>ML786792.1:250333-264305 GCA_009831015.1 Picea engelmannii | reverse complement strand
CTAGGTTCTCTATGCAGGTTTTACCGAAACTTCACAAGTGGTATTAGTTTGTTTAAAAAAAATTGGAAGTTTTTTCATATTTTTTACAAAATTTATTATAGAATTTTGTTTTTAAATTCATCTTCCACTTTATCATAAGAAGATCAAGGTGCTTGAATTTAGTATTATGGATAACTATTAGTATTATCTAAAGTGTTTGTTGATTAAGAAACTATGAGTGGAGGATATCTAATTTTCCAAAAACATCTAGAATTCATACCTAGGCGCCATTGTTCTTGCATGTGTAGTGCACATCCATAAGCACAGACATGTCATTTGGATGGAATTAAACTTGGATGGGGCTATATTACCTGCCTTCTTTAACCAACACAGTTTTTAATTTTTAAAATTAATAAAATTATTTTTATTTTGTTGAAGGATACCAATGAGATAAATTTCTTAGGCTTCCCCTTATTTGTTAGACTTAAAACAATTAGAAAACAAAAATAAATTAATAATTGGTTGATTGATTGACCAATGGAGTCAACATTGTATATAAAATTATACTAGCCATTAAATATCCCAAGCAATTAAGTCAGAGTGCATCCTTGATCATCCTAGAACTAGTTGAAATCCCCCTCGATTAAAATTTTATTAAGACACTCCATTGAGTTCAATAGTTTCAATAACACCATGTTAGCCTCCCATGGATTGCACAAGTGTTTCAAAGGATCAATATTATCCCCTTGGAAATCAAATAGCATGGAATAAATTTTTTGAATGACGGTTAGAAGTGATTTGTTGATGTTTCACATTGGAATTTGCATTGGTTTCTTGGCCAAAATTGGGATCTTGACTATGGACTTATTGATGTTTTTAAGATTTTGATGGGTGTTGAATGACTCTTTCTCCTTCATCCATTCCTCCTCATTGGTTTTTTTGTCCACTTAGTTTTGTACGAAGACAATTGCAACCATCACTTACCCTCCAAGCAACATATAATTACAATTTACAAACTATATCAAATTTTCTATATATGAATAATTAACTACTTCTTTACTTATTTATTCATCAAAGTCGCATCTCAAGTTACTAATTTACAAAAAAACAATGGTACAAATGTCATATGTTACCAAGGGAAGATCACACCCCCACTAAGGAGCAACGAGGAACAAAAATTGGGCCTAGTGAAGAGAAATCATTGTAAGGAAAAGGCTACAAAGGCACAGTAAAGTATAGAGGCCACAAGGGTCTCATGGAGTGTAGATGCAATCAAGAAAATCAAGCACGGACCTTGATGTTGGGAAATAAGGAATTGCTAGTAGATTGGTGGGGATTTAATGTAGATACGATATATTGTCGTGCATAAGAAGGGTGTCCTTTGCAAAGATAAATGTGCCAAGAGGATATGCACAGGAAATATTATTGTATTATTATTATTGTTTTTCCATATTCAATTCATCTTCATAAATCATGTCTCTTTCTCTTTGTTTTAGAGAAATTGTAGAATTGACATGGAGTTTACATCACCCCACACACAATGGGGCTAATGTAAACTCCATGTAGATTCTACAAATTTTCTAAAACAAAGAGAAAGAGACATGATTTATGAAATGATGAATTGAATAAGGGGAATATTATTAATTCGATTTTCTCCATATTTAATTCATCATTTCATATCTCTTTTTTGTTTTTTTTGTTTTAGAGAAATTGTAGAATCTACAGGCAATTTACACGAGTCATATATATAAGGAAAGTTCAAAGGGTTATTTCAAGTAGTTGTTGTCAATGTTGTTGGGTGTTTGACTAGTTCTTTGTTGGCAGGTGCTCAATTTGAATGCCCCTAGGTGAGGAACACTAGTCTACATTTCTAGGTTCATTAGAGATGCCATCCATGAATATGAAGAAGCATCCCTTGGGTTTTCCCACAAGGTTTCATTTCAAAGAAATATATTTCTGAAGAAATAATTTGTCCTGACCATTACATACTTAAATGAAGAATGGGGTGTTGGTACCAAGCCATCCTTTGCGGAGATTTACCCAAAATTTTCAAATGGAACACTAATTGATTACCCAATGCATAAGAAACAAGCAACCCCAAAGAATATGATGACATTTAATCCCAAGATCTTTATGGAATTAACATAATATCATATACCAATTGCACTAACAACACTCAGTACTCTCACACACACACACACACACACACACACACATTCCAAGGAAAACCTCATGAGGAAACCCAAGGGATGCTTCCCCATGTTCATGGATAGCATCCCTAGTAAAATTGTCGACATATACTAGTGTATCGCCTAAAGTAAATTGAATTGGACACTTGTTGGTGAAAAACTAGACAAATGCCTAGAAACAATAGTGACCATTGATCGAACTAACCATTTGGGATTATTGCACTAACCCTTGAGGTTATATAGGAAAATTTCTCGAGGAAACTCCAAGATGCTTCCCCACAATTGAGGATAACATCCCTAATAAAGTTGTCGATGTAGTGTGACTTACTTAAGAAAATTCAAAATAGGTACTTATTGACACATAACTAGACACATACTTAATAATATTGGAATCTCAATTAACCCCTGAAACTTATTATATTAACCCTTAAAATTATATATATATATAATTTACAATTTATATATATATATATAATTAACAATTTATATATATAATTAATATACTACTATTATTAAAAATTATCTCATAAGTGTCGTTCACAAAGATTAGATAATATGCAGAGATGGTTCTCCTTAGCTATGAGTTAAATGGAAATTATTGGTGATTAGTCTTATTACTAAATCAATAGTTCTACATTCTCAAATTGCTATATTTGGGAAAATGAAGTATTTTTGTCTTTGAAAGTGAATAAAAATTAAATATGCCCTCAGTAAGGAAGTAGATGAACCTTTCAAATTCGAGTTTCATTATTTAAAAAGGAAGACATCTCAAATAATTATGGGTTGCATGTAAATAAAAAGGAAATTTAGAAAGATGTTAAGTTGTACTTTCAAAATATATTAGTGATATATCTTTTCATTCATGATGTTGTGGGATTTTGACAACAGTGTTAGTAAGTTGCTTCTTCTAATCTTTGTATTATTGAAAGAGATTTTCTTGGCATTGAAATCACAGAGGAGGAGTTTAAGGAGGCACTTTCCATTCATGATGTTGTGGCACTTTGACATTGCGTTTAAGGAGGCATTGTGCATTCATGATGTTGTGGCATTTTGATCACAATGTGAGTCAGTTTTTTCTTCTAATCAATTAATGAATTGTTTCTTCTAATATTTGAATTATTGAGCATTTTGACAAATAATAATATCAGTGAGTTTTTAATGAATTGTTTCTTCTAATATTTATATTGAAAAAGATTTTCTTAGCATTGAAATCAACAATATTAGAGAGTTTTTTCATCTAATCAATTAATAAATTATTTCTTCTAATATTTATATTATTGAAAAAGATTTTCTTAACATTGAAATGATAGATGAAAGAGATTTTCTTAACATTGAAATCATAGAAGAGGAGTTTAAAGGCACTATTCAAATGAAGAATGGAAAGTCTCCATATATGGTTGGGATTTTTTTTTATCTTTTTTAACAAAATGTGAAAAGTGGTTTGCAAAGATATGTTACATGCTTGACGAGAGAGGTATATGTATGGGTAAAATGGGATAGTTGTGCACTCAAGACTTAATAAAGTTAATACTTCAATGAAGGACACCATTGGGTTGTGGCACCTAATCACTTTTAATGTTTCATATAAGATTTCATTTAATAAAGTTAATACTTCAATGAAGGACACCATTGGGTTGTGGCACCTAATCACTTTTAATGTTTCATATAAGATTTCATTTAAGTTTCCCTCTTAGAATCAAAGAGTGGCAATGTTTATGGTTAGTTTTGAACATATATGATTATTCGAGGGAAATATATTTTGGATACAATTTTGACAGTGTGGTATAGTGTTACATGAGAAAAAAAGTCTGATCAATAGGGTTTAGGGATTGGTCTATCATCACTATTATGTTTTCCTAGTTGGCATTTTGATAGCAATTTGTGTACATGGTTAATGCATTTTTTCTAATATATTCACATTTGTTTATGTTAATAGAGTGTTTTGAAATAATAATATGTTGCATAAATCAATTCAACAAGGTTTTCATTTAGCTCCATATTTTTATGTACTCAGCCTTGGGTCACCTTTTTTATGTCGTTGGAATCTAGGAGTAGATAATGGATTTTTTGATTCTAGGGGGAGGTTACATGATTAATAATAACATAGTGGATAACTACTTACTTTCCATCCAACTTTCTTAGAGCCTTATTGAAAAATTAATGGAATTCTTAAAGTTTTTTTTCACAACAGTTATTTTTTTTACCAGTTGGTTACACCAGTTTGAGGCCACTCCGTAGGAAACCAACCAATGAAAATATCTAGGGGAATTTATTAGTGATGAGAAGACCATTTTTGGATGATTAGTGTTGAGAAGAAACATCCTTGGTTAACTTTTCCTTGGTGGCATATAAGGTATGGTAACATTGTGTCATACTTAGGAATTTCATTTGGTATGAATATCTACCTTTCAAGTATGTGTGAATGGTGTTTTTTAAAGATACAAAAGAAAATCTAGAGCCAATGGTAAGAAGATCTACCTTTTGTTGCAAAATTGATAGTTCATAACAAGGTTATGCAAGGTTTACATATTTATTATGTTTCCTTTTTGGTTCCCTTTGCCTTCTTATTTTGTACACTTAAAGAATGTGTTAAGGAGTTTCCTTTGGCCTAAGTTTGGGGTGTTACAAAATTTTCATTAGTCTAGTCGAAAATTTGTGTTTTCTTCAAGGATCAAAGGGGATTAGGGTTGATTGATATCATATTGCATTGAGCAATGTTTTCAGTTAAATGGATTGTGCATTGTTTATTTGGATATGAACCTTGGAAATGTTTGTTGCAATTCAAGATCACATCTAGTCAACGTTTGCATAAACTAGAAGGGTATTTTCTTATTATCAATGTCATTATGACTCCACGATATTTTAAAATTGTTGCTTCCCTTGTAATGTGGAGAATATGGAAGGTTTGGAAGAGAGTTTTTTTTTTTATTATTGGTATTTTTTATTTAATATAGTAAATAATTTAAAAAAAAATGGTAACAATGCAATGGTTTGTAAATGATACTCCCTTAATGTTACTAAAGGGTCGGTTTACTAAGAAGGAGTGATTCTGGTTCTAAATAATCCATATATAGGGGCAAAAGCGGCGGGAAAGGATGGAGCAATGGAGAAGGTAGCACAAAACAATTTTTTTGAAATGTAGACTTGAAGGTAACTCAATAGCATTTGATATATTCCTATCAGTGTACAACAACATTGTGGTTGTGTTAGTGCAAGTAATGGGTTTGGTGAAAAAACTATCATAATTTTGTAAGACCAAAATTTTGTACTCCGTAATTTTTTTAGGCTCAATGAAGCAAATGTATTTGCAAGGAAGGAAAGAAGAGTTCATGTATTTCTTTCCAATCGTATATCCCCTCCAATTATAGAATGGTCGCTTTCTTAAAATGATCGACTTTAGATTCTAGAAGCATGGGAGGTGTATACGGGAAATGTCCTTGTTTTTCCAAGTAGAGATTGACCCTACTAGGCACATGTCCTCTCATCCGTGATGCAAAGATGATAGAATACCTTGCAACATAACCCTAGGTAAGCCACAATGATGGGTATAACACAATGCTAGAACATAAAATAGCCAAGATCAATCAAATAAACAACCACGATTTACTATTAGAAGTGTACTCAACACAGGAAGTAGATAATTCAGTACACATTTTCAATAGGTAAACTGATCAATCAAATAAACAACCACGAATTACTATTAGAAGTGTACTCAACACAAGAAGTAGATAATTCAGTACACATTTTCAATAGGTAAACTAATCAATCAAAGTTTCAATAGTTTTTACTCATTTGGAATAAATTCATTTCATAAACTAAAATTCAAAGCATCATCCACACCAACTTGAATTGCTAACAATGAATCTAATACCCTACACCATGCTCTTGAGCCTCCAAATTTTGACTTTAATCTTCCTTTAGAACCCATATATAAAATGGATGCAGGAAAACTTTTATAGACTTTTAAACACTTGGAGTTCATTGATCATAGTTTACCATGTAAACTAGATTCACATCATCACTAAATAATGATAGTTGACCATGTCCACTAGGTCCAAATCATCACTAATTATCAACAATCATATGGAATCTAACTAACAATGTCTTGAAATTATGCATGGGTTTTTATGTTGTGGTTCCTTTTACTTTTTGTTAAATACTAGGAACTACCACTAGAATCCAATAAAGTGGAAAACTAGAATGGAAATTGGATGATGTAGGATTGGTAGCTACCCAAGGATGCTCCTACTTCAAAGTCCCTTCATGAATTGAATGTGAACATCCTACTTACAAGGTTGGTAAATAAAGAATCAAATATTTCCTTCCAAATTGGTGAATCGTTTTTGGTATTTCTTTCAAACTCCTTTTACTCCAGTGAATAAAAAATCTCAAACATGTTGTTCATTGATCGTTCTACCTCAATCTATTTGGTTTTAATTTGATCTTTGATGGTATCTTCTCTACTTTATTATCTTCTCATAATCTTTAGAAAAATACTCACTCATACTATCAACACAATTTTCTAAATGTTTGTGAGTATTGATCCTCCTTTCTTATTTTTATTGTATACTTCCTATGGAAGTTGATTCTCCCTCAAATGTTCCCTTGTCTAAGTGTTTTATTCCTCCATTGACACTTCTATCTTGATTTCTTCTTTCAAACTACAAGGTTTTATATCACTTTCTAACTACTCATGTATGGTTTCATATGAATTATAGGGCCTTCGCTTTGGTTGTCTTCTTCAAGAAAATTCATCAACTTTGTGTTTCCTTCACTCAACTCCTTCATTTCTCTCATATTTATTGGTTCCACGTGCCATTCTTCAACACATCAAATTGGTTTTTTCAAGGGTTCTTTATTAAACCACAAAATTACCTTGTTTTCCTTCTCCCCATCCTTCGTGGGAAGAACCTTGAATTTTTTTTCCTTCCTTCTCAAATTGGTAAGTGTTCCAAGTTTTTCCATCATTTAACACATCCCAACTAGGTCATGACCTTTCCAACAAGATATCGCAAGGATCCATTGGTATCACATCACACAAAATTCCTCATTGTAACCTATGTATGTCCCTTTTATAACCAAGAAACATGGTAGGAATTGGGTTGTGGCATAATTTTCATATTTAACTTTTAAATGACCTCCGTAGAAACTAAAATTTATGTGCTAGCTCCATTTCTAATAAGGTTGTAACACTTGCCTCATTTTTCACAATTGGTTAATAAGATAGTCTTCCTTTGCTTGGGGTCCTTCTCAAGTTATTTGTTCCACTGCAGCAATATTATTCGAATTGTAAGGTTCTCTCATTGTCCCTATTGTACTTCAAATATGTGTCAGGTCTTCAACAACATATTATTATGCCTATAAAACATATGTATATCTCCCACCACTCAAGGTATTTAGGCATTCATATGCCCAATGCCCTTGTGCTCCACACTTGACATGAGTGCCATTAATTATTTTTCCTCTACCTATGCCTCTTCCAAATCTTCTTCCTCTTTCATCATGGTTTCCTTTTCTAGTGTTGTTGTCACTAGCTTCTTCATTCTTCTTCTCATTTCAATGCTCCTTTTCAATAGTTTGGTTTTCTTTCCTCTCAAGGTCTATCATCTCCTTGTTAATTTTTCTTCAACGACAATGCATGCTAATATGCCTCTGATATTGATTGAAACTTATCATAAAAATATCATTTTGAATGGAAGACCTCAACCCATTCACAAATCTTGCAACCAATTTGGTACTCTCTTCGTTTTGCACCAACTGTATAGATAATTTATAAAATTCTTTTGAGTACCCTTTGAATGACATCTCCCTTTGTTTTAAATCTTGTAACATACATAATAAATTCAATTCAAAATGATAGGGAAACAAATTATTTGTCAACTTGGAGACCGTTATTCTCCAATTTTGTATCTTCTCTTTTCCTTGTGCCTGTCAATTTCACTATAGCACATCCTACCATCATGAAGCATGTCCCTTCATAATCATACATGTAGTGTGCACTCTTTCAGGGTCTTATATTCATTCAAACTCTTATAATTCCTCCATCTCACCTATCCAACCAATCAACTCATTCAGGTTTAGGTTTCTTGAATATGTTGAGTCCTCTTTTCAAACATGAAATAGCTTTTATTGTCCTATATTCAAGTTTTTTATCTCCTTCTAGTATATTACTAATTCTCCTTTCACTACTTCACCACTATTCTCATCATTGTGATAATCTAAGGTTATTGTTATTACCCTTCTTTGAGAAGCATCCACAACATCTAACCTTGTGGGTATGGATCTCAACATCTTTCTAATGTCCTCGTTCCATCTACCTCTCAGCACCAATTCACATCCATTCCTATGTATGTTATGCTCCTCTCTAACCCAAGACTCAGTTTGTAGATTTAGACATCCTCTACCTAGCGCTAATGTTGATGCTACCTCACTCCCTTGACAACTCCACCCCAATTGTCTCCTTTGTTGGAATTGTCCTCACTACATGTTCTTACTACTCTAAAACCAATTGACTAGAGGTGATAAAACACCCTGCAATAAAGCTCGTCGAGAAGCAATACCACTAGATACAATGCAACCACAAAATACACAACCACCGATATCAATAGAGTAAACAACCACAAATTTACCATTAGGAGTTTACTCAACACAATAGGGAGATAATTCAATACATAATTTGACAAGTAGACAAATAAATCACAATTTCAAAAGTTTTCACTCCACTAAAATAAATTCATTTCATAAACTAAACCACATAGCATTGTTTTAAACATCAATCAACATAATATAACTTCAATACATCATAGCACAATCTTGCAATGGTGCTCTACATGATCAGCCAGAGTTACTAACAACAAAAGTAAGGCCCTGCAACCTATTCCTAATCCTCCAAACTATGTCTTCAAGCTATCATTGGACCCAATATATCAAATTGATGTACACAACCTTTTATGGGCCCTTAACCACTTGGGTTTGTTGACCATAATTAATCATGTTAATTGGGTTCGCATCATCACTAGTTGATCATAGTTGACCATATGAACTCAATGTGCATTGAATACCATGTGGAATCTAACTAAGAACCTCCTAAACTTATACCTCATTGCAATCCATTTCCCCTTTTAAATATTCAGAATTATTACCAAAATTTAACAAAATAAAACATTAAAATAAAAATATTTTTGAATGATATAGCATTTCTAACTATTAAAAAATACAATTACCTGAATCCCATTCAAAGACATTGCACTTCACTTCATACAATTTTTCATTAAAATATTATAATATTTTTTAACCATATGACATTGCCAACTATTAAAAAATACAATTACCCCAATCTCATTTAAAGACATTATACTTCACTTCATACAAATTTTCGAGTATGAGTGAGATGTGTAATTCCTTTAATGCTTAACATGGAATTGACAAGTGGCATTTAAAAATAAATAAAAACAAAAAAAACAAATTCAATGTTGGGCATAAATAAAATATTTCAATCTCCACCTTAACTAAAATATTTCAATATAAACTTGATCTCTCCCTTTAGCAATTGAAAGTAAAAAACAAATTATGGTTAAAACATTTTAATGGTGTGTCACTCAATATGAGGAAAATGTGTCATTGCATCGAGAGTAACTAGGTGCTCTATCACCCAATATGGGGGATGTAATACCTTGGGAGCTTAGCTTGAGTGTGTGCACTTCCACCATGGTCTGAATTGGGCAGGTAGGAATGCATGGTGCGAATGAGGAGAAAAAACTCTTCATATAGGGGATATTTGGGGTTCCTTGAGCGCACGACGTGCCAAGGGATGACTCCAGCTATATTCCTTGCGACACAAGTCAAGAGACAAACAATTTGACGAAGAGTTGGGGGCAAAACTTGGGTACTCCATCAACGAAGGAAAATAAACTAAGGCATGCAGGGTACAATTAGGAGAGTCGACTCGACTCACCTAAGGGGCACACACACCCAAGAGGATGAGTCAGTTTGATAGATGGGGTGCATTGGCATAAGGGGTGCAGCAAGGAAGTTGGTTGCGCTGGTCCCAAGGGGCACAATGATTGACGAGTGCATGGATTCATTTGGGAAATCGAGTCCACGAAGGGGCATGATGATTCGTTTGGACATGGGTTCGCGAAGGGGTGCAATGATTCATTTGGACATGGGTTCGTGAAGGGGTAAAACACTCCCAAAGGACACAACGATTCATGATGGTGACCTTTGGAGAACCTATAAGAGAAAAAGGGCGCACAACCAAGGAAGGCAAGTTATGGCAAGACAAGGATAGCAAGAGAGCTCTGTGATTATGAGGTAGACAAAGAGGGTGAGCTCCCTCAAGGAGCCAAGTTGCTCCACATGGGAGTACGTGTGTTTCCTTGAGGAGGATTCAGTGGACAAAGTTGGGTGAACTTCTCTTTGGCATATGTTGACTAAGTCTGGAAACACATGTCTATTCGAAGCATGTGTGAGGCAAAATTGAAATCTATGAATTCTGCAGAAATGAAGAGAGAGAGTCTGCAGAAATGAAGAGACAACAAGTCTGCGGTTGGAGGCATGTCTAAGGTGCACCGTAGGTGGCTGCGGCAATGGTTGTGATGGAGAGTCTTGGTGACGATGTGTGTATGAGTGCCTTGGTGAGGTGAGGCAAGTCATTTGACTCTGCCCTATTGTAAACCAAGTCGGTAGTGCTCATGTTGTAATTGTTTCGCAATAACAAATACTTAGTCGGGTGTTAGGCACGGTTTGTGCCACTCGAACTATATCTGTGTTTTTCTTTCGTTTGTTCCATAGTTCTCTTGGTTTCTCATGGATGTATACTTAAAAATGACTAAGTGTTAAAGTAGTTTACAAATGTCTAAGTATAAAAGAGATGCACTAGAGTAGGAGTGTGACTCGTCGATAGACTAGAATGGAGTATGGGTATGCTCTAGGTGAAGAGGCGTAGTCTGGATGAAGTAACCTTGGTGTTTCCAAGCAGCCAAGCGAGAAACGTCATGGTGCCACATGTCCTCAATAGGTGCACTAGCAAAATATTCGTCTATGCACACTGTGGGAACATTACAAATGGTATCAAAACAAACTTTGAAGGTTGTTTGTTGCGAAGGAAGTTTAGTGGGAACATTCACAAACTTGGTGAATGGTTTGGTGCAATGAACTTGTTCATCACATACTTTGCATCAGACTTATGATGAGGGTTTGGTTGACAGTGTGATGGGAAGGTTGAGTTGGGTGCAGACCGAGAGTAGAGTTTGTGTTGATGATTGCAGCTATGTGAGACACTCTCCAGCTTACAAACCTGTGAGATGTTGACCATTGTAGCTATGTGAGACTTTCTCCAGCTTAGAAACCTGAGAAAAATCCCCTAAGAAGGGTATGTGGTTCCTATCTAAGACAGAGTTGGAACGTAGAGATGACCTCCTCCATTCAGAGATTTGAGAAGAACTCCAGATGATTATCCTATGGGAAAGGTGATCCATTGATTTGGATGTGCCTTTGGCTGAGCACAAGGTGAACGTGTGAAATCCCAAAGTGATGGGTGCATCATCATGATAACAGAAATGAAGATGATGTATTAGCCTCCTCTTAGCATAAGAGTTGACGATAAACTCCAGATGACTCTCCTGTGTAATGCAATGGGAAAGAAGATCTATTGAGTGGATGTGCATGTGGACGAGCACAGGTGAACGTGTGAAGAAGTGGTTCTTCTGTGTAATGCAGTGAGCCAGAGATATGGACATCCCTAGGGTTGTGCCCCTAGTGGATGAGCACTAGCGGGTGCATCCTATCCCTTGCTATATTGTTCAAGAGTCAGGCCTGCCTGTAATCCTAATTGTAATGTAAAGGGTACAGGTCAGCCCCACCTTAATGTGATTAGTAATAAATGTAAAAGATAATTAATCTGGTTAATATTAATTATAATGTGACTTAGAGAAGTCGGCCATGTTGTACCAATAGACACATTTGTTGATAGGACAAGTCTAATATAAGTAAAGGAAGATTCCCCATTGTGGAATCATATCCTTCACACAAGTTTGGAAATTTCAGCAAGTACATCTTCTTGAGAAAAGTGCACACCTCTCTTGGGTGCTAGTCTTCTAGGGTTTGAGCACCCTATTGTGTGCTAAGTCTTATTGGTGGTGAAGGTCTTTCTCTTGAAGAATATAGCAGAGGATTTTGTTGGGTTTTCTTGCCTTATTGAGAAGGGTTTCCTAGGATACTTCTTATGTTCTTGTGCACAGTGTTTCTTCTTGTGATCTTGGTTGCTGCAACATTATTGTTTATGGTTAAGACAAATACAAAATTGGAATGAACTACATGCTTAACCTAGATTATTGAAAAATCAATAGTTTTTGGTAAGACGAAGCACTTGGATAGGGTGAGTGATCGCAAAAATCATCACAAAGTTCATCACGGAACTTGTCGCAGACTTGATCGTAGAGGAAAACTTGGTTGGTTTGATTTGTGATGGAAGTCGGTGTTGAAACTTGTTTTGCACACCTTGGAGAGACCAAGTGCAAAGTTCGTTGGGTGAACCAAGCACTTGGGCAAGGCAGATGAACACAGGACTCATCGCACGACTTGTTGCAAAGATAATTGCATAGGTGAACAGTGAAGCGAAATGCAGAGGGCGATCACAAAAGTGATTGCAAAGGAAGTAATTATGGGTTGCAGCAAGGTGAAGCACTTGGGTGCGTTGGATGACCTGGGGAAATCTAGAGCAATTTCGCAGAAAGCAGTTGGCTGGGAAGGTTTCCATCATGGTGTCTTTGTGTCATGCATCGTTGAGAACACCAGTTGATTTGAGTTCGTTTGTTGGGATTGCAACCTTTGAACAAGGTAGCTCTTGGTAGAGTTACGGTAGTCGCTTAATAGTAGTATGACTTGATAGTCAGGCAGTGGATGCTTAGTACCTTGAAGCGAAAGTAGTCAAGGTGCAAAGATGGAAAGACATTGGAGATGAGTTCGTTCAATTGCATGCGAAGCTTGGGACATAGATGGATTTTGGAAGTTAACAGATGGACTCATCCTTGTATCACAACGAAGGTCTTGCATATTTGTGGAGCTATGGATGATGATCGAGGAGAGTTCATGTAGAGAGTCGATTTCTTGGGCAAGTGAAGGTCCAAGAAAACAAATTTAGAACATGGTTGCAACGAAGTATGTCATTGAGAAAGGTATGGTTGGGTTGAGTTCTTGCATTTTCCAAGTGTTGTAGCGAGTTCTTTGAAGGGAAGTCAGATGACTTGGTGGTTCAAGTGCATTATGTTTCTGCGGTGAAAATTGACAAACTTGAGGGTGACTCAAGTGGTGTAGATTCAAAGAAGTCTTTTGCTGAAATAATGTAACTGCGAAGAGCATTCTTATTATTATTGTTATTTTATTATTAGGATTAATCCCCATTGTGGATTAATCATGTCGGTAATTGTATAAGGACCAAATCCCCTTTTGCGGATTGGTCATCGGACAATTATAAAGGGCAGAATAAGAAGTCGGCCCCAACAGTTATTATTGAAGACCCATAATTAATTAAAGGTGGGTTTACCCACCCAGAGTGAGAGGTCGGCCTTGCTAGTGGTGACCTTTCACACGTGCCAGTCTTGTATAAATAAGAGGCTAGCGCCTCACTTCAAAAACACTACTCACTTGCTCAGTTTGACAGACAAGTTTTGATCTGTTACCGGCAAAGGAGAGAGGGAGAAGAGTGGCGCATCTTTTGGAGAGGACTATCTGTATTGGTTTGAGTTATCTCTTGACATTGTATTGGCAATTTATGATAAGGAAGTTTTTGTTGGGTTTTCTTC
>ML786792.1:150437-231466 GCA_009831015.1 Picea engelmannii | reverse complement strand
GGACAGCGGAGGGGACATCCTGAGAGGGATCAAAGTCGGGAGACCATTTGTTTAGGTACAGGCCTTGTGGTCCCATGAAATAAGGACCGTTTCTAAAGATGAGGCTTCTATCATCCGGGTTTTCGAAGACAAATACGAAGAACCCCTTGCCCACAAAATAGCTCTTGACCCCCTCTTTAATCAAGGGTGTCCAGTTTCTTTGTGTCCAGTCCTCTACCGATTTTGGGGATGGCCAGAGGCCTGTAAACTGGCCTATTAACCCTCTCTCAGCGAGATTCAGAGCAACTTTGCATGTTTCTTCTTCAGGAAGGGCAACCGTAGGGATCGAATCTAGTTTCTTGACAAACTTCTGCTGACTAGCCGTGGGAGGGTGCTTCGAACTTGCGGCAATCAATGCTTTGAATGCAGAAATCTCCGGAGGCGGGTTGAGAGGAGGGGCAGGGCCCCCGCTGGATTCCATGGGAGAGTCTCTGCTAGTGGAGCTCTACATCTGCGAGGCTGCGCAGGCTTGCTCCCAAAGCCCAAGCTCTCCGATCTATCAAGCTGGCAGGGCTTAGACTGAGAAATCCTCTGGAGCAGCGTAGAAGGCCGAGGCTGGCCTGCGACCAGGGGCACAGTGCTGAGACGACGGCTAGGTCTTCAGCAGGTCAAGTATTGGGCATAATTATAAAATATATTTAAATGAATTTATCTTATAAAATTTAAAATTTCCAGAAATTGTAACATAGAATTTTATAGGTTGATCTAATATAATATTTTATAAAATTTAAAATAATAATAATAATAATGTTTAAACAGTTTGTTAAATTTTTTTAATTATAACATACAAATATATATTTACTTAATATAATATTTTATAAAAATTATAATAACAATAATAATGCTTAAAATTTTGTTAAAAATTAAAATATTTTTTTATTTGTTTTTATTTGATTAATTAATGAATTTGATTTAATAGGTCTCTTGCAAAATCTAAAGATAAAGTAATAATAATACTTTAAAGTGTTATGAGAATTTCTTCAGTACCTTTCTTTATCATTTGTTTTTTAAAACTAAAGATAAAGTAATAGTAATGCCTTAAAGTATTATGAGAATTTCTTCAGTACGTTTCTTTATCATTTTTTTTTTTGTTTTTTATCTAATAGGTGTGTCTTATAGTACGTTTTTGTTTTTCAGTAAATGAATTTATCATTTGTTTTTTATTTTTGTAGTCAATAAATTTGATCTAATACGTCTCTTATATTATTTTTTTTAATCATCTGTTTTTGTTTTTTATAGTCAATCAATTTTATCTAATACATCTCTTATAAAACTAAAAATGAAATAATAATAATGCTCAAAAGTATCATTAGAATTTTTTTATGGTTTGTTTTTTCTTTTAATTTTTTTTAAAAGTGCAATCTTTTTTGAAATGTAGAACATTAAAAGATTTGTACTTCAACAAATAATCTCTCTTAATATTCAAAATACAAAATAAAAATAAAGCCATGCTAATCAACCAAAATAAAATTATTAACTAAACATTTCACCAACATCTATGTATCAAATCGTTCATATTGAATAATATTTTAAAAAATAAAGTTAACAGTAATAACAACTCACATGATTATTATTACAATATAAGAGACTAATTCCATTCAAGGAGAAAATACTATTTTTTTTCTTATTTTTAATTTTAAATTTTGTTCATAAAAATAAATCGTTATTATTTAGAAGGCGTTCTTTTAAGTGATGATCTCTCTACTAGGCTTTGTCATCTATCCACCTCCAATGAAAGTATGTCATATGTCCTTATATCATTTTTCTATAACTCAGAATTTTTTAACCGCGATTGTTGTAACATGTGAGTTGCTCTGCATTGTCTGTATTAACCACTGCCAAATTGTTACATATTTCCACCCATTTGTGATTTTTGAAAAAATATTGAGCTATGAGATATTGAAGGCCTTAATCATATAGAAATTACCCACCATGCTTGGAGACTGTGGCACAAGGATGTGAATCCATGTGACCCTACATCCACACACAAACGGAACCATGGCAGTGTAAGCTCCTAAATAGAAACATAGACTAAATATGAATCATGCATCAGCACAAAAGATACAAAACATGTGGTATCCATTAAAATATTAGAATATAATGAAACAAAGACCTTAGAATTGGGGAATCAATGACCCATATGAAGAAAAAAAATGGTACTCCAGATCAAGGAGATCAAGGTGCCAATAGGCATGGTTTCCCAAAGGGGTCCCTATAATCAACAAACATAAGCGCTTATATTATAGACATAACCATAACTCAAGTAAGATCAAACCAACAACTTAATTGAATACAAATGCCTCTATATAAAATAAAAATGAAGATGAGTGACCTATTTTCATGGAATTATTTCTAGTGAACTCGAACATGAGGAGATGAATAGTCTGGAGGATAAATGAGTAGTTGGTCAAAGACAAATCCCTTTGCAACTCTTAGTCATCTATGAATCCACTCCCATATTGACCACACATCTAAAAAGACCTTATGATTTTTGGATCACTGCCCGGTGCAAATGTTGGCTATGCATAAGGGTATGCCTAAGGATTTCCATATGGCTGAGGTGGGTAACCATAACGTTGCTTCCCTCCATGAGGAGCCATGAGGAGGAGGATTAGGTTTCTTCTTGTATTAGTTAGGGGGAGGCTACCCGTACTGGTTATGGGGAGGATGATTGGCACAATTGTTCACAGGAGAAGTTGAATTCCCATAAGGCACATGTGGGTATCGTGACATCGATGAAGGAGGAGCTATAAAGAGAAGATTTTGGTCCCAAGTCTGGGAACGAGATGTCAGGTATATTGCAGCTACAACTAGTGAAGAAGGTGATATGGAAATGCAAATATGTATGCAAGCTACTCAAATGTGTCACTATACAAGTACTTGAACGTTTAGTTGAATCCTCTAAATTCAACTCCTTATGTGAGCTACTCAAACGTGTCACTCTCCAAGTACTTGAGATTTTAATTGAATCAGTCAATCTAAATTCAACTGGGAATCCCACATGGGGATTGTGATAGTTGGTGTGGAAACAAGAATCTACGAAGTTGACACATAGGTGAATATGTATGATGTATGTCCTCATAATTTACAAGTGGTATTTTCTCTCATATTGGCCAAATGTCTCTCTGTGTTTGGATGTTTATATGACATCATTTATTCTCTATTTGTGTTGCTTCATTGTGTTTAGGAATCACATTTCCATCACATCAACATCATGTTATCCCAAAGTATGAGCACTCAAAACCATCTACAAAAATTGTCATACTTTGTATAGGATGGTAGAACATGACGAATCTTGATTTACATATTGCAATGGAAATTAAGTCTATCAAGCGAGGTGTTTGGGTAAGAAGAGTAGACCCAACAAATCTAATAGAGATCTTCTTGAGAATGTGAGATATTTTCCTTGGTTGTGATAGATTTGATATTACTAATGCTAGTCCTGTACCTTTCAGGCATGATTAACATATAGGTTTTAACTACCTTGGGCCTACTGGGGAGCATGCTCATGTCATTGTTCCCACTATTAGTGGTGAAAGGATTGAATCCCATTTAAAACATTGTCATCCAACTTCTAGCGACTCTCAAGGATAATTTTCATTCCCTCCTTATCCTTCCTTGATTTTTTCTGCAATTGACTTAGGGCCTATGGATATACCACCTCCATGAATCAATTCCCATATATGTGGATGCATCATAGGTAGAGCATGCATCATGTACGCTTCGTTTAGAGTCACATTGGTGGAAAAAAGAGTCTCACTTCTCAATGCCTTGTTATTATTTGCCATGACACGCTCATATACTTTATTGTTTGGTCTCCATCATACAAGTTATGATCATCCATCTCTCTCAAGAAAATATCCTAGCCACATCACTCATTGGACATATGTGGTGGAAAGGAAAACAACAATTTTGTCATAAGATCAAATCACACTCATGTAACTGTATGTTGATGTATGTGATGCCAAATAAGATTTATAATTTTAGTGGCATATATTTGTTATGGGGATGTGTACTAGGGGGAATCATTGTTTTCCCTCACAACCTCCCAATGTCAAACAAGAACTATACACATATTTTTTGCCTCGGGTGGGTTGCTTCTATGGTGTTGGACACTAGTTTTCTTATCATATTCATGCCTTAGAAGTTCTAGAATATCAACAATATGTTGAGCTTGCGAATTGTTGAACTTATATTGCTTATACTGAGAGGGAGGGGGGGGAGCATGAATCAGTATAAGATACTTTTTACTTCAATTGAGAATTCATCAATCATTCATTAAATTTAAAATAGTAAATTCAATTAAACTCAAATCATGGTACACAAAGTTTAACTTGGAAACCCTTGCGAGAGAAAAGCACAAAACATTATTTTTATAAATGTCTGTAGGCACCAACCTATTGTTACAAAGCTTATAGGCACCAACTATGATGTCCCCTTCCTATTGATCAAAGAAGAATATGGCTCAATAGCCTATACGACTCATGTAGGATATAGTTAGTGGATAAAAGAGAGTCACGTGGATTTGTTTAGTGCCATTGGGTGGAAGATATTATATTCATAAAGTGACATTAAATAAAATAAAATTATTTATCACTTAAGCATTACAAATTACTTTTTAATGTTTAAGTAACAATTAAAGGAGAAATAAGGTAAGGGTTTGATTTCTTCAAAAAGGGAAAGATCTAGAAGGCTCAGAGGAAGAATAAAAGGAGGGGTAGCCTCTCACTTTAGGATTATGATTTGACATCTTATTGGATTTCTCGTGCAGCTAGGGTTTTTGTTGGGGTTTTGGGTAAAACCCTTCCACTGCTAGTTTGGTTTCAGTGGTGAGATATCCACCCTAGCTAGATAGGAAGGAGATCCAACTAGGATTTCCATTAGAGAATTATCTTATTACAAGTTATCCGCAGTCCATAGATTATAAATTTTCTTGGAGTGTTTGAGGAACCCCTTGAGAAGGTCGATCCAGTTTTGTTGGCAGACCCGTAGCTAGAGGGGGGGTTCATTAGGCTCTTTTGAGGGTCTATCTCACTTTATGTAGGTCACAATTATATTATTGAGGGTCGTGGGCACTTGGAGAGGGTGTTTGAGTTGTTAAGAGGCCCAATTACAGTTCCAATAGAGTCATGAAGGGTTGTGGAGGCTTCAGTAGTGGGCAGGGAGGTACTATGGGTACCTAAGGAGGTCATGACACCATTAGAGGGATCAATCTCCACTAGGTTTGCAGATCGAGTGGTTCGAGAATCTGCAGGGGAAATATTGGAGGAGGTTCGAGCCTCTCATTGGAAAATCATGTGGTAGGAGGAATCATGAGGTATCTTTGGCAGGGACGAGAAGGTTTGGTGGAAATAAGAGCATTATTGGAGGGTCAATCCATCCCTATAAGGGGTCGTTATTGCTGGGAGAGAGCATCATCATTTACTAGGAGGGTTGTGGAACCATTCCCAGGTTTTTGAATTGTTTACTGTGTGTTTATTCTTGTGTTGGAGCTGCTATAGAAGCCAATAGAATTACTATTGTTGTGAGTAATTCCATCCACAATAAAATGCCATGATTCATTTCCTAATTTATGTATAATGGTTTATATGCAATTTGTTTGACAAAATGCCCAAAGTTAGTACATTTACAAAGTGTTTGTTAAAAATTGTCGATCAACATTAAACACTATATGCATAAACATACAACCCAAAACAATACATTGGACAAAAAAGACAATATCCTAGACTAAGCCCCATTGAGAATATTACAGTGGTATCAGAGTTGGTGATCTTGCCAGCATGTGATTTCTTGAGGCATTTTTGCCAAGGAAAACTAGAGTACGTGGGGGACAACCCATCCCAGGATCAGAGTCATCAGAATAGGTATAAATAGAAGGAGTTATGGGGGATCATACTAAGGACAAGACCTTACAACTATTAGAAACCATAGCCAATGGGAAACAACAAATTGCTAGGTCACAAGATCTATTAAAAAAACTCATGACACAACTCATTATCGACAACGAGGAGAATCCAAAACATGGAGGGGCCAATGGGAACCATGTCGAAGGTAGCCACAAAGGAGGCAGGGATCATGAAGAGGGTATCAATACCCACATTCTAGCACAAAGTATCCTGCAGACAAGTAGAAAAAAAGTACCTAGACTATTATTGCCACCATTTCTTGAGGAACATCCTACTAGAGCACAGGAACAACAGGAGCCAGCTGACGAGGTAAACACCTACTTTAGGGAGTATCAGTTTCTAGAAGAAGGGGCCTAGGTATCCATCTATTATAAAGACTACTACAACCTCAGGATGAGGAACAAGCCTAGGACGGGCCAGAGTCAGCAGAATTTTGATCTTTTGCGCCAATTAGGGAAGTTGACTATCTCATCTTTTGACGAATCTGGTAGGTGCACAACCCGAGCATGGGTGCATAAGTTGGACACTTGCATCTATCTTAATTCGATGATAGAGGCTAATCAAAATAGGTTTTCCACCCTACACTTGGATGGAGAAGCTCATGAGTGGTGGTACCATGGGATAGTGACCTTAGGGCATGCCAACATCATGTCATACAAGGAATTCATCTAGATATTGATGGATAGGTTCGATAAGAAGGATCTCGAGATTCACTTCAGGGAGTTGGCACAGTTGAGGAAGACAGGTACCCCAAAGGATTATGTCACAAAGTTCCAATGGATGGAATTCATGGTGACTAATATTTTTGAGCAGAGACTAGTGATGTTATTCACAGAGGGCTTGGTTAAGCCCTTGAGAGGTTGGGTGAATGATTTCAGGACAAACACACTATAGGAAGTTATCATGAAGATGCGGGTATGGTAGGCACAACCCCCAAGAAGACATCAGAAAGAACCTTTATTCCACATAAAAGTCAGGTGTCGAAGCCTCCTCAGAAGTCATGGACATGGAAGGATAGGATGGATGAGGAGACTCAGAGGGAGTTGAGGAGGAAGAAGCTTTGCTACAATTGCAAAGAGTCGTGGGAATCAGTTCATTGATGTATGGGAAAAGGTATGGTCCATTACATCGAGGTTCTTTCTGACGAGGAGGATGACAATGATGATGAGATAGCTCACTTACAGGACAATGTACAATGCATTGGTGAGCCACCACATATTGATACTACAGAGAAGGTTCCATTGCAAGAGGGTGCCAAGGGAGTGATTGTTGCCACACTTTTAGGAGTCCCCAAATATTACACCTTCATGGTCAGAGGAATTTTGCAAGGGAAAAGATTTACAACACTTATTGATGGTGGGGTCACCCACAACTTCATTGATGCAACACTTATCGCCAAGAGACACATCCCTGCAAAGGACTTCGAGGGATTTAAAGTGGTAGTATTAGATGGGTACAACATGGCGCGTACTCAAAGAATTAGGGGATTGGATGTGACATTGGGGAACTATACGTTGACTGATGACTTTTATGTTGTGGATTTGGAAGACACCCATGTGGTGTTAGGAGTTCAGTGGTTGTACATGTTGGGAGATATCCACATGAACTATCAGGACATGAGGATGGAGTTCAGAGACAAAAGTGGTCAATGAGTCATCCTAAGAGGTATGTTGAAATTTTCCCCAAGGATCATGTCTAACCAGTGCATGGAGGCCCTTTTTGGACATGGGGACATGGCTTGCGCAACAGAGTGCTTGATCGCCATGGAGAAGCCATCACAATATCTCCAACACTCTCATGGGAACATACATGCATTAATTGAAAATCATGAAAAGGTATTCAGACCGCTACCAGCGAGGATACCACCTAAAAAGGGATTTGAGCATGTCATTGAACTAGAGGATGGGGAAAAACCTATGATCAACATGCCATACATGCATCCGAAGAATTTTAAGGAAGAGATAGAGAATACCATACATGAGTTGTTGGAGATGGGACACATCAGGCTTAGCTTTAGTCCCTTCACCTCTTCAATAGCACTGGTAAAGAAGAAGGATGGCACGGAGAAGAAGGATGTGCATCGACTACAAGGCATTGAACACAAATAACATCAAGAATCGATACCCAATACCTAATATCGATGAGCTGATAGACGAGCAGTGTACTTATTGAATATTGATCTTCGATTGGGGTACCATCAGATGAGGGTTAGGCAAGAGAACATCCATAAGATGAGATTCAAATGTAACTATGGGCACTATGAATTTCTATTCATGACCTTCGGGTTGAATAATGCACCCGCTACCTTCCAGTCATGTATGAACCAGATCTTCAATAAGAAGTTGAGGAATTTCTTACTGATGTTCTTTGATGATATTTTGATCTACATCAAAACTTGGGAGGAAAATATGAAGCATGTGGATGAGATTCTCACCATTATGGAGGATCAATCATTTTTTTCCAAGGAGGAAAAGTGCGAGTTTGGTTTGACAGAGATCCTCTATTTGGGGCATGTGATTAGTGTCGAGGGAGTGAAGGTGCATCAAGAAAATATCCATACAATCTTATATTGGCCCACCCCCATATCATTGATAGTGTTGTGAGGATTCTTTGGGATATGCAACTATTATAGGCTCTTTGTGAAAGGATTTTCACAGTTGGGTGAGCCATGGACAGACCTCACCAATAAGGGGAAATTATGATGGTCGAAGGACACACATGTATCATTTGACAAAATGAATAAGGTGATGAGCACTTTCCCAATATTAGCACTTCCAAATTTGACACAACCTTTTTTTTTGGAGTGTGACACATCCAATGAGGGGATATGAGCGGTGTTTATGCAAAACCAACACCAGATAGATTTTGAGAGCAGAAAGTTGAGGGAGATAGAGAATATTTATCTGATATATGATAAGAAGATTTTTTCCATCATGCATGCATTGGCCAAGTTCAAATAGTACTTGGTGGGAGGATTCTTGGTGGTTAGGATTGACCACAACATATTGAGATATTTATTGGAGCAGTGGGATCTGAATGAAAGGCAGTAGAAGTGGGTGAGTAAGGTGCAGGAATATGATTTTGGCATTAAGTATGTAAAGGGAAAGAAGAACATAGTTGTTGATTCCCTATCTAGGAGACCTGCAACCTTCTCCATGACAGATATCTTAGTGGATTGGAATTATGTTCTCTTAGTGGATTACTCCAATAATACCTTATCCTGTGAGTTGATGGAGGGTATTATTCGGGATGACATGTATAGAGTAGTGGATGACATCATCTACTACAAAGACAATATCTATCTTGCCCCTTAGTCCTCACTTACGGATAATATTTTGAGGGTGGTACATGGCCCACCACTAGCATGGAACCCGAGGTATCTGAAGACCTACAGGAAGGTGAGGGAGATATTATCTTGGAAGGGCCTCAAGGAGGACGTGCTTCGATATGTTAGAGAGTGCGTGACTTGTCAGAAAAACAACTAGGAGATTACACACCCTATAGGGTTGCTTTACCCATTGCCGATTCCCGAGCAAAAATGAGAAATAATTTCCATGGATTTCATTACAGGGTTGTCGAAGGTACAGGACAAGTATTGTATCTACATGGTGGTGGAAAGGTTGACCAAATATGCACACTTATTTTCCATTTCTTCAGAGTACATCTCATCTCATGTGGCAGACATAGTTTTAGGGAGGTTTTTAGATTTCATGAGATACATAGTCAGTGACCATGAAAAAAGGTTTCTCAATGCATTTTGGTAGGAGATATTTAGGTTATCAGGGATAGAGTTGAAACCTAGTACCAACTATCATCCTCAGACATATGGACAGATCGATATCCCGAATAAGTGGATTGAGGGATACTTGTGAAACTATGTGTCAGGATAACAAAGGGTGTGGATGAAGTGGTTGCATCTTGGGGAGCACTACTATAAAACCACTTATCACATGTCCACCAGGATGATTCCTTTCCGAGAACTCTATCACTATGATGCCCCATCATTTGTAGATCTAGCATTTGTGGAAAGAAGTATTATAACCCTAATTTGCACCAGACATGCTTACCTGGCATCAGGCCATCTCAGATTCCTTCTTTGCCAAAACACTGTTGAACAACTCTTCTTAAAAACCCCTTTTATAAATGCCCACGTGCCCTGCTCCATTACTGCACGCGTATACACGCTAGCTGACCCAAGACAACCCACGTGTACCTACAAAAGCACGGAGAAAGAAAAGTTGTTGACGGAACACACAGCTTTGGGTAAGTTAACTAAACCTTTCGGCCATGCATGTCCGGTCACTCAACCAAATAGCTAGCTTCTTCTAGCCTATAAAAGAAGGGTTAGGGGTCCCATTTGAAAGGGGGAGAATCATAGTAAAGGAACTATACTTGATTGAGAATTCTCTTTGTCCCAACCTTTAGCCATCCTTGTGCAAAGAGAAGTATAGAGAAAAGCAGTTGGAAGATAGTGGAAGAAGAGCCTAGGATTAGGATTGAGGAGCAGTAGCTGACTTTATCATTGTAAGGTATCATTGTGAAGTTAATAAAAGAATTGATTTTCCCGTCCCACCATATGAGATTGTCATTATTGGAATATTTATTGTATGATTGATTAAATCTCTAACCCATTAGTTCATAGATCAAATGCATGTGGAGTTCTTTGTTTGTCTTTAGTGAATGTAGGTCAACATTGGGAGGAGAGTTGTAGTCAAAGAATGACCAAGCGCGAAAAGGGATCGACATCAAACACGAAGAATAAGGTACGTCAACTTAATCTCTTGAGCCTTGTATTTACATATGAGTAATGGAGGTCTAGGCATGGGATGATGGTAAAAAGTAAGAATCTTTAGGTCATTTCTGCATGCATGATAAAACCCTTAGTGCTATTCTGTAGGATGGCTTTCCCACCCACAACAAAATTGGCGACCATACTGGGGATCTCTAGGGTTTCTGGGAATATTTTTCTTGGGTATTTTTAAAAACTGGTTTCATTCCTTGTTTTTAAAGTTTCTGCAAAAGTCTGAGCTAACAGAGATTCTGGTTTTCCATACCAGTTATCTCTGTTTCTTTTCTTAACTGCATTTTTTTTTCTTTTCCGAGACCCACAGAGGTACACGCGGCCTGTATAAGGTCTGCACGCGTGTACCCGCGCCCTACCTTCTCATATCCCACGTGTACACGCTAGTTGAGGAAGTGTCAGTCGCGTGTATGATTCCATAAAATTTCTTTTAGAGAGGCAGTCATCCTCTCCCCTGTCAGAAATAGTCCTTCTCAGGGGTTTTCTAGAACTCTTTCTAGTCTTTGTTGTTTGCAGTCTATAGCTTAGGTTTCACCTCAGATTGGTTTGTTCTATGAAGTTTTCCTTGAAGTGTTTTCTTTTTTCTGTTAAAGTAAGTGTCTAAGTCTTCAAGAGATCCTACTTCTCAGTACCAGTAGTCTTTGCCTGGGCTAGATTGTTTGGCCTTTCATTTGTCTCAGAGTTTCAGAGATACACATGGCCTGTATAAGGCCAACACGCATGTACACGCGCTCTGACTTTACACAGCTCACATGCACACACTTGTTGTTGAACTGTCAGCAGTGTGCTTGTGGAGAAAATTTTTGTTGAAGGTGAGGCAGTCATCCTTTCCTTTGACAAGAGTTATACCTCTTAGGTTTTTAGGTCTCTGTCATAGCGGTCAGTAACTTAGGTTTGATCACAACAATAACTTTCTTTTTCATTAAGAAGTTTTCCTAAAAAAAAAAAATTATAGGGTTTTTAGACAAGTTTGAGAGTCCAGTTTTAATTTGCTTGTGTGTGATTTTTAAAGTGACTCTTTGCGATCTGCGCTTAGGCCAGAAGTTTTCTTGGTTTTTACTTGTCGATATTTTTCCTTTTTTGCTTTGTGAGCATTCAAATAAAAAAAAAATCTTTTGTTTCTTTGTTTGGTTAAATAGTGTTGTTTTGCATTAGTAACCAGGGAAAAGTCTTTGCTTTCATAAGTTCTTGACGGTTTACTTAGATCATAAGTAGCTCGTAGTCGAGTGAAATCCTGCTTTGAGTTTGTTGTTCATAGATCTTAGAAAAATTTTAGTTTGAAAAGTTGTTTAAGATTTGAGTCAAGTGAAGTTATTTTGTTTCCATCTTTTTGTTTATTTTGCTTTCATCTTTCAAACATCACTAGTTTCACTTTCATAACCTTTGACTTAAGACAAGCCATAAAAATTAACTCTAAATCTAAAATTCATTAGACTTTTTATGTTTGTAGGTTCAACCAACTAGTTTAGGGTTAGGGCCTTGAATTAGGTTGGAGAGGAAACTCTTCAAGGCCATTAAATCAAACATTAGATTCTGAGTTAGGGAGTGTCAAAGTCTAGTATTGTGAAATTTATCTGGGACCCCCCTCTAACACAGGGGATAAACACGAGGTTGTGTGCAGAAAGGTAGCGGAGATAACCCCTCCAAAGCTGGACCAATCGTAGTGGAGAACACATATAGAGGGCTTGTCTTGGGATTCCGTCGATTGCATTTGCCACAGAGCTTCGTGGGTATTGAATCCGTTCAAGGTCCTTAGTTGTCTTCTGGACCACTTAACTTCGATACCCTTGACAGGTTTCAGGCTCGATACCTTGCTCATTTTGGTCTACCCGACTTTCGACTGTACCCACCTAGTGACTATTCGTGCATTGGCAACCTAGTTGCCTATCTTTTTAGAGACATACACAGGTGACTGCGGGGGTATACCGCAGTACCTGGGACAGACATCGGGCCACGCTTTGCAGAGTATACCCAGAGGGTGCTTCCGTGTTCAAGTTTCACTTGCACCAATAAGTTTCTCTAATGTTGGTTGTTGTAACTGTTCTTCCAACTAGTTTAGTGTTTGCTTGTTTTATCTTGGAGGGACCTTTTTAGTGTGTGTTGTTTTTGAACGAATAGAAATCCCTAGTGTGTCTTTGATCTTCTCACACAGTGGAGGATCACGAGCTCCACCGGTCACAAAGGATTCTGGGCCTATCACTGGTTACACTAGAGCCACCTCCACCACAACTAAGGCGAAAGCTAGACCAACAAGGGTCTTTTGAAGCGACCGGGTCACAAGAAATTGTACCCAACCAACATCCAGAGGAAACGACCATTTTAGACTTGGGAGCGAAAGCTCTTGGTCCATCCGAAACTCCAACCACTGATATTTCGACACCCATCATCGTATCGATTCACCCTTACGAGTGCCAGACAGTGTCGCACGCAACAATGGAAACGAATGATATCACTTCTTCTAGGAATTCTTCAATTCCCACTGCGGTTGTCACCACAGGGGATTTTCCACCTCCTAACCCATCGTCACCGGTCTGAGCCACCATGGTCTCGACCACCTCTACCTCAAGCAGTGGTCCAATCCCGTCTATGGTGGTGGCCATTGCCCATTTCACATTGAGTGCGATAGGCCCTCCATTCTCATATGGGATGCCTAGCTCAGGTACATGTCCTGTACTTTCCTACTCCACTTTATAGACTTCAGGTCTGGGGGTAGGGAGCTCTAACGCTCCTCTGCAAGAACACATGGGAGGCACTTCAACTCCTTCTAATGCTTTCCATTACAGGGGAGGTCATATACCTCCTTCGTCCCCTTCGCTCGGTGGCACCCACCAACAATCCGTTGAGCCACCTACACACCATAGTTTATTTGGAGTAGGGAGTCAAGGACCACCTTCTCATAATATGCTGGTAGGTTCGACACCATTTTCTTTGTTTGGTGCATTTGGTAACAATTCTTTCTCGTCAGCTGCTTTCCCGACTGGGGTAAATCCTGGTTACGGACAACCTATTCCTATGCAGGGTACTATTCCTGCATAGGGGGAAAACCCAGGAACTTCTTCCACATCAGGGCCTTGGAATTCTTGGCAGGGATCAGTTCCCTCGTCAGGAATGTCGATCTGGGGTAATTCTTTTCACAACCAATGGAACCCCAGACAAGGTACTATGCCTATCCCCATGGGATCGACATGGGGCAACCCTTCCCAAAGTCCTCCGAATGTAATGCACGCCCAACCATCTACGTCCTATTTTGGGAATCAGCTGATGATGTCTCCTCACACGCAGAATCCATATGCTAGTCATGGCCATGGTTTTTACCAGAACCCAGGCCAGCAGCCGAACTTTTCCTGGCAACCTGGTGCCAGTCAAACTCCAGGTCCCTTTTTCCATGGTTATCACCAACAACCCAAACTACCTTTCCTGACAACCTTGCATTTGCCAGACTTGATAAGGTTGTTGAATGACCCTATCTATCACGATCCACGTTGGCCCCCTATGACAATGAAGTTGCCTTTGGACATACCAAATTTCGAGGCCAAGCCTAACGAAGATCCAGGAGATCATGTGACCACCTTCCATCTTTGGTGCTCATCTAACTCGTTGAAAGACGACTCCGTACAGTTGTGATTGTTTCAACGTACTCTCATTGGGAGTGTCGCAAAATGGTACATTGAGTTCGACCACTCAAGATACTCTTCCTTCGGCGAATTGGCAATGGCTTTCCTAAACCATTTCCAATTACCTGTGAGATACGACGCTGGCACAGAATTGCTGGCCAATTTTGCACAGACAAAAGCAGACCATATCTCTAATCACATCCGAGAATGGAGATGCTGGAAGAGTTTAATTAAGGTGCCAGTCCCACCAACATTCCTGCTCGAGTGGTTCCTTAAGTCTTTGGTCCCACAGTTATCCAAAGACATCGTGACATCTGGAGTGTTTTCCAAAGAAGACGCCATCATGAGAGCTCAACAGCTTGAACTAATCTATTCTCAGTCTGGTTTATTATACGAGATCTTGCCAGATGCGCCACGCTCAATACTTGATAAAACCAGATAGAGAGCTGGACCACATGCCGATGGTATTGTTGGTTCAGCACAAACAAAGCCCACTGAGCAACTAACGAAGCAATTGCAACAATTTTCTATACAACACATAGCGGCCAACCAAACTACTGTTTTGGCTGACCCCCCTACCCAAACGTCGGATGTACACACAGTGCAATCGGAAAATCCAAAGGCCACCTAGTAGCCTGAAGGAAAGAAAAAACAACGAAAGAAGGGCAAGGGGGATAAGAAGCCCACTAATAATGTTGGCGAGGGAAACACTGAGAAACAGAAGGTGAGGTATCCATGCAACCTGTGCGCGGAAGACCACCCGACCCACCAATGTCCTCGGCTTGCAGAGGCCCAAAATTTTGTGACACAACAACAGCCTGGTGTGTTAACCAATCCATTTCAACATGGGCAAAACCTAACCCAAGCCTGTACAAGCGTGGAAGGGGGAAGTCAAGGACCCTCTCCTTCTTCAAACAATCCCGCATCTTCGAATGTGTATATGATGAAGGGTGATGCTTTTATATCGACTATAGTGCATGACTACAGTAAACCAAGCACTTCTAAGAAGGGAAAAGAAGCCGAAATCCCATCTCTTCCTCTCCAGATCGAGAAGACTTTGGGCGAAACAATGACATGCATCCCAAAAGGCACGTTCAAAAAAGATTCTCACAACCCAAATGCAAGGGCCACCCAGAACTATTTTGTGGTGGAGGATTTGTCTCAAACCCCTTGGGCGATGTCCTCTTTGGAGGTCCTCCAAAGATGCCCTTCCCAGAGGAAAGCTTTGTTAGCCACTTTAGGATCTACTGAGACTTGTAATCCAAGTACAATCATGCTAGATACAACCGACTTAAAACCTCGTCTGCCTTACCACGTAGCATTTCAAATAGTAGTGGCTCACCCCACAAAAAATTTTACTCGGAATATTTTTCTCACGGTGATTGATGAGGGCGCCTCGACATGTGTTATGTCATTGGCATGTTGGAAGGCCATTGGCCAACCCGTTTTTTCTCCGTCACCTACTCTTCTCACTGCTTTCGACGGTCGTTCATTCCAACCACGTGGTATCATTCCCTCTTTACCCATGCAGTTAGGAGTGAAGACCATGTACGTTGAGGTAGAAGTAGTCGACGCGTCCCTCGACTACAATCTCTTGTTAGGAAGGAGTTGGAATTACGCCATGCAAGCAGTGGTTGGTACAGTTTTCCAGGTCTTGTTGTTTCCACACGAGGATCGGATTGTGACCATTGATCAATTATCTTTCTCCAGACCTGATCCTTCATTGGGGGTATCCGCGGTCCCAATGATTGATAATCCCCAACTGGGCATAGTCAACATAGGGGTTGGTTTGTGCCCATCTTTGATGGGTACCTTCAATTACCCGCCCCCTCAAGGTGATGTCAAGTTCATATCCGACCACCATAAGGTTGAGATTTTCCAAGTTTCGTCATTTCACACAACTTACTTCAACGATCCGTGGATACTTCCTTCCCCATCAGCCATGATGGAAGGGACAGGGCACCTTGACATGTCCATGCCCTTGTCCGTAGCCGAAGTAGCATACTCTTTAGTTCAACAAGCTTTGGCTGACACATATCCAACTCCTGCACAAGAGTTAGATCTGCTTCTAGAGCCTATTTGGGCTCAAGGCTCTCTCGCTGACACCGATTCATTAGACTTAGTCTTGCCTTCCGACGAAGCAATAATTGAAGCAATGATTAGTCCGGACAAACCCTGGGACGATCTCCATCACAGATCATACTTCCTCCTAGAGTTAAGCAGAATTGAAGCCGGAGAATTCACCTTGACTATGATTGGAGATAGGTCTTGTCCTATTAATCCCTTAGCTACACATGAGGTTTATTCCAAGGGTAATATTGCTGAAACCATACCGATTAATATCTCCAGAACCCCTGGCGTCGTGGAGAATTTTTTCGTCGGAGCTGACTGTTCCTCCAGAGAGATTCAAATCTACACAAATCTATTTAAAGAATTCCATGATGTTTTTGCCTGGTCTAACGAGGAAATGCCAGGCATCGATCCAAAAATAGTTGAACATGAAATCACAACTTATCCAAATGCCAAGCTTGTTCAGCAGAAACTTCATCCAGTTAATCCCAGGAAAGCAACAACCATTAAGGTTGAAGTTGAGAAACTGCTAAAAGCTGGTTTAATCTTTCCTATCCATTTGACCCAATGGGTGTCAAATCCTGTGTCGGTCAATAAGAAACAGGGCATGATTCGTGTATGTACGAACTTTCATGATTTGAACAAGGCCTGTCGAAAAGATAATTTTCCCACACCATTCATCGACCAGATAATTGATGAATGTGCAGGTTGTGAGGCTTTCTCTTTCATGGACGATTTTTCAATATATAATAAAATACAAATCAAACCCGAAGACCAGCACAAAACAAAATTAATTTGTCCATGGGGTACATTCGCTTATCGTAAGATGCCCTTTGGTCTCAAAAATGCTGGAGCGACCTTTCAGCGGGCCATGTCTTTTTCTTTCCATGATCTCAAGCATATAGTCGAGGCCAAGAGAACGGATCATCCCACACACCTCTGACTTATTTTGAGCGATGTCGCTACTTCCAGATTCACTTGAATCCAAACAAGTGTAGCTTTTGCATAACATCACGACGTTTGTAAGGTTTCATAGTGTCAACAACAGGGATCATGGTCGATCCTCTCAAGGTTGAGGCAATAAGTCAGTTGCCTCCCCCATGCACAATCCTTCAACTTCAGAGTCTATAGGGCACGACGAATTTTTTAAGGTGTTTCATCGCCAACTATGCCGAGATCACAAAGGGATTTATGCGCTTACTGAAGAAAGACATTCATTTTTATTGGGATGATGCCGCTCAATGCTCTTTCAAAGCGTTGAAACATGCCCTCACAACTGCCCCTCTGATTCAACCACATAACTATAAAAAAGATTTCTTATTATACCTGGCTACAGCAGAGTCAACCATCGGCATGGTCTTAGTTCAAGAAGATGATTTGTTCTCAGAATATGTGATCTATTACCTGAACCGAGGCCTAGTTGGATTAGAACTCAATTATTCTCATATCAAAAAACTTGCATTGGCAGTAGTCCATGTTGTTCAACGGTTCCGTCATTATGTTCTGTTTCACAAGACCACTGTCATTGCCGTTGTGAATCCGTTTCAAGACATTTTGACACAGCGGGTAATAGGTGGAAAGATCAGTAGATGGATATTCGTCCTCCAGGAATTCGACTTAGATTTTGTTTCAGCGAAATCCAAAAAGTCACTGGTCTTCACAGAACTTATTTCGGAACTTCCGGTTGAGTCAGGTGATGTTATGCCCGAAGAATCGCATATCAAAGGAGATATGTTTTTTATCGTATCTTTGAATCCCTGGTACGGAGATATACTTGTCTATCTCTAGACTTTGAAGTTCCCCACCTCTGCTTCTCATGATGAGCATCGCCGTATATGCCATCAGGCTAAGAATTATCTTATACTCAATGATACATTGTATTGGAGAGGTGTAGACCGCATCCTACGTCGATGCCTCACTCATGAAGAAGCAGTTATTGTGCTTAACAATTGCCATACCGGAGCATGTGGCGGTCATTTGTCTGGGTTGGCAACAACCCAAAAGATTTTATGAGCAGGTTACTTCTAGCCAACACTAATCAAAGATTGTATCGAATCGATCAAGAAGTGCCACCCGTGTCAAATCTTTTCTCAGAAGATGAGGGCACATCCCGCTCCCATGTTTCCTATCATCACAGTTGGTCCCTTCACCAAGTGGGGGATTGATTACACTACATGAAACCCTCCTTCAACTAGGGGGTACCGTTATGTGATTGTAGTCGTAGACTACTTCACGAAGTGGGTCGAAGCTATGCCAACGTTTAAAGATGATGGGGAGACTGCAACTCTCTTTTTATTCAACCAGATAATAGCAAGGTTCGACGTCCTGAGAGAGATTGTCACTGACCATGGCAGTCACTTTCAGAACTAGATGATGACCGAGTTAACATCAAATCTTGGGTTGCGGAAAGAACATTCGTCACCTTACTACCCCCAAGCAAATGGTCAGGTGGAAGCTGTAAATAAATCTCTTAATACCATCCTACAACGAACGATCAACTCAACCAATTCAAATTGGAATTTGATGTTATACTCGACATTATGGGCTTACCGAACATCTGTTAAGACTGCAACTGGTTTCTCACCTTTTCAACTCGTTTATGGGCTGAAAGCAGTCCTGCCTATAGAATGTCAGATCCCGTCCCTAAAATTGGCAGTACAGTTATTGCCAGACACTTCTCTAGTTGAAGAATGGTTATTATACCTTGAGTGGCTCAATGAGCAACGTCCTGATGCGGCCCTAGCCAATGAGGCTCACAAACATAAAGTCAAGTGTTAGTATGATCGGTCTGTTCGTCCTTGGGTTTTCTCTGAAGGTGACCTTGTCCTAGTCTATGATCAAGATAAGGACCCCCTAGGGGCAGGAAAATTCAAACCCATGTGGTTCGGACCCTTCATCATAAAAGAGGTTCTAAAAAAGGGCGCTTATCGTCTGGTTGACTTTGAGGGAAATGCTTTGGCGGAGCCTAGAAATGGGCTCTACCTCAAGAAGTATTACTCATAGGTAGGTCACCTTGGGTAACTTTTTGTAACATATGTATAGTCTTTGTACTATTACTTTCTAGTTCCTTTTAGTATTATGGACGTGTCATTTTTTATGTTATCTTTTGTCACTGTGGCAGATGTCAAGTGAATCAGAGGTGTTCATTGGGTACACAGATGGTGCTAGCCAACACACTTGAAGGCTTGCCTCTGCAGCTTGGGTAATTTTTACACCTCGAGGCCAGTTATTATCTTTCGGAGGTATATGCTTAGGTGACACCACAAACAATGTCGTCGAGTACAGTACAATTATTGAGTTTCTTCGTGACGCCCTATCATTGGTATCTCTCATCTCCAGGTCTATTTAGATGCTCAGCTGGTTGTGTCTCAATTAAATAGAGTCTACTGTGTTCATGATCCGACTTTACACCAACGATTCCTTAGGGTACGTCTCTTAGATCGAAGATTTGATTATATTACATATTTTCATGTTCCTAGGAGATTAAACCAAGTTACAGATACTCTACCTAATCAAATTTTAGACCGGCATCTCGCATACATATAAAAAGACATACACATAAACATGTAAATACATTTTTTAAGGCAAATATGATCCATAAGACACAAAAAGACATAAAAATCCATATATAATATCATAATCATCAGAGAACATAGGTGGACGCAAGTGCCTAAAAAATATGACCAGTAAGGAGTCATGGGGCTTATGCCCTAAAAAAATATATACAAGTAGTGCTCTCAGCACGTGAAAAGTATAGACTAACTAAGGTCAGGGCCTATGGGCCCTGTTGTAATGATCAACAACATTTTCCAAACGCCGAGACAGTCAGACCCACGTCCGTGGTGCCCCCACTACATGAGGCAACATAGATGGTGGCAGATCCTCAATCTATGCCATAGGGACTATGCAGGTGAGCAAGGTAAAGTTTCGCTCGACTCGTCTCAAAACCCTCTTAGCCTCACTGGATGGAAGCTCTCCTACTGCTGTTGGTCCCCCTGCGGCGACAGGTGTGGCCCCTGGCCTAGGACGACGCCTATTCCTCACATAATCCGCAGGTCGCACTGGTCCCACATCTGCACAGAATAGACACATATCTGTCAAATACTCTGGTATAAAAAAAATAATATATATAAAAAACAACATAAAAATTACATTTGTTTCACAAAAAAAAAAAAAAAACGATGCAAACTTACCCATCTCTCCTCGCTCCTCACCAGGAGGTACTGGTATCTCATGATCTCTTGAGAAATCAATCCCAGCATAAGGGTAATCCTCTATGACTGGGATCTGTCGTGACAACCAAGCAAAGAAGGCATCATCAAAGGAATCATTGGTCCTTCCACCACCCTGTCGTGGCAGTAACACCGCCCATCTGCAAACTTTAGGAAGAGAGGCCTGATGTCCTCGTACCACCACTCGAGGACTGAAACTAGGAACTTTTTCAAAGAAGAAAGAGCATAGAATCACCCTGAACACGAAGTTCCTCTGCGTCCACAACCAACAATATGTCAGCTACCTCTTCATACAATCCAGCAGTGTAGTGCTCCAGTCAAATATCTGTGCATTTAAGCACTAGACTGCACAGTTCATCTGTGCACAGGATGCCTGATGTAGAGCTGCAAAACCAGTCATCCGCCCAAGAAGCAACACAATCACCTACAATGATAAATTGGTGATCTTTCTTATTGGCACCTAAGAGCTCGATCGGTCTGTACCAGCCTCACAATAAAGTCCTATCAATTCCGATATGTTATGAGGCCCCGAAGGAAATGTCCGAAAATTGACTGGTTCCCCTCTCCTGGAGAGGCCAGTCAAAAAATATATGTCCTCTGTAGTAGGCACCAGTGACTGCCCCTCTAACATAAAGGCCTCTGCGTCGGGATGCCAATAATCAACCAAGGCATTCAGTAGCCTAGGTTGTGCTTGCATAAAAGGACATAGGAAGAACTTGAGCAGCCCACATTGCATTAAGGTAGCAACAACATTGGGGTCTTCCCCGACCAACTCACTAATCTCCTCATGCTCTCTTTCCCTCCAGTGAACATACATCCTGCAAAAACCAAGTTCAGCAAGATTAACCCTTGCTTTAAAAAAAAAAAATCATTAAATAAAGGGTCCATGCGGGTTGTAATGATGACAGTCGCATGTACACGCGTGCAATTTTTCCTCTGCCCGAGTGTACACGCGGCCTGTCATAAGACAGCCCGCGTGGACCTAGAGCCGACCTTTTTAGGGTCGACGCCCCCCCAAAACTTGAAACTAAAAGCATAAATAAAGGTTTAAATTGTAAGAGGAGAGAGTTTATACTTACTTGGTCCAAGCAGATGGTTGTTTCGTCCACCAAAGCTCTGGGAATCAATTCTTTTCACAAAGGGGTAGTTTTGGATTTTAGTCAATTTCTGAATTAACAACGGTGATAATGAGCTGACAACTTCTATTTATAAAAAAAATTGGCCCTTTTTTGTCAATTTTTGAACCCTTTTGTCATTTTTTCTAAACTGAAAATCATTTAAGATGGTTCGAGAGTTTTCTTTGGATGTTCAAGGGAGGTATTCCTTTGGGTATTTGGAAAAAAAATTGAGATTTGGGTGTTTGGACGGTCCTTCGGTAAAAAGTCATTTTTTCCATCTCATTGCATTTAAGTCAGGATTCCACCCCCACTTTCTGCATCTCATTGTCTTTTCTGCTTTGCCATAGGATCGATCCCACCGAGTTGCGACACAGAACCCTCATTACTGCTTTAGAAGTGTCGTAATTTGGTGGTAGAGCCTACCATAACATGGATTCCCTAGGTAGATCCTGGTTGCATGACACTGTCCACGTTGTCACTAACGACTATAGGCTCGGGAGTCCTCCATAGTTTTTCCTGATTACGAGTTTGAGCCTCATTTGCATGATTCCTTTTCACTCTTGAACTCACCCTAGGGACTCCCAAGAAACATAACGAGTCTTATTTTAATCCCTTTTAAGACCCTCTAAACATGAAAATATTGCCGAGCGATCTTGTGGCCTTTCACGCTCGTTAAACTGAAATTTGAAGTCACATCTATCCGGCGGTAGTTTACCCCTTTTTCGGTCTAGACGGTCAACTGTACGAACAAAGTTATACTCTAAGGAACTTCAGTTCTCTAGAAGAGTACCCCCAGGTATCATTTTAACCCTTTTTCGGGCCTTAGGGACTAAATGTACGAAAAAGGAACCCCCACGGAGTCCATAGTTAAGCTCTTTTTAGACTCCCTAAAATTGAAAAGATCGTCGAGTGACCTTATTCTTTCACACTCGTTAAAATGGTCCAAAAGAACATCCCTAATGGAGTCCATAGTTAATCTTTTTTCAGACTCCTTAAAAATGAAAAAATGGCTGAGTGATCTTGTCTTTATCACACTCGTTAAAATGGTTTTGAATAGATGTCTTTTCGGTGCTAATTTACCCCTTTTTCGAATCGACTAGACTACCTTCGAAAAAGGTACCCCAGTGGAGTCTCCTTTTATGTTTTTCAAACTCTCTAAATATGAAAAACCGTCGAGCTTACCTTCTCTAGGCTCATTAAACTTACATCGAAGGACGTTACCATTGTGTGTCTTATTAATCGCATTTTCATACCCGCGTCTTTGGCTTAATGTTGGCTCCATGTTGCTCTCAACTGAACCATTTGAAGCATGCCTTATACGCAAGCCCTGTAGCACTTTGCCTCTACGTCTTGACACCTTTCGCCCCTGGAGGATTTCCCTTGAGTGTCCTTACTTTGAACATCAGTCTTGTCCCTGCGCCTCGAACTTGTTTGTTTGCAACACTCATTCCTCCTTTGTAATGTAACATTCTTTTATTCTTTTTCCAAAATTATTGAAAAAGACAAAAAAATCAAATATACCCCAAAAAGAGGAAGGGAAAAGTATTTTCTTTGTATTGGCAACATAATGAGTTGCCCTTGGATAAAACACATATGTCCGTTTGTTCGACAAACTCTGGGATTTAATATGACCTTAGGAAGCTGTTCTTGCTACATAGAGTTATATCCTCCTTTGTTTGGTTATTCTTCCAAACATATGGAAAGTTTGCGTTGCCTCCTGCCTCGTAAACGTATGTTAATTCCATGTTGCCTGAGTCTCATCATTTGTCATGCTATTGTCCAAGAGAATTTTTTACCGAGCCTAAGTTAGCCCCTTTGCAGTTTGTCTCTTTCCCTCATGCCCAACCATCCCAAAAGTCCAATCAACTCTTTGTTCGAAATCAATGAAGCCTTTAGTTTGATAATCAAGATTCTCTAGTCCATGACCGACGAGTCATCGAAGACCTCTGGGTAGTGAATTCGTACACTCATATTACACTCCTACCTGAGTTTTGAAGATTTTGAAGTTGTTGCTCGAGCTCTGAATACCTCATCTCCAACCATCGGGCCTTATCAACTTCTAGAAGATGGATACTCTACGTGTATATCTTTTTGATTTCGAGATGTAGCTCCACTGTGTATTGCTCACGACTACACTTTATATAATTATATGACATGGATCTACAGTGTATTTGATTGGTAGCCACGATTTTATTTTATCTTGAGCATGGGTATGCCCACCTTGGTGAGACAATTATTATTTTGCAGATGACACCTCCTGATTTCTGGTCCCTAGGATCACTTTTTCGGCACGTCGGTGCAGATTGTTAATGTATTTCAGCCATCAGATGCTCTTCTGACCTCACACATTAGGGGGCATCTATTATAACCCTAATTTGCACCAGACATGCTTACATGGCATTAGGCCATCTCAGATTCCTTCTTTGCCAAAACACTGTTGAACAACTCTTCTTAAAAACCCCTTTTATAAATACCCACGCGCCCTGCTCCATTACTGCACGCGTGTACATGCTAGCTGACCTAAGACAACCCACGTGTACCTACAAAAGCATGGAAAAAGGAAAGTTGTTGATGGAACACACAGCTTTGGGTAAGTTAACTAAACCTTTCGGCCATGCATGGCCGGTCACTCGACCAAATAGCTAGCTTCTTCTAGCCTATAAAAGAAGGGTTAGGGGTCCCATTTGAAAGAAGGAGAATCATAGTAAAGGAACTATACCCGATTGAGCATTCCCTTTGTCCCAACGTTTATCCATCCTTGTGCAAAGAGAAATATAGAGCAAAGCAGTTGGAAGATAGTGGAAGAAGAGCCTAGGACCAGGATTGAGGAGCAGTAGCCAACTTTATCATTTTAAGGTATCATTGTGAAGTTAATAAAAGAATTGCTTTTCCCATCCCGCCATATGAGATTGTCATTATTGGAATATTTATTGTATGATTGATTAAATCTCTAACCCATTAGTTCATAGATCAAATGCATGTGGAGTTCCTTGTTTGTCTTTAGTGAATGCAAGTCAACATTGGGAAGAGAGTTGCAATCAAAGAATGACCAAGAGAGAAAAGGGATCGACATCAAACACGAAGAATAAGGTACGTCAACTAAATCTATTGAGCCTTGTATTTACATATGAGTAATGGGGGTCTAGGCATGGGATGATGGTAAAAAGTAAGAATCTTTAGGTCATTTCTGCATGCATGATAAAACCCTTAGTGCTAGTCCATAGGAGGGATTTCCCACCCACAACAAGAATGGCCCCTAAGGCCAAATATTGGTTGCAAGAGAGTCAAGACATATTGAGAGTCCCGAAGGAGAACATGTGGTTCACTCAGAATCAACTGAATTTGTATGCAAACATGCACAAGTTGGAGCACAACTTCGAGTTTAGGGATTAAGTCTTTCTCGGGTTTCATCCCTACAGACAGTCTTCACTGAAGAAGAGTGACGCGAAAAAATGAAAGCCTCACTTCTATGGACCATATAGGGTGATCAAGAGAGTCAGAGAGGTAGCATATGTGCTGGATTTTCCTGAGGGTAGTAGGATCCACAACATATTCCACGTGTCTTTCCTCAAGAAAGCATTGGGACAATAGGTCACCCCTTCAACAAATATTTCTCCACTAGATGAGGAAGGACAGTTGGTTCTGACTCCAGAGAGGATTATTGATATTAGGGAGAGGAGGTTGAGGACCAGAGTCTTCGAGAGTACCTGGTCATGTGGAGAGGGTTTCTCACCGAGGATGCCACTTGGAAGAGATAGTAGATTTTGTAGCATCCTGATTTGGAGTTATTTGAGGATAAGAAATCTCAAGAATGGAGAACTGTGATGTCCCTTTCCTCTTGATCGAAGCAGAAGATGACTTAGTATCCTATACGAATCCCGTAGGCTATATTCAATGGAGAAAAGGGAGTCACAGGGATTTGTTTAGTGTCACTAGGGTGGAATATATTATATTCATAAAGTGACATTAAATTAAATTAAATTATTAATCACTTAAGCATTTTTTATTTTTTTTTATGTTTAAGTAACAAGTAAAGGAGAAATAAGGTAAGGGTTTGATTTGGTCAAAAGGGGAAAGATCTAGAAGGCTTAGAGGAAGAGTAAAAGGAGGGGTATTCTCTCACTTTAGGATTATGATTTGACATCTTATTGGAGTTCTCTTGCAACCAAGGTTTTCGTTGGGTACCTAAGGAGGTCGCGACACCATTAGAAGGATACATCTCCCCTTAGTTTGAAAATCGAGTGGTTCGAGAATTTTTAGGGGAAATATTGGAGGAGGTTCGAGCCTCTCTTTGGCAGATCGTGTGGCAAGAGGAATCATGAGGTATATTTGGTAGGTACGATAGGGTTTGGTGGAACTAAGATCACTATTGGAGGGTCAATCCATCCCTAGAAAGGGTTGTTCTTGTTAGCAGAGAGAAACATCATTTAATATGAGATCCATGGCACCATTTCTAGGTTTCTTTATTGTTTATTGTGTGTTTATTGTTCTGTTGGAGCTGCTATAGAAGCCAATAGAATTATTGTACTATTGTTGTGAGTAATTCCATCCATAATAAAATCCATGATGCCTTTCCTACTTTATGTGTAATGGTTTATATGCAATTTGTTTGACAAAAGGCCTAGAGTTAGTACATTTACAAATTGTTTGTTAGAAACTACCAATCAACATTAAACATTGTATGCATAAACATACGACCTGAAACAATACATTAGACAAAAAACATAATATCCTAGCCTAAGCCCCATTGGGAATATTACACCATCCTACCGGAGACACCAATCTCTTCAATTGATACGAATCATGGTAGGAACCAACCTAATCTTATAGATATTTGTAGACACCAATCCCCACTGCTAAGCACCAACTTAGCGAGAGATGCCAATCTATTTTATATCTTTGTAGACACTAATATTCTAGAGATACTAATCACACTAGCAAAAGTACTTCTTTGTTATCCTCAACCTTGGTCTCTCACCAACGTGACTTCCTCTCAAAGTGTCTTCCTCCTTCACCCTAGTCTTGCTTTTTTAATCATGTGTTACAATATAAATCTAGTCTCCAAAGTGACCCACAATTGATATTACTTCTCACATCCACTTAAGATTTAGATTACATGTTGCATGCTATGCATGTTCCTTAAATAACTCAATTAATTAATAAAAACAATTTTACTTTAATTAATTCTTTTTAACTAAAGTAAACTCAAGACTAGAAGATTCTCAACAACTTCCACATGTTAGACACATGGAAATGCGGAAGTAACTATCTGATGCTACCATTAACATAAACATTTATAGTGTTTATGTGCTCACTTTTAGGGCCGACATGTAAAGATTGGCTAGGCCGACCTGAACTTTCTGGCTGAGTTGTCTGACAAAAAAATCAATTTCTCCTCATTCCTAACGAGTTAGAGTGAGTTACATATACCGTTGGAAAGGTATTGGAATAATATTTCCAACCACATAACCTATGCTCCAATTTGAGCTAGGTATTCATAGTAAACATTCCTTCAAAGATAGGGTATCCAAATTGAGCATAAAAAATCCCAAAATAATATTTCCAACAATATCCATCTTGCAATCTTTAACTTGGACATATGTAGTCTCCCCTTGTATTTGACATCAATAACAAAAATATTTCCAACAATCTCCCCCTTTGTCATTGATGGAAATCCTTTGTCAATTTTGATACTCCCCCCATCCGTAACTTTTCTTGTGTCTTCAATTCTTCCTATGTCTACAACTTCTTCCCCTTTGACATCAATGGAAAAGGGATGCTCCCCCTTAGTTTGTGCTTCTCTTTACTAATGAGATGAGAGAGATATCACTCCCATACAACATTTTTCCCTTTGAATTCATCGAGAACATATACATTGCTTTGGGTTCTATTTGCATTTGCCACCAATCTTCATGAACCTGCTTTCCTTATCTCACATCCTTTAGAATGAAATTTGAGGTTGTAACCTTGATCACACATCTGATTGACACTTAGAAGATTGTGTTTTAACCCTTCAACATACAAAATAGTCTATGTTTTAGTCTTTCCATCATCAATACTAACAGTACCATTTCCAACTATCCTTACAAAGACATTATCCCCAAAAGTAACGTTGCCTCTTTTTTCTTCCTTTAGGATGAGAAATTTATTATGATCCCCTGTCATGTGTTTGAACATCCACTATCAATGTACCATTGTAATACTTTGCCTTTAGCATATATTGCAAGTCCACATTCTTCCTTCTTTGGTTCTTCTTGCTTCCTTTTCCACACCTTTGTGTATTCTTCTCTATGCTTGGTAAGAACATATTCTTCCCTTTTTTTTTTTGGAGACTTTATTATGTTGATTCTACAGTCACAGGTTATGTGCCAATAGTTATTTCACGTATAACATTCAATATCATAATCAAGTAGAGGAGAAAATGAATTGTAGTTTCTATTAGCAAAGCCATGAGAACTTTTGGTTTTGTTGCTCACATAATCATCCTTTGAGTTCTTGTAAGGAACTCTATTTATTTTTCTCACATGGCCACTTCTTGTATAAGCTCTACAATATATTGTTTTATGACAAAAAATTATTTCAAGAAAAACAGTAGCCACAGAAGAGATTTTGATACCAGGTTGTGAAAGGCTTTACTGGTGGAACAACTCTTCTGAACTCACTTTTGTTGTTCTTGTGAGAATAATCAGGTTTCTGCTGACAATCATTTCCTTTCATGTTGTTTCTTTCATTGTTTATGGATCCTTTGAGAATCCTAGCATAGTTAGTAGGATTTTATTCATTTTCCTTTTCTGATGGCTTTGTGACCTTAGTGTCTGCATATCCCTCGGGTGTCTTTTGTTTTTCATTATAGCCAAGACATGTCTTGATGAATGGTGACCTTTGGAAACTGAGAATATTATCTAAGATTTCAGTACTCTTTCCAAAATTAAATCTTCTATTCAATTGATCAATTGTTTTCTCTAGTTCCTTTCTTAATGAAACTATTTCAGCTTCTAGTTGCTGGCAATTTTCTTCCTTTTCTTTCAACTTACTTCTCATCACTTATTCTATCCTTTTTTCCTCTTCTAGTTGAGTCTTCATGATCATAATTGTCTTCTTTGTTTTTTCAAGATCGCGATCCTTCTTTTAATGTTTCTACAATTTCTCTTTCTACTTTATGTTCTTTCCCCTCCATCTATCTATTTATTTTAAGGCACTAACGATTTCTTCTTCATCATCACTATCTATACTCCATGATTCATAGTTTGTTCCATTGAAAAATTGATCTCTATTTGTAGGGAGACCTTCCTTACAATCCATATGTGCTCAATATATGCCTTCGAGTGGTTAAATTGTTTCTGAAGGAACCTGCTGTGAAACCAATTGTTGAACTTATGCTTATGCTGAGGGGGGGGGGATCCGTATAAGACAATTTTACTTTAATTGATCATTCATTAACTTAAAAATAGTAAATGCATGTAAACTCAAATCACAGTGCACGAAGTTTAACTTGGAAACCCTTGTAGAAGAAAACCACAAAATCTTATCTTTATAAATGTTTGTAGGAACCAAACTACTATTACAAATCTTGTAGGAAATAACCTACTGGAGACACCAATCTCCTCAACTGATACAAATATTGGTAGGCACCAACCCACTCTTACATGTTTTTTTAAACAATAATCTATTAGAGACACCAATCCCCACCACTAAGCACCAACTTAGCAAGAGACACCAATCTTTGTCAAATCTTTGTAGACATCAATCTACCAGAGACAAGAATTCCCACCTCTAAGCACCAACTTAGAAAGAGGCACCAATCTCTTTCAGATCTTCATAGACACCAATCTCCTCAATTGAGCACCAACTCAGTAAGACCTATATAGGTACCAACCTAAGATATTCATACACAATACTTATGAATTCACCTACATGCTTCATACTTCATGTATTTCATAGCATCATCATACCCTTAACTTTCCTGCTCTAGCACCTCTCTGTTCTTGATACCCCAGACATAGATTCAAACCCTAGTCAGATTTAACCTTCATGCCCTAGATAACCTTGTAGCATCATTCCCATAATATAATCCCAGACTACAACATCAAAAACTCAAAACAACGCACTTTGCAACATTATATACCTTAGTCCTTCGTATCGCACCCTTAAAACTCCAAGAAACTCCTCTTGCACACCTTTAGACTCCAAGTATTCTCTCAAAATTCTCTTGTGTGCCTCAGATCTCTTCTGCGCACCTCAGACTTGATATTCTTGATTGGATTCTCTTCAAATGCACATCTATCCTATATTTATAGTGTTTTTGTGCTCACTTTTAGTGCCAACCTGTAAAGAGTGCCTGGTTCGACTTGAACTTTCTGGTTGGGTTGTCTGAAAGAAAAATTCATATCTCCTCATTCCTAAGGATTTAGAGGGAGCACCATATACAGTTGAAAAGGTATCAGAATAATATTTCCACCGATATAATCTATGTTCCAATTTGAGCTAGGTATCCATAGTAGAAATGTCTTCAAAGATAGGGTATCCAAATTTGTCATCAAAAATCCAAAAACAATATTTCCAACAATATCCATCTTGCAATATTTATCTTGGACATTTGTAGTCTCCCCTTGTCTTTGACATCAATGAAAAAAATATTTCCAACATAGATGACATAGCTTCTACAATAAATAAAAAATTCACACTCGAAGAACATGATAAAAAAATGCATTCTTATCTTTGGAGGTTCATCCTTTTGCTTCTCTTTAAATTTTTCCTTACATTATGGTCTACATCAATTTATCAAGAAATCACCCTTTGTCTTTCGAGAAACAAAATTTCAATGTATGAAGACAGTTGAAATAGAGACAATGACTTGGATAGGTTCTCATCATACAACCATACTCTCTCGCAGTTCACATGTGGGCTACTTCATTTCAATTTACATAGCCCTATAGGTTGTGAAGAAAAGAAAAATTATTTGTCTTCTATGATAAGAAGCCCAATGTTAAGTGAAAATCGCAAAGTGGCCACCTTAAATAGGGAGAAACACGAGATTGATTCTCATTTAAAGAGGGATGACTCGATACAACATGTGAATTTGGAATACATTCTCATTTAAAAAGCTATGACTTGATATAGTGTGGCAATTTGTATATTTTATTTTAACAGATAACATGTAATTGAGTCTATTTAATAGGGAGATTTGATAGTAATTAATTTTAATTAGTTAAGTAGGAACAAGAGGTTTACTAGTTAAGATGTGGTAATTAAAGACATTGCCTATGTTTCACTATGAAGAAAGAAGAGTCACACTTAGTTTCTTTGTCACTTTCACAATTACAACATTTAACCTCAATTCCTAGCCCATCCCTATCAATTTCTATTTCAATAGGGGAGGGTACAAAATTCTCGATTATTCTTTGTTCTAGATTCTTCTCTGGTCGATTGTCTATATTTACTAGTACTTAGTGATGCAACTAAAAGTTTTCTTTTAATTTATGTTTATTTGATACCAATTTGTGTGTCAAATACGTATTAACAAATAATTATCGATTATACTTCAACTTAAATAATTTGTAAGTGTTAACTATTTATTTTCTCCATCAAACAATTAATATGTCATTATGATGTAATGCTCATAAAAAAGTATGATATCATGTTCTCTTCCACATTACCTTTCCCCTACTTTATAGGTATGCTAGTTTATTTCTGATTAATTCCATATACCCACATAAATAATCAAAACATAAGGTCCACTAAACTCTTCACATGCGATAATGAACAATATTCACTTTACTACACAACATTCAATATTATAGAGTGTAGTATATAGGCCATCAAATTTAAAACCAATTCAAATCCAATCACCACCACCACCATCGTGGATGGCCACCCCATATGATATGTGAAATACCTAAAATTATCGATGAAAATTGGAAACCTTGTCAAGTTTTCCTTGTGTCTAATTATGTGAGTCAAGGCACATGACATGGAAGGGAAGCTTTTTGAGTTTTACATGCATAATGCAGGCAACTTCTCCAACCACAATTTTTTAAAATTATTAATTAGTCGCCACTTTCTTTACCTTCTGTACCAACAAAAATGGTGAAGTTTATAAATATTATTAAACAAATTTGTTTAGAAAAAATAATAACGATTTTTTTAATTTTAAAATAATAAAATTGAGATTAGTGAAAATATAATGATGTAATTTTTTTTTTGGAATTTAGATGATATGTCTAAAAACAAATATTATTGGAATGATTGATTCTCGATGTTACATGATGAATTTTTGCGTATGAACTAAGAAATAATCATTAACTAGAATACCCCCTAAACATGGGAAAGGGAATGTCGAAAAAAACTGAGTAATATATGTTTGTATGACCATCATATTTAGTGAGAGAACTTACAATGAAACAAAGATAGTATAGAGAAGTGAATGGGGTAATAAAATTTTCCAAGTATATAGAAAAAATAGAATATGTTATGTGTGTATTGAGCATGGAATAAGGGGCAGTTTATTCATTTTGAGGTTATTGTTGTTGCATCTTTGGATAGGAGACTTGGAATGCAATCACTGGGAGGATATTATTAGGTAGATATCATCTTTTCAGAATCCATGCATTTCATATATGAAGTCAACCACCATATTTGTTATTGTGGTTTTGTGCTTAGGTAGATATGAGCATACAATTGCATTTTCCTTCTAAGGAGTGATCTACTACACCTTTGTTTTTTAGAGTTTTTCTTCCTTAAAATTATGTGTTGTTGGTTTAATTGTAGGTATTACAAGTTCATGGAAATGAAGGTGCATTGTAGTTGAGAGATGCCTCAAGAATTCCTTAATACTTGAGAAAAAGTGTCCGACTATTAAGATGCTCCGTCGACATTGTTATGAAATCTCGTTCGCTCTCTACAAATTTTCATACAGAACAAGAGTCTTGTACCTAATCAAGTTAAGTGATAATGTAGGTATCATCATGTTAAATTAGGCCCCGTTACGGTTGCGCCCTCATGATAATTCTCACTGCTCCTATTATTTTATGCATGGCCACTATTTACACCATTTTTATTGGCTTATCGTTGTAAATGCTTGTTTCGTGCCAATTTTGGATGACCTTCATGTTCAACAACAAGATTATGGGGCTAAAAAATGGGATGGAAAGGGGTAAGAGAGCTGATAAAGCCTCTCATTTACGAATTGATCAAGAAGATATTCAGTTCCACACCTTTCACATCTTGGCACATTCATCACTTAGATGTGCAATGTATATAAATAATATGTTCCTTTTGAATACCTGACAACTATGAAAATGAATTTTTCATATGAAAACATGTGACAATTTCTAATAAGTTATGGATAGATGAAAAAAACCAGTAGAAGAGTCATCCTCATTTTTCAGTGACTTCTTGTTGGCAATGTTTGTTTCGTGCCAATTTTGGATGAGCTCCATGTTCAACGGGAAGATCGTGGGACTAGAAAATGGGATGAAAAGAGTCTAGGGAAACATGGGAGGAGGGAAAACATAGTTGAGAATGCCTCTCGGCTACAAGAATATCCATAAGATATTCAGTTCCACACCCTTCACAACTTGGCATATTGCATTCTTCATTACATGGATTTGTGGTGTGTATCCACATGATATTTGCAATTGTACAATCTGATTAAATATTTCCTTATGTGTACACTTCTAACTTTTGCAACATATTCATTGCATATCAAATCATAAAAGAAAAATATTAAGGGCATAAAAAGTTAAGGTTGAAAAGAAACACAAAAAACAGTGAAGGGTTAAACTTTAACCTACCTTATGGAGAAATATTCACATGGGATGCTTCTACGATCAATATTTTGAGGCCGGTCTTCAAAATAACTACCTGGATTTTTGAAGATGGTTAAACATTGATTAGATTTGTTAATGTTCTAAACAAGAATTCACACTTCTTGACCCGCTTGAAATTCAGATAAAGGAATCTCAACAACAATTGCTAGGAAATTAGGTTTAGTATTTATCTCTACATTCTGTGGGTTTGAAACTAATGTAGTGCCATTTTGATGAATTTTTTGTTCAACAATTAGGTTTAGTATTCATCTCTACATTCAGCAGGTTTGAAAATGATGGAATTCCATTTGGATTAATTTTTTCGTCAATTATAGATGGTTGGACAACACTTATACCCCCTCGATTGTATTATTTTCCTCCTTTCTATGTAACAAAACATGTTTATATTAAAAGCACCTCAACTATCCTATATTTCATGTAACACATTTTTCCACCTACCCAATGATATATACAAATATTCCAAGGAGTCTGTATAACAAAACCTGTTTATATTAAAAGCACCCATTTATATTAAACAAGACACATGTAACAAAACCCATTTATGCAAATGTAGATATTAAATTCAATAAATGATAAATAATAATATATATAGAAATAAACTTTAGCTTCACCCTATTATATTAGTTTTAATTATTCTAACCGAGAAAGGTATCATTGGTCGAGAAGTTACAGGCAGATTGAATAACAAACAAAACCACTGACTCAAATTTATGCAATGGGGGCATTCTGAGAATTGAACTCAGAATATGGCACATCGTAAGCGAGAATCATATGTTTTCTTCTTTCACATGATAGCCTTTTCCATATGCCTATGATAAAGGTACATGGAACAATAATGTTGGTGTTTAGTTTTTAGTTAGACTTATTCATAGTGTTTTGGGTGCATTGTAAAAATTTTGATTGTGTGGTTGATGATATGTGATGTTTTGTTCTTTTAAGTGATGGAATTTTCCATATAACTATGATAAAGTCACATGAAGTAACATTGTTTTCATTTAGTTCTTCATCTCAACAATAAGTGGTTCATCTGATTTGATGACAAGGATTGGTTTAGTTGTGTTCTAATTGATTCAGTTGTTTCATCAGAGGGGGTTTTAAAACTATGCATGTATCTCCATTATTGCGTGTACATTATTTGTTGATATCTTGAATTGGTAAGCATTTCCCACCACTGCGTCCCTCTATTCAAACAACATTTGGGTTTCTTTTAATTCTAAAACCAACAACAAGATCCCCCCATATTGTTGTAGAAACTGATAACCACCATGCTTACAACATCCACTTTGTTACAATTCTAACCTAAATTATGAAATGCCCTTGAAATTACAATTGTTTGGTTGGATGGTTTGGAAAAAATTACAAAGTCCATGATTTCTCAATCTCTCATGTTCTCTTCATACACATGAATAAACTACTAATGCTCAAGGAGTTGAAATTTTATGCCCAGTAAAATATAGATAAAATGATATTGGTCCTCATGCCCATATTTATAAATGACAAATGATATATATGCTATCCACCTTTCAATAATTTACTCTTATTAGTCGATGTTGTACCTAAATAGAATGAATTATTTTTTTAGCCCTTGTTGACCTAGAAATATTGGGAGTAGACTATGCCTATCATAAAAGCTTGGAACTATTTTTCTAAAGTATTGTTAGTGTCCAAGTTGAATACAACCTTCTTCTTCTCATAATTCCAATAAAAAATGACATTTTGTGTAATGACCCTCATCGTTACGACAACAAGCGATGCATAACAAGGGAAGTTTTTTTTTGTTTTTGAAGGCAGGAAAGCAACAACGACAACAGTCAACAACGCAACTTAATGATGAACACGATGCACACAACTAGGCAATAGACAACATAATGACACACGAGACCTGAAACTTCAATGTGAGTGAGAAAATCAATCAAGGATTTAACATTTTGCGAGACCACCATTAGGCAATCCAGACATTTGACATTACTTCAATCGACCTTAAATTTACAAGTGCGCAAGATAATAGACATACATAATCTATCTAGCAATAACCAACTTGAGGCACAATTCTATTTAAATCCCAGGCGCGCCATAAATCGATCATTCATTACACTAAATTTAATATGAGTTACTTAGGAAGATATTATCATAGACCAGAAGTTACCACCACACAGGTGTAAATCCTAGTTCATATGACCCTAAGGAGCGTTAATCAATTTTTTTATTTTATTTCTGGTTCTATGGATTTCAATAACACCTAATTAAATTTGTATTTCACTAATTAATAAACTAGTTAGGATTATTCACATAAAGAATTGGCATACTTCAACTATTGAATCTAACTTCTAACTCCAAATTTGCAAATCACTTACTTCATGGTATGAACAAACTAACTCTTCCTCATAAAGCTATTCATAAATACAAAATAATAAAATCAACAGGTATGAGCCTGATCCTACCAAGATTTATAACAATAAAAGCACGTTTGAAATAAACCCACTCAACCAGTAACTTATAACCATTATATATTCAAGATGCATAACACCTTTATGGATCATACCTTCTAGAGAAGGCAAAGGAAATTGATCCACAACGGAAATTTTAGGCTAGTTTTCTGGACTCTGCTTCCTACATAGATAAGATGATGCATGGACACAAGCCCTATTTGTAATTAAAAAAAAATTTGGTGGGATATTTTCCGGAGGATTCTTGACACTGTCACTGTAGTCAATATGGACACTTCTTACTTTATTTTGGAGAAAGTTCCATAATATTACAAATTTTGCATAAAATAATTATTAAACTAGATAAAAATATAGTTTCTATATCCATAAAAGTTTGAAGCCATCTGATTGGCGTGAGGGAAGAATATGAAAATTTAAATCTAAAACACTTTCCTATGATGGTTGTTAGCTCCCAAATCAACTTTTTTATTTTGAGTCTTAGGTGGTTAATTGAGTCATGAAATTGTTTTAGGGCCAATCACAAGTTGTTTTAGTCATTTATGGTCCATAATGATCCATCATTTCACTTCAAGTCGCAAAGGGATGTCCATTTTGAAACAATTACTCATTATGACAAGTTGGTAGCGCAAAGCGCTATTTTAACACTAAGTGCGCTACCAACTCGTGAAAAATATATGGTTTTGCATTTGAAGACTTTTGAAGTGAAAAAGGTATATCATAAATTTTTTCAAGGTTCTTAAATCATCATCAAGTCTTGAGATCCTCTTCTAAAGTTGTAGCTCACCAACAAAGAAGTATTATTAAGGTTTTCTGGGAACCAAGGAAGTTTTGTCCTTAGGGGGTTTTTGTCTAATTTTCTTATGTGTAGAAGTATTCGCAGCAGATGCTTGGATATAAAATGGCTCCAAAGAAGGATCCCATTCCAAGGAGAGGTTAGGATCTCTTGTCATATTTGAGCCATCATACACAAGCATCATTGAACAAGATTAAAACCATGTGGATCCCTTCAAGAGGATGGGTTTTTGGAGGTATTGCCAGAAGTTAGAGGGTTATCATCTTGAGATGTCCAGGGATTTTATCAAGAACCTCAAGGAGGAAAATCATATATTGAAGCAATGATACACTCATGAATCAGGTTGTCAGTCAAATAGATGGATTTCAACAAGAGTTTAAGCACATTGGGAGAAAGATAAGGAAGAAGAAGAATTTGGCTATATTTAACAAGGAGACTGTTGATTGATGGTTTGATGGTCAAGTTATGAGTTTACATACAATTTGAAATCAAATATTAACCTCACATGGCTTAATGTTGTATCTATTATATCATGATCTTCCTACTATCTACCATTTTGCTCTTGGATTGTTGAACATAGTACTTTTGCTTCATTCCTCCTTGCAAGTGATAATTTTGGGTTCTAGAAGAGTACATAGTATGTAAGAGTGGTGTATTAATGAATATACAAGTTCAGACTACTTGCAGAATTGTGTACTAGTATACAAGGATTGTATCAAGCCCCCAAAGTGCAGAAATCTACACTCATTGCATACTTTGTTTTGCTGCAGTAAGTAATTGGTCAAAGCAAGTCAAAGGTAGGCATGGCTATAGTAGAAGTATGTTCACGGCTTATTCTTCAAATTCTAAAGCATCAGAATCTTGTGTAGTTTTCTCCTAAACATTTTATGCTTCCCTAAAAGCATTTGAAGTTCTTTACCAAGCCAAAAACCTAATTTCACATAAGAAGGTAAAAGAATATTTAAAGATCAAATTTGGATTTGCTCAGCATATGGAATGATGTACTATGAGGTTTTAGACCTAAATCAACCTCCTCAAGCTTTTGTTTTGTTTTCCAAGTGAATTTGATGCATTAGGTTGAATAATTCATTCTACACAAGAGTTGGTAGCACAAAGTGTCGTTTTTACACTAAGCACGCTACCAACTTGTTGTAGATGGCAGATTTCACAAATTTTGGTCAAAAAGTCCAAATTCGACTTGGATAGAGTATTTTTAGGGGAAGATAATGAATATTCCTCCAATACCTCATAAAATATCATCTATGGGTGCAATTGGCACTTCATTTAACCAATGGAAACATTCTAGAGATCAAATCCTAGAATGTAGGAATATGACTAGATTTTGGAAATCTATGTTTTCCTGTTTTAGTCACTTTCTTTGGAGAAATCTTATGACGAGATGGAAATTTATTTTTGGAAAGTGAGAGAGGTTTTTCACAAGAATGAGATTCTCTTCAAAAACTTCTCTCATTTTTCAAACAATTGTTTGGATTTGGGATATATGGGTGAATATTTGAGAGCCATATTTCCATAAATTTTATACTATGTTTTTGCTAGCCACCTCACAAATTTGGATTTGAGTTGGATATCTTCAATAAAATAAAGATAGGTGAAGAGGTTATGAGATCCATCGTTTTTGGATCTATATGAGCATGTAATATCTATATAAATAGGACCAAATGGAGGAGCTAGGGGAGGGTTCGAGATTGAATACATTTATGCACTCTTTTGTTGTAAAAACCTTTATATATATATATATATATGACAAGCTTCTTTCACTGATATTGTTTAGACTTCTATTCATCTTTCTTATTCTGCACTTGTGAGTTGAATGTTATATTCATTTCCTAGTTTACTTAATGATTGATGATTGTTATCTTATCTCTGCATTAGTAAACTAAGATCACAAATCTTTTGTTGGTTATATTCGACCTTTCACATGTGTTTTCAATATATGTGATGATGTTGATGTAGTTAGCATTCTTCATCTACCTAAGTTTTTTAAACCATCTGATCAGTATCTTTTGAGAGCCTTGTTTTGTCCGAGTATGTTCAAATTCTTCTAAGTGAAGGAGTGAGTGTGTGAGTTATTCATCTTTGATCCAGTTTTCAATACATCATTAAGCATTTTGATTAAGTTACTAGGATCTCTTGATCTACAACCTAAAGAGACTCCTAGAGTGATAACAAATTGGCGTCGCTGTCGGGGAAAGGATTGTAAAGCAAGCTTCCTTGGGAGATGACATAGTCCCAAATTTTGATGATAGACAAAGGTAGGGCATTAGTTTGGGTGTAATATTCTATCTGGTGACTCCATGAAGGAAAAATTCAGTGGAGACTCCACAATATTCAAATGTGAAAGGCATTTGCTGCTCCTTTGGCTCAGAGGTTTTCACCTCTCAACTTCTCTGCAGTTCCTGGTTTCCCACATCCAATACCTCATTTGACAGAATGAGGAGATTTCCTACCTATCTTCAGAGAGAGGAAAGAAGAAAATCCTACAGAACACCTCATCAAGTTCCATGAGTGCATGGATCTATTAGATCTACAACATGAGGATGTTTTCATGAATATGTCCATGCATTCATTGGATGGTGATGCACGTAAGTGGTATTTCTCATTACCTCCTTCTAGTATTTCATCTTTGAAAGAGTTTCACGGAGTATTCAATGAGCATTGCAAAGGGTACTTTTCAGATGAGTTTTTATTTGACAATTGTCGTGAGGAATATGAATTGATTTATGAGATTGAAGTTATAAATAGAGAATAATTTCTCCCTCACAATATGCAACAAATCTCTAATGATCTTCAAGATGATATGATTTCACATGACCATGAAATCTAAATGGAAAATGAAGAAGATGAAATTTCTCTTGCTACAGTTATTCTTGATTGTTGTATATCTAAAAATCTAATTGCTTCAGTTATAAATCATGAGGATCAATTTTCTGTTGGTCAAATGCCAATTGAAATCAGTAAGGGCATCCCGCATTTTTTAGATTTGCATACAAAGGGAAGTTGCAGCAACCATGAGGAAATGGATTTGCAGAGATCATCGATTTTCAAGGTGGAACAATAAGAAGACTGTAAGTATGAGTCAAATTTGACACAACATTTGACATTTTGTTCAGATCTTGCTTTAAATCAAGATGTAGATCATATCAGTGATTATATTCTAAGTCATTTTGAGCAAGAATCAATGGATGACTCCCTAAGTAACTCTATAATTAAAGCTGATCACAATCAGAGTTCTTTAAATTCTGTTATGCAATCATCATATGATCATTTTGGTAAGGAAGAAATTGTCATTTGTGATGATAAAAAATTTCCCTTGGAAGATCAAGGAGGACATCTGTTTTCAAGAAAAAACTTAAAAGGAAGACATACATGAGAAGTCAATGGTTTTGAATTAGTATAATTGTGATCTCAGTTTTGAAGACCCTGTGGAAGCCTTACTTGAGTCTTACCTCTCAGACTCTCTTAAGTTTTCAGATTTTATCATACCACTTGCATTTGACAGTAAGTGTGATCTCCTGAAAGAGTTTGTATGGTCATTGTTATGATTTTCATATTATCTTCTAATCAGTAGCATAAAAAGAAGTCTTTCAGTCATATGTTTACTTTTATGTCTTCATTAGAAGCATGATTTTACTTGATCAAAAATCAATACAATTGATTAGATTAGGAGTGCACATGAATAAGCTCAATAGTTGAGATTTTGTTTTTAGTTTGCAGTTGGTTTGTAGTATGAAGGTTTTCAGTTTTCAATAAATAAGCAGAGTTTATCTCAGTACATCAATAACAGAATGTAAGTGACATATCTCGAGGGTTTACAAAGGAATGGTTGTACATGTTTAATACTAGATGACTCCATAACCCAATGGACTAAGCACTACAGAGTCCAAGATGTATATTTTTGAAGAGTGGTTTGAGCTCATAATCAGAGCAGTTTGTAGGGTTTTCATATTGAACGAAAAGGCACAGGGTCTACTATGTTCTTGGAACCTCACAGGGAAGCTTCCATCCCCAATTAGAGATAGATGTTGGCTCCCAAATAAACTTTTTTATTTGGAGTATTAAGTGGTTAATTGAGTCATGAAATTGTTTTAGGGCCAATCACAAGTTGTTTTAGTCATTTATGGTCCATAATGATCCATCATTTCAATTCAAATCACAAAGGGATGTCCATTTTGAAATAATTACTTATTATGACAAGTTGGTAGCGCAAAGCGCTATTTTAACACTAAGTGCGCAACCAACTCGTGAAAAAGATATGTTTTGCATTTGAAGAATTTTGAAGTGAAAAAGGTATATCATAAATTTTTTCAAGGTTCTTAAATCATCATCAAGTCTTGAGATCCTCTTTTAAAGTTGCATCTCACCATCAAAGAAGTATTGTTAAGGTTTTCTGGTAACCAAGGAAGTTTTGTCCTTAGGGGTTTTTGCTCTAATTTTCTTATGTGCGGAAGTATTTGCAATAGATGCTTGGATATCAAATGGCTCCAAAGAAGAATCCCATTTCAAGGAGAGTTTAGGCTCTCTTGTCATATTTGAGCCATCAAACACAAGCATCATTGAACAAGATTAAAACCATGTGGATTCCTTCAAGAGGATGGGCTATTGGAGGTATTGCTAGAAGTTAGAGGGCTATCATCTTGAGATGTCCAGGGATTTTATCAAGAACCTCAAGGAGGAAAATCATAGATCGAAGCAATGATACACTCATGAATCAGGTTGCCAGTCAAATGGATGGATTTCAACAAGAGTTTAAGCACATTGGGAGAAAGATAAGGAAGAAGAAGAATTTGGCTATATTTAACAAGGAGACAGTTGATTGATCATTTGATGGTCGAGTTATGAGTTTACATACATTTTGAAATCAGATATTAACCTCACATGTCTTAATGTTGTATCTATTATATCATGATCTTCCTACTATCTACCATTTTGCTCTCGGATTGTTGAACATAGTACTTTTGCTTCATTCCTCCTTGCAAGTGATAATTTTGGGTTCTATAAGAGTACATAGTATGTAAGAGAGGTGTATTAATGAAGATACAAGTTCAGACTACTTGCAGAAGTGTGTACTAGTATATAAGGATTGTATCAAGCCCCCAAAGTGCAAAAATCTACACTCATTGCATACTTTGTTTTGTTGCAGTAAGTAATTGGTCAAAGAAAGTCAAAGGTAGGCATGGATATAGTAGAAGTATGTTCATGGATTCTTCTTCAAATTCTAAAGCATCAGACTCTTGTGAATATGTCTCCTAAACATTTTATGCTTCCCTAAAAGCATTTGAAGTTATTTACCAAGCCAAAAACCTAATTTCACATAAGAAGGTAAAAGAAGATTTAAAGATCAAATTTGGATTTGCTCAGCATATGGAATGATGTACTATGAGGTTTTAGACCTAAATAAACCTCCTCAAGATTCAGTTTTGTTTTCCAAGTGAATTTGATGCATTAGGTTGAATAATTCATTCTACGCAAGAGTTGGTAGCACAAACTACCTTTTTTACACTAAGCATGCTACCAACTTGTTGTAGATGGCAGATTTCACAAATTTTGGTCAAAAAGTCCAAATTCGACTTGGATGGAGTATTTTTAGGGGAAGATGATGACTATTCCTCCAATACCTCATCAAATATCATCCATGGGTGCAGGTGGCACTTCATTTTACCAATGGAAACTTTCTAGAGATCAAATCCTAGAATGTAGAAATATGACTAGATTTTGGAAATCTGTGTTTTCCTATTTTAGTCACTTTATTTGGAGAAATATTACAACAAGATGAAAATGTATTTTTTGAAAGTGAGAAATTTTTTTCACAATCACGAGCTCCTATTCAAAAACCTCTCTCAGTTTTCCAACAATTGTTTGTATTTGAGAGATATGGGTGAATCTTTGAGAGGCATATTTCCAGAAATTTTATACTCTGTTTTTGCTAGCCACCTCACAAATTCAGATTTGAGTTGGATATATTCAAAAAACTAAAGATATGTGAAGAGGTTATGAGATCCATCATTTTTGGATCTATATGATCATTTAATATCTATATAAATAGGACCAAAGGGAGGAGCTAGGGGAGGGTTCAAGATTGAAGACATTTATGCATTCTTTTGTTGTAAAAACCTTGATATATATATATTGGAATGACAAGATTCTTTCACTGATATTGTTCAGAATTTTATTCATCTTTCTTATTCTTCACTTGTGAGTTGAATGTTATATTCATTTCCTAGTTTACTTAATGATTGATGACTATTATCTTATCTCTGCATTAGTAAACTAAGATCACAAATATTATGTTGGTTATATTCGACCTTTCACATGTATTTTCAATATATGTGATGTTGTTGATGTAGTTAGCAGTCTTCATCTACCTAAGTTTTTCAAACCATATGATCAGTATCTTTTGATAGCCTTGTTTTGTTCGAGTATGTTCAAATTTTTCTAAATGAAGGAGTGAGTGTGTGATTTATTCATCTTTGATCCAGTTTTCAATACATCATTAAGCATTTTGATTAAGTTACTAGGCTCTCTTGATCTACAACCTAAAGAGACTCTTGGAGTGATAACAATGGGTACAGAAGGAATGACAATTAATTAGTATCCAATTTTCAACAGGAAAAAATAAAATTAGTGATTAATGCATACAATTTACTCTTTGTATCTTCAAGTTCCTGTGGGACATTCTCTCAAAAGAAAAAGAATACCATTTCATTTTGTTAAATATGTTAATATTGAACACATTAGAATGGTCATCACGGGATCATAGGATGTTAGATATGAGGAATATTGGGAGAGGCTATTAATATCTATGTAGGGACCCATCTACTGCGATCGTTATATATACTAGAGAACCATTGTTTTATGCTGCCGAATTTGCTATTTAGAGTGAAAACATGAGTATCTAATTCGTCTCCTGTAAGCACAGTATTGTGTTGTTATTTAATATTTAGTTACTCAATCATTTAAATTGGTCACGACTAGTAGAAAAGAATGATCAACATATAGTTCGAAATGCATATTAATGAAACATTTTGACTCTCTATACCATTTGGGTTGTGGATGAGAAAGAAAGTTTTCAAATCAATGAAATGGAATAAATTTAATTCACGAAACTCATTTTCCCCAAACAATTAATAGTGAGAGATATATTAAGTACATTATTGTATATTAAGTTATATTAAGTAGACTGACGGATTAGTCAAATACAATGATCGGGAAACTAAGAATTTCGCGGATAAAACTACGATTATACAACAGTAAAATCCGCCACTGTCCATTCCTTCATTTTTAATTCCATGCAATGTTCAGAACACTTAAACACATTTATACAGCAGAAAAAAAAAACAAAAAAAACACTAGTAATCACAAATTTCATTTAATGCCACTGCCATCACCAATGTATAGAGCTAAAGCCTGAAATCTCATGTCATTAAATTAAAGCAAGGTTATGAAAAATCTTATAACTATTACAAGCACAGATTGCAACCATTCTGTATATAATGGAAAACGCAAATTCGCCAGGGATAAGTGGAAGGAAACACTGAGTAAGATTTTAAAAACCAAAGGGTAAGAGTTTCACGCGTTCACTCAGAATCTGTGTTTGGGTAGGGATTTAAATCCCAAGTCTGAATTTGGAGTTCAACCATCGCCATTCCAAACGCTGCATAAATCAATCTATAGTATGAGGTTACTTGGTCTTCTTGACCAACAATTAGGTATGCAATATAAATAATAACCATCGGACAAACAATTAGGTATTCAATGACTTTTTGAACATTAAAAATCACAATGATAATTAATCCAATGTCGGCAGACATCGTTGATAGTTCTACCCACCGAGATACACTTCTAAAATCACCTTGATAAAATGTATCTATATATATTTTACAAGCAGAAATACGAGTCCCCCTTTTCTGTTCCATCTTTTCATATCATTCAATAATAAATACAGACTTATGAATCCATAAGATTTCAATAAGAATACTCAACACACCAGACTTCACTTATAATCTCAAAAATTAATCAACCAGAACTTAAACTCATGGGCGACATTCTTAACAGGCATAATTCAAACATTATCGGAAAGACTATGGTAGTTTGCGCTCCAGAATGGGAGGTGCAGCTCAAAATTAAAAGATAATGAATATGAATTGTTGGTTATTTGTTCAACGCGGAGAATTCTTACTACCGCAGGGGTTAAAGGAGAACCCCAACTTGGATAGCTTACACAAACACAAGGACGCAGAGATTATCCACAAAATGCGGAGATAAAAACACAATAATAGAAGAGTAATGAAGAGGTTTTTTTTTTCACTGTACAAAGAAGGGATTTGTTGGCCAGAGGAATTATCCTTCACTTATTATCCATGCACAGAAAAGCAGGGCATTTGAATCTAATTCTTTAACACTGGAGTGAAAGACAGTCGATTTGGCTCCTGGCCGACTGCTCAGGCACAGACTAATAACTGAAAGGATAAGAACATAAGATAAAAACACAATAAAAACGAACTCAGAAACATAAATTTAGTGACTCCCTTGCAATTTCACATGATGCACTATCGCCCAGATAAAAATTCATATGCATAACTAAACAAGTCTTTTTCTTTTAACATCATTTACGCAAGCAAGCTTTCGAAAACAAAGAAATGCAGGATCATGAAATTGAGCTATTATTAATACAAATTATGCACATGCGTACCTTATCCAAATGCGAAGAACCGAAAGTGACTGTCCTGCGCTCGCGCTTTGTCCAACTCCAACTTTTCGACTGATGAGACCTCACCGGTACCTCCCAGCCAACGCTAGGGGTACTCTTCTCCCCCCTAAGCCGCTCGAGCCGCAAAGAGGCCACACACACAATACCAGAGAATGCTAGCACCTATATTGCCTTGCAAGGTTGAGCTACCACTCGTTACCTGAGCTGGGTATCCCAACTCCCATAAGAGAAAGTTCAATCAAGATGAAATTTCAGCAACGTAACATTACACAATCTAGATGTGATCCATACTCCTCCTCTACCATCCTTTTTATAGAGTTTTCAAGTGATTAGTTTCCCAAAATTATCCTTAGATTCCTTTTTCATTAACTTAATTAGGAAAAACCTCCCTCGTACACATGTCCCATGATCCCCTAGTTGCACTAGAAACAATTTTATTAATTAATTAATTATTCCTATTTCCCTCACCCACCTAAAAGCGTTCCTAAAAATGATCCTCGATGTCCCAAAATCCCCTTACAATTCTAAAATGACTTATGCCTTACTAAATTCCTAGTTGAGTTCATAAATAGAAAGTTCCACGGCTAGATTCCTTACTAAGTTAGACATTCATCTTTTTCTTTATGTTTCCCTTTTTCTTTAAGTTTCATTTTCTTTTAAGTTTCCCCACTTTTCCTTTTTAACAAAAAACTCAATTTAGCAAGTGTAGATAAAAACAATCATTTACCCTTTTATTAAATTTAATCCTCCGTTATAATTTTTACTTTAATAATTAAGTTTGAATTTCTTACCCCCCCTTCCTATTACATGTTTACTTAGTTTTTTCTTTATCCACATGTTCTACTTAGACCTAGGTTTTAATTTCACTAGGCTGGGTGACAATTTTTTTAGGGGAAAAATTAGTTATTTAAACTTTACTTACCACATTCTTATTTTAAGGCTGACCAGGTCCTAAGGAGGCATAGTTTTCTGGGAACTAGGTTTATTAACTTCAGTTAAAATCACAACGTGCCCTTCAGGATGCACTACGTGCTCCAAGGGTGTCACTCGCCTCTTTCCATTTTATTTGCACGACGTGCCCTTCAAGACACACTACGTGCTCCAAGGGTGTCACTCGCCTCTTGACTAAATTTGGTAGACGTCCAAACCCCTGGAGTCAATACTCTGCTAGGTGATCTTGTGGGAGACTAAGGGCCTCTAAGGAATAAGGCCCCTTCCTTATTGCACACCCCTTAGAATCATCGTGAGTGACTGTCACAGTCTACCCTCATGACATTGTGGGTCTTCTCGAACTAGGTAATCGTTAACCTACAGTTCGAGCCATAATGGGAGTGCTAGTAGGCTATGGCAGGGTTGCTGCCACACCTCTCTCTCAATGTATCCAGTTGTCATGCGTGACCCCTTTACTCCAAATGTGAGTCTGGTCGGCAAGTTATCGTCAGCCTGCATCCATCAACAAATCATGTCAGCAATAATAATAAAGAATCATAACATCTAATCATATGTACATATGTCACATCAACAACATTCAAACCCTAACAATCCACTCCTTGACTCGATCCGGAGTCTAAGGGGTTTCATCAATGCCTCTGCATCCTCAATGTCCAGAGTCCTGCACACTCAGGAGAACCTAGTCAATAGCACTTGTCTATGTAAATACAACAAAATAACATATCATCAAATCCACCATATCTCATAATCATAATCAAAACATCCAATAGTATAATAACCAAGATCACTTGCACGCAAGTGTCCTCAAAGAATAAGTTTGCTCAGTGCGCGCAAGAGTGAGATGTTACATTTTGCGTCTAATAATTCCACTAATAAATGAAATTTTGAGTCTACCCCCCTCCCATGCTCTGAGATTATAATGGAAACATCATAAATGAGAGCTTATCTTTACAAAAGGATTTTTGTCTTGAGCATTGCAAGGTGGCTGAGGTGTTAGTCCTTACTTTCCAATTTTTAAAAAGTAGATTACCAATCCCTCGTAGCAATGATTTCTTCTGGAAAACCATTTCCTTGTTTTTTTTATCACTTCCAGTAAATTTACCAGAGTTGACAATGATCTTGTTCATCTAGATCATCCACTGATATGAAGTGAAAAATATCAATATTATAGATATCTTGGGTAGATTTGAGAACAATCCTACTTCCCTTTGTTCCACTTTTAAATAATAACAATATATATACAAATATTCTGAGATTGTGTAACAAAACTCATTTATATTAAAACCCATTTTTATTAAGAGCACCTCAACTATCCTAGTTGTCATGTAACTATTGTTTCCACCTACCCAACAATATATACAAATATTATGAGGATATTAGCAAGACAATAATTTTTTCGCCTTACTATAACTGATTCAAATAATAAGGTCAATGTTCTCTATGGAGTTATGTACAGGCTGGGTTCCTAAGTTCCTTATATAGAAGCATCAGAGAGGAGAGCTTATTTATGCCACGATAGTCCCAAATATCTCATATATCTATCCTTCCTGCCTGCCTGGCATATATTGAGTATCTCTATCCATTAGATTTACCAAATCGAGAATCCCTTCTGGCTTTCTTGCAACACGACTTTCAAATCTTAGCACCTTTCCTGGCTAAGTTTGTTTCTCCCATTGACGCAACTCACTCTCATTGAGGCTAAGGCAGGAAATCTATTCATTCCAGCATAAGTATGCCATATTTGTGCTCAAGTCAAGGTTGTATTTTGGTAAAATCCATGACAGTCCATATCGGGCCTTCAAGTCTCAAATGCCTCCCACAATTCCATCAAAATATAATCCCAAAACTCCAATTTCTAAAATTAAAATAAATAATCCTGCAAGATAACTTTACATCCCAAATGTTTAGCTTGTTCGCAAAATAAAAGAGTGTATGAATTTGATGTCTTTGGAAGGTCGACTCATCATGTTATTGTTATGTATTAATAGACTCGTAGAGCCCTTTGTCAAGGCATGCCTTAATAGACTCATAAAGACCTTTCTCAAGGCCCTACAGACAGAAAACAAAAATCATTGCATCATGATTTTTATTCAATGTTTTCTTACTCCTTTTCTGCTATTTTTGTTGTATGGAATCCATGCACTATTCATCTGTAAAGACTCTGGAACATAAGAGTTGCATATGTCTGATATCTACCTTTCATCACTATAAAATTTACAGGAAAAAGAGGGGTCAATCTTCACCGTAAACATTTGGCTCATTTTGAAACAACATGACCATGACATTTATCTATTTCTAAAATTTGCAGTCCTATCATCATAGTCCATTACTAAAAGCAATCGATTAGGGTTTCTACTTCAACATATTTTTACAAGTTTGAAGAACATATACATTTGAACTTATGTATGTTCTCAAATAATTTATGTTGTGTTGAGATCAACTTCTTGCGGCCATCTGACAACTTGGGATTTTGAAATTAGAGACATATGGTGTGGTTTTAAGAGTTACAATGGGGTCCAAATTATTGTCTTGTACTATGATTCCTATTTGAGAAAATATGATAGCAATGGATGCAAGATATATCACCATGCTCCATTATTGTTCTCAATCTTAAGAGGGAACAATCTCCATACGGTGGTACTGAATCACCTCTGTTTTATCATATTTTGACATTTTCAGTGTGCTTCCAAGAGTTACAATGATGTGCAAATTATTGCCTTGTAGTAAGATTCATAATTGAGAAAAAACAGGGGATAATAAGAAAGAAATGGATGCACCAAATGTCACCATAGTATTATGTTCTATTTCTTAATCTTAAAAGGGTTTCTCTCCATATGATGATACATAATCACCTTTGACTTTTAGCAAAGCAATATATTTTAAAGTACTCTCTGACAAAAAAAAAAAAAACCTTGGTGTATACTACTTCATATCAACAACACAGTTTATGAAACTACCAAGATCAACCACCGTTCCAAAATATGAAAAAGAACAATGTGTTTTTGAGTGTCCACTCCACAACAATCAAACAATTTGAATTCTTTGACCTCCAATTGATTTAGTGAAGCATATCAATCCAACAACAACAATATTAAAGCTAACATGCAACATAAAGGGAATAAAAATTAGACTAGATTTAAACTAATAGAGCATACTTTTAGGGGAAATATGCCTTGATGCATATCTACCCTAAGTCTATCAACGTAGTTGATATCGCACAATTTCAACCTAGAAAAGCTGAAATGATTTAAATAATAAAACCGAGAATGGGGAAAAACAACATTCTCGTGTGTATCTAAATCATACACTGTTGTGAGATCCACTATTGATTTAAGGTATTCTTTTCTATCTTCAAAAATACTTGTAGCACCACTAGCTTCTAATTCGAATTGTTGCTCTGCTAAGATAGCCACCAAAAAGACAGACTTCCTACGCAACCGAATGTCACTACTATCATTGCTCATGATATCCTATCAACCAAGGAAACCAAACAAGTTCAATATCGTGTGTGCCCTTCAATATAAATAGTTGGAATGAAAGCAAATTCTAATTAACATTTTACCTAAAGCATATGAGCTCCCCCTTCAGAGTAAAACATAGCTTTCCCTTCGAGGGTTGTTTCTAATTATGTTGAAACTGCATAAACAACCTTAACTGCCTCTTCAAAACAGCTTGATTTTACCATCCCCATTAATTTTGGTAAGACATGGAGTTCAATTATCTGAAATACATTTGAATTCAACGATGGATTAAGATACAAAAATTATATGCGACATACAATACAAAGATGTCATACAAAAATAATGCACTCTTTCTGAGACTTCTCGTTGATAGTCTCAAATATCTCATATTTCTATCATGCCTGACATATATGGAGTATCTCTATTCCTTAGATTTACCAAATCGAGAATCCCTTCTAGATTGCTTGGAGCACGGATTTCAAATCTTAGCACTATCTATCGAAGAAAGGGAAAGAAAAAAAAGAGGAAGACTCACCTGGAAATCTGTCTATCGCAACAACAGAAGAATGATAATTTCCCACAAGACATAGAGCAACTTCTCCATCATGGGCAACGTGCATAGGCAAAAATGAAAATGGAGAGACAGACCGGCCAACCATAGATGCAAAAATGAAAACAGAGAGACAGACTGACCGAGCTATGTTCTAAATGCCAATGGATAGATGATTTTTCATTTGTTATGGATAGACGATGAAAATCGCTAAAAACACTCCCTTAAAAGAATGCCTTCTGCGTAATAATTTAGAAATTCATTTAAGATAAATATGACATGGTGTAATCACGTCATGGTTAAATCACAAAATTTATATTTAATTTTGGAGACAATTTTTTAAGTTCTAGTATATAGAAAATTTTACAAAAAGGCGTTGTTTTCATGTGTTAAAATATTGGGTAATAAATTATTTATTTATTTGTGCTATTATTATTGTTTTTTAAGGTTCAAAAAGAACATTGTTTTTTAAGATGCAAAAAGAACATTGTTATAAAGTGAAAATGTTGAAATATTTGTTTCTTTAAATTTTGTTGGATAAACTAAGAACATTGTGATTGTATGAACATAAATATTGTTGTATTAGTGGCTATAAGAAACCTATGAATCCTAGATGATAGCTTTTTAAGTTATTTAATTTTTTGCATTTAATGACATTGCTATAGAAAAGTATATTGAAAGGTATATCAACATGCCCCTCCCAAAGGTTTGGCAATTATAGCCACAAATACATTATTCTATGTTGAAGGGTATCTCTATTGCACTTTTCTAAGTTTTTTTTGGCCTTTTTTCAAATTAATCATGGTTAGTTATCGGCGAGTTTTGATGAGTTTCATCACTATACCAAAGTGAAATTAAGGCACCAATACAAAAGTGAATGAAGTTGGTCGATCAAGAAGAAAGTGAAATGAAAGCGCCAATGAGAAAGTGAAATGAAGGTGTCGGTGAGAGAGTTAAATGAAGGCGTCAACCAAGAATAAAGTGACATGAAAACGTCGATGAGAAAGTGAATGAAGTTGGCCAATCAAGGAGAAAGTGAAAAAAAATTGTCAACCAAAGAAAAAACCCTTTCGGTATTTTCGTTATAACTTTTATTTCCGATCTATGTTTAATGCATGCCTTATACCGTTGAAAAGGTCTCGTTGAGATCTACAACTTATACTTTTTTAATGATTTAGCATTATTTGTTTCATATTTTTGAAATAATGGTATGACCAAAGTCATAACTCATGAAAGGAGATCAAACTTAGAGAAGTAAAGTCGAATACCTTGCTAAAGTATTATATATATATATATATATATATATATATATATATAAAGAGAGAGAGGTTTCTTATATATAGAAAAATATTTACATCTGCAACTAGAAACAAATGAAACAAAAACAATGGATCATTTGATACAATAATTGTTGTAGAATTTTCTACACTCTTTCCTTGTTTTCAAATTAATCATGGTTAGTTATCGACGAGTTTTGATGACTTTTATCACTATACCAAAGTGGGTTTTAAACACCAATATGAAAGTAAAATTAAGTGTTGATAAGAAAGTGAAATGAAGGGGTCAATACAAAGGCAGGGAAAGTGAAATGAAAAAAATGATATATATATAGTTTTAAAACAAATTAAAAATTTTAAAAATAAAATTATATAATTCCATTACATAAAGGGCCCTCAAATATGTCTTCATTCTTATACTCCATGATTCATAGTTTGTTCCATTGAAAAAAGAAGTTCTATTTGTAGGGAGACCTTCCTTACAATTCATATGTGCTCAATATATTCCTTCTAGTGGTTAAATTGTTTCTTAAGGAACCTTCTCTAAAACCAATTGTTGAACTTATGCTTATACTGAGGGGGGGGGGGATCCGTATAAGATACTTTTACTTTAATTGAGCATTCATCAATCATTCATTAACTTAAAAATAGTAAATGCATGTAAACTCAAATCAAGGTACATGAAGTTTAACTTGGAAACCCTTGCGAGAGAAAACCACAAAACTTATCTTTATAAATGTTTGTAGTAACCAAAATACTATTACAAATCTTGTAGGAACCAACCTATTGGAGACACCAATCTCCTTAGCTGATACAAATCCCGGTAGGCACCAACCTACTCTTACAGATCTTTGTAGACAACAATCTATTAGAGACACCAATCCCCACCACTAAGCACCAACTTAGCAAGAGACACCAATCTCTTTCAAATCTTCGTAGACACCAATCTACGAGACACACGAATCCCCACTACTAAGAATCAACTTAGCAGGAGGCACCAATCTCTTTCAGATCTTTGTAGACACCAATATCCTCAATTAAGCACCAACTCAGTAAGACCTATATATGCACCAACCTAAGATATCCATACACAGTACTTATGAATTCACCTACATGCTTCATACTTCATGTATTTCATAGCATCATCATACCCTTAACTTTCATGCTCTAGCACCTCTCTTTGCTTGATACCCCAGAAATAGATTCAAACCCTAGTCATATTTATCCTTCATGCCCTAGCGAACCTTGTAGCATCATTCCCATACTATAATCCCAGAATAAAACATCGCAAAATCAAAACAACGCACTTTGCAACATAATATACCTTAGTCCTTTGTAGCACACCCTTAAAACTCCAAGAAACTCCTCTTGCACACCTTTAGACTCCAAGAATTCTCTCCAACTTCTATTGTGTGCCTCAGATATCTTATGTGCACCTCATACTTGATATTCTTGCTTGGATGATCTTCAAATGCACATCTATCCTATATTTATAGTGTTTTTGTGCTCACTTTTAGTGCCAACCTGTAAAGACTGCCTGGTTCAACTTGAACTTTCTGGTTGGGTTGTCTGAAAGACAAATTCAAATCTCCTCATTCTAAGGATTTAGAGGGAGCACCATATATTGTTGAAAAGGTATCAGAATAAGATTTCCAACCATATAATCTATGCTCCAATTTGAGCTAGGTATTCATAGTAAAAATGTCTTCAAAGATAGGGTATCCAAATTTATCATCAAAAATACAAAAACAATATTTCCAACAATCTCCATCTTGCAATATTTATCTTGGATATTTGTAGTCTCCCCCTGTTTTTAACATCAATGACAACAATATTTCCAACATAGATGACATAGCTTCTACAATAAATGTTTTTTCCACACTCAAAGAACATGATCAAAAATGCATTCTTATCTTTGGAGGTTCATCCTTTTGCTTCTCTTTAAATTTTTCCTTACATTATAGTCTATATCAATTTATTAGGAAATCACCTTTGTCTTTTGAGAAAACAAAATTTAGTGTATAAAGACAGTTGAAATAGAAACAATGACCTTGATTGGTTCTCATCATACAACCATACTCTCTCACAGTTCATATGTGGGCTAATTCATTTCAATATACATAGCCCTATAGGCTATGAAGAAAAGATAAATTATTTGTCTTCTATGGTAAGAAACCCAATGTTAAGTGCAAATCACAAAGTGCCCACCTTAAATAGGGAGAAACACGAGATTGATTCTCATTTAAAGAGGGAGGACTGGATACAACATGTGAATTTGGAATACATTCTCATTTAAAAAGCTATGACTTGATATAGTGTGGCAATTTGTATATTTTATTTTAACAGATAACATGTAATGGAGTCTATTTAATAGGAAGATTTGATAGTAATTAATTTTAATTAGTTAAGTAGGAACAAGAGGTTTACTAGTTAAGATGTGGTAATTAAAGACATTGCCTATGTTTCACTATGAATAAAGAAGAGTCACACTTATTTTCTTTGTCGCTTTCACAATTACAACATTTAACCTCAATTCCTAGCCCATCCCTACCATTTTCTATTGCAATAGGGGAGGGCACAAAATTCTCGATTATTCTTTGTTCTAGATTCTTCTCTGGTCCATTGTCTATATTTACTAGTACTTAGTGATGCAACTAAAAGTTTTCTTTTAATTTATGTTTATTTGATACCAATTTGTGTGTCAAATACATATTAACAAATAATTATCGATTATACTTCAACTTAAATAATTTGTAAGTGTTAACTATTTATTTTCTCCATCAAACAATTAATATGCCAATATTATGTAATTCTCATAAAAAAAGCATGCTATCATGTTCTCTTCCACGTTACCTTTCCCCTACTTTAGAGGTATGCTAATTTATTTCTGATTAATTCCATATACCCACATAAATAATCAAAACATAAGGTCCACTAAACTCTTCACATGCGATAGTGAACAATATTCACTTTACTACACAACATTCAATATTACAGAGTGTAGTATATAGGCCATCAAATTTAAAACCAATTCAAATCCAATAACCACCACCACCATCGTGGATGGCCACCCCATATGATATGTGAAGTACCTAAAATTATCGATGAAAATTAGAAACCTTGTCAAGTTTTCTTTGCGTCTAATTACGTGAGTCAAGCCACATGACATGGAAGGGAAGCTTTTTGAGTTTTACATGCATAACGCATGCAACTTCTCCAACAACAATTTTTTTAATTATTAATTAGTTGCCACTTACTTTACCTTCCGTACCAGCAAAAATGGTGAATTTTATAAATATTATTAAACAAATTTGTTTAGAAAAAATAATAACATTTTTTTTAATTTTAAAATAATAAAATTGAGATTAGTGAAAGATAATGATTTTTTTGGAATTTAGATGATATGTCTAAAAAAAATATTGTTGGAATGATTGATTCTCGATGTTACATGATGACTTTTTGTGTATGAACTAAGAAATAATCATTAACTAGAATACCCCCTAAGCAGGGGAAAGGGAATGTTGAAAAAAACTGAGTAATATATGTTTTTATGACCATCATATTTAGTGAGAGAACATACAATGAAACAAAGATAGTATAGAGAAGTGAATGGGGTAATAAAATTTTCCAAGTATATAGAAAAAACAAAATATGTTATATGTGTATTGAGCATGGAATAAGGGGCAGTTTATTCATTTTGAGGTTATTGTTGTGGCATCTTTGGATAGGTGACTTGGAAAGTAGTCACCGGGAGGATATTCTTAGGTAGATACCATCTTTTCAAAATCCATGCATTTCATATATGAAGTCAACCACCATATTTTGTATTTTGGTTTTGTGCTTAGGTAGATATGAGCATACAATTGCATTTTCCTTCTAAGGAGTGATCTACTACACCTTTGTTTTTTAGAGTTTTTCTTCCTTAAAATTATGTGTTGTTGATTTAATTGCAGGTATTACAAGTTCATGGAAATGAAGGTGCATTGTAGTTGAGAGATGCCTCAAGCATTCCTTAATACTTGAGAAAAATTATCTAACTGTTAATATGCTCCCTCGACATTGTGATGAAATCTCCTTCGCTCTCTACAAATTTTCATACAGAACAAGAGTCTTGTACCTGATCAAGTTAAGCGATAATGTATGTATCATCATGTTAAATTAGGCCCCGTTATGGTTGCACCCTCATGATAATGCTCACTGCTCTTGTTGTTTTATGCATGGCCATTATTTCCACCATTTTCATTGGCTTCTCATTGGAAATGTTTGTTTTGTGCCAATTTTGGATGACCTTCATGTTCAAAAACAATATTGTGGGGATAAAAAATGGGATAGAAAGGGGTAAGAGAGTTGATAAAGCCTCTCATTTACGAATTGATCAAGAAGATATTTAGATCCACACCTTTCACAGCTTGGCGCATTCATTACTTAGATGTGCAGTGTATATAAAGAAAGTTTCATTTTGAATACCTGACAACTATGAAAGAGAATTTTGCATATGAAAACATGTGACAATTTCTAATAAGTTATGGATAGATGAAAAAAACCGGTAGAAGAGTCATCCTCCTTTTTCAGTGACTTCTTTTTGGCAATGTTTGTTTCGTGCCAATTTGGGATGAGCTCCATGTTCAACAGGAAAATTGTGGGACTGGAAAATAGGATGACAAGAGGCTAGGGAAACATGGGAGGAGGGACACCATAGTTGAGAATGCCTCTCAGCTACGAGTAGATCCATAAGATATTCATTTCCACATCCTTCAGAACTTGGCACATTGCATTCTTCATTACATGGATTTGTGGTGTGTATCCACGTGATATTTGTAATTGTAGGATCTGATTAAATATTTCCTTATGTGTATACTTCCAACTTTTGCAACATAGTCATTGCATATCAAATCATAAAAGCAACATTTTAAGGGCATAAAAAATTAAGGTTGAAAAGAAACACAAAAAAAAGTGAAGGGTTAAAATTTAACCTTCCTTATGGAGAAAGCTTCACATAGGATGCTTCTACGATCCATATTTTGAGGCTGGTCTTCAAAATAAATACCTGTATTTTTGAAAATGGTAAAACATTGATTAGCTTTGTTAATATTTTAAACAGGAATTCAAACTTCTTGACCTGCTTGAAATTCAAATAAAGGAATATCAATAACAATTGCTAGGCAATCAGGTTTAGTATTTATCTCTACATTCAACGGGTTTGAAACTAATGTAATGTCATTTTGATGAATTTTGTGTTGGGCAATTAGGTTTAGTATTCATCTCTACATTCGACAGGTTTGAAAATAATGGAGTTCCATTTGGATGAATTTTGTCGTTGGTTGGAAAACACTTATACCCCCTCAATTGTATTATATTCCTCCTTTATATGTAACAAAACATGTTTATATTAAAAGCACCTCAACTATCCTAGCTATCCTAACTTTTATGTAACAATTTTTTCCACCTACCCAACGATATATACAAATATTCCAAGGAGTTTTAATAACAAAACTCATTTATATTAAAAGAATCCATTTATATTAAACAAGACCCATGTAACAAAACCCATTTATGCAAATGTAGATATTAAATTCAATAAATAATAAATAATAATACATATAAAAATAAACTTTAGCTTCACCCTATTATATTAGTTTTAATTATTCTGACTGAGAAAGGTATCATTGGTTGAGACGTTACAGGCAGATTGAATAACAAACAAAACCACTGACTCATATTTACGCAATGGGGGCATTCCGAGAATTGAACTCGGAATCTGCCGCATCGTAAGCGAGAATCTTCTTTCACATGATATCCTTTTCCATATGCCTATGATAAAGTTACATGGAACAACAATGTTGGTGTTTAGTTTTTAGTTAGAATTATTCACGGTGTTTTGGGTGCATTGTAAAAATTTTGATTGCATGGTTGATGATATGTGATGTTTTGTTCTTTTAAGTGATGGAATTTTCCATATAACTATGGTAAAGGCAGAGGAAGTAACATTGTTGTTGTTTAGTTCTTCATATTAACAATAAGTGGTTAATATGATTTGATGACAAGGATTGGTTTTTTCATCAGAGGGGGTTGTAAAATTGTACATAGATCTCCATTCTTGCATGTACATTATTTGTTGATATATTAACTTGGTAAGAATTTCCCACCACTGCATCCCTCTATTCAAATGGTATTTGGGTTGCTGTTAATTCTAAAACCAACAACAAGATCCTCCCATCTTGTTGTAGAAACTAATAACCACCATGCTTACAACATCCACTTTGTTACAGTTCTAACCTAAATTATGAAATGCCCTTGAAATTACAGTTGTTTGGTTGGATGGTTTGGAAAAAATTACAAAGTCCATGATTGCTCAATATCGCATGTTCTCTTCATACACATGAATAAACTACTAATGCTCAAGGAGTTGAAATTTTATGCCCAGTAAAATATTGATAAAATGATATTGGTCCTCATGCCCATCTTTATAAATGACAAATGATATATCTGCTATCCACCTTTCAATAATTTACTCTTCTTAGTCAATGTTGTACCTAAATAGAATGGATTATTTTTTTAGCCCTTGCTAACCTAGAATTATTGGGAGTAGACTATGCCTATCATAAAAGCTGGGAACTATTTTTCTAAAGTACTGTTAGTGTCTAAGTTGAATACAACCTTCTTCTTCCCATAATTCCAATAAAAAATGACATTTTGCATATAATAATTCCAGTAAAAAATGACATTTTGAGTCTATCCCCCTCCCATGCTCCGAGATTATAATGGAAACATCATAAATGAGAGCTTATATTTACAAAAGGATTTTTGTCTTGAGCATTGCAAAGTGGTTGAGGTGTTAGTCCTTACTTTCCAATTTATAAAGATTAGATTACCAATTCCTCGTAGCAATGATTTCTTTTGGAAAACCCTTGCCTTGTTTGTTTATCACTTCCAATAAATTTACCAGAGTTGACAATGATCTTGTTCATCTAGATCATCCACTGATATGAAGTGAACAGTATCAATACTATAGATATCTTGGGTAGATTTGAGAACAATCCTACTTCCCTTTGTTCCATTTTTAAATAATAACGATATATATACAAATATTCTAAGACTATGTAACAAAACTCATTTATATTAAAACCCATTTATATTAATAGCACCTCAACTATCCTAGTTGTCATGTAACTATTGTTTCCACCTACCCAACGATATATACAAATATTCTGAGGATATGAGCAAGATAAGATTTTCTTCACCTTACTATAACTAATTCAAATAATAAGGTCAATGTTCTCTATGGAGTTATGTACAGGCTGGGTTCCTTAGTTCCTTATATAGAAGCATCAGAGAGGAGAGCTTATTTATGCCGCGATAGTCCCAAATATCTCATATATATATCCTTCCTGCCTTCCTGGTATATATTGAGTATCTCTATCTATTAGATTTACCAAATCGAGAATCCCTTCTGGCTTGCTTGCAACACAACTTTCAAATATTAGTGCCTTTCCTGGCTAAGTTCGTTTCTCCCATTGACGCAACTAACTCTCACTGAGGCTAAGGCAAGAAATATATTCATTCTAGCACAAGTATTCCATATTTGTGCTCAAGTAAAGGTTGTATTTTGGTAAAATCCACGACAGTCCATCTCGGGCCTTCCAGTATGAAATGCCTCATAACTTTACATCCCAAATATTTAGCTTGTTCACAAAATAAAAGAGTGTATGAATTTGATGTCTTTGGAAGGTCAACTCATCATTTTATTGTTATGTCTTAATAGACTCGTAGAGCCCTTTGTCGAGGCATGCCTTAATAGACTCATAGAGACCTTTCTCAAGGCCCTGCAGACGGAAAACAAAAATCATTGCATCATGATTTTTATTCAATGTTTTCTTACTCCTTTTCTACTATTTTTGTTGTATGCCATCCATGCACTATTCCTCTGTAAAGAATCTAGAACATAAGAGTTGCATATGTTTGATGTCTACCTTTCATCACTGTCAAAATTTATAGGAAAAAGAGGGGTCAGTCTTCACCATAAACATTTGGCTCATTTTGAAACGACATGACCATGACATTTATCCATTTCTAAAAATTTTAGTCCTATCGTCATAGTCCATTACTAAACGCAATCGATTAGGGTTTCTACTTCAACATATTTTTACAAGTCTGAAGAACATATACATTTGAAGTTATGTATGTTCTCAAATAATTTAAGTTGTGTTGAGATCAACTGCTTGCGGCTATCTGACAACTTGGGCTTTTGGAATTTGAGACATATGGTGTGGTTTTAAGAGTTACAATGGGGTCCAAATTGTTGTCTTGCACTATGATTCCTATTTGAGAAAATATGATAGCAATGTATGCAACATATATCGCCATGCTGCATATATTATTTTTCTCAATATTGAGAGGGAACAATCTCCATATGGTGGTACTGAATCACCTATGTTTTATCATCTTTTGACATTTGTTGTGTGCTTCCAAGAGTTACAATGATGTGCAAATTATTGCCTTGCAGTAAGATTCATATTTGAGAAAAATCAGGAGATAATAAGAAAGCAATGGATGCACCAAATGTCACCATAGTATTATGTGTTATTTCTTAATCTTAAAAGGGCTGCTCTCCATATGGTGATACATAATCACCTTTGATTTTTAGCAGTGAAATATATTTTAATGTACTCTATGACAAAAAAAAAAAACCTTGGTGTATACTACTTCATATTAACAACACATTTTATGAAACTAACAAGATCAACCACCGTTCCAAAATATGCAAAAGAACAATATGTTTTTGAGTGTCCACTCCACAACAATCAAACAATTTGAATTCTTTGACTTCCAATTGATTTAGTCAAGCATATCAATCCAATAACAACAATATTAAAGCTAACATGCAGCATAAAGGGAATAAAAATTAGGCTAGATTTAAACTAATAGAGAAGAATTTTAGGAGAAATATGCCTTGATGCATATCTACCCTAAGTCTATCAATGCAGTTTATATCACACAATTTCAACCCAGAAAAGTTGAAATGATTTAAATAATAAAACCGAGAATGGGGAAAAAACAACATTCTCGTGTGTATCTAAATTAGACACTGTTGTGAGATCCACTATTGATTTAAGGCATTCTTTTCTAGCCTCAAAAATACTTGTAGCACCACTAGCTTCTAATTCGAACTATAGGATAGCCACCAAAAAGACAGACTTCCTAAGCAATCGAATGTCACTACTATCATTACTCATGATATCCTATCAAACAAGGAAACCAAACAAGTTCAATATCGTGTGTGCACTTTAATATAAATAGTTGGAATGAAAGAAAATTCTAATTAACATTTTACCTAAAGCATATGAGCTCCCCCTTCAATGTAAAACAAAGCTTTCCCTTCGGGGGTTGTTTCTAATTATGTTGAAACTGCATAAATAACCTTAATTGCCTCTTCAAAACAACTTGATTTTACCATCCCCATTAATTTTGGTAAGACATGGAGTTTAATTATCTGAAATGCATTTGAATCCAACGATGGATTAAGATACAAAAATTAGATGCAACATACAATACAAAGATGTCATACAAAAATAGTGCACTCTTTCCGAGACTTCTCGTTGATAGTACCAAATATCTCATATTTCTATCATGCCTAACATATATGGAGTATCTCTATTCCTTAGATTTACCAAATCGAGAATCCCTTCTGGATTGCTTGCAGCACGGATTTCAAATCTTAGGGTCGTCTATCGAAGAAAGGGAAAGAAAATAAGAGGATGACTCACCTGGAAATCCATTTATTGCAACAACAAAAGAATGATAATTTCCCACAAGACATAGAGCAACTTCTCCATCCCAGGAAGTGTGCAGAGGCAAAAATGAAAATGGAGAGATAGGCGGACCAACCACAGATGGAAAAATGAAAACGGAGAGACAGACTGACCGAGCTATGTTCTAAATGCCAATGGATCTTTCGAATCTATATCATACAATTGTGAAAACAAGTGGTGATTTTTTTTATTAATTATGAAAATCACAATAATATAAAAACAGGTGAAGATTTCTCATTTGTTATGGATAGACTATGGAAATCACTAAAAAACCCTCCCTTAAAAGAATGCCTTTGGCCTAATAATTTAGAAATTCATTTAAGATAAATATGACATGATGTAATCACATCATGGTTAAATCACAAACTTTATATTTAATTTTGGAGACATTTTTTAAGTTCTAGTATATAGCAAATTTAAAAAAAGCGTTGTTTTCATGTGTTAAAATATTGGGTAATAAATTATTTATTTATTTATTTGTGCTACTATTATTGTTTTTGAAGGTGCAAAAAGTACATTGTTATAAAGTGAAAACGTTGAAATGTTTGTTTCTTTAAATTTTGTTGGATAAACTAAGAACATTGTGATTGTATGAACATAAATATTGTTGTATTAGTGGCTATAAGAAACCTATGAATCCTAGATGATAGATTTTTAAGTTATTTAATTTTTTGCAAGTAAATTTTTTGCATTTAATGACATTGCTATAGAAAAGTATATTGAAAGTTATATTAACATGCACCACCCAAAGGTTTGGCAATTATACCCACACATACATTATTCTATTTTGAAGGGTATCTCTATTGCACTTTTCTAAGTTTGTTGGCCTTTTTTCAAATTAATCATGGTTAGTTATCAACGAGTTTTGATGACTTTCATCACTATACCAAAGTGGGTTTTAAATTTTGATATGAAAGTTAAGTGTCGATGAGACATTGAAATGAAGGCACCAATACAAAAGTGAATGAATTTGGTCGATCAAGAAGAAAGTGAAATGAAAGCGCCAATGAGAAAGTGAAATGAAGGTGTTGATGAGAGAGTTAAATGAAGGCATCAACCAAGAATAAAGTGACATGAAAACGTCGATGAGAAAGTGAATGAAGTTGGCCAATCAAGGAGAAAGTGAAAAAAATTGTCAACCAAAGAAAAAACCCTTTTGGTATTTTCGCTATAACTTTTATTTATGATCTATGTTTAATGCATGCCTTTACCGTTGAAAAGGTCTCGCTGAGATCTACAACTTATACAATTTTATTGATTTGGCATTATTTGCTTCATATTTGTGAAATAGTGGTATGACCAATGTCATAACTCATTAAAGGAGATCAAACATAGGGAAGTTAAGTCGAATACCTTGCTACAATGTGAATGGACTTTTAATGTTGAGTCCATGTTTCTAAAGTATTATATATATATATATATATATATATATATATATATATATATATATAAGACCGAATTGGTCTATCAGACCTTAAGAGGGTAAGTGATTACTTGCGATTCTTTAGAATTTTGTTTTTATGCTCGAAAAACATTAAGAGAAGCTTTCCAACATCACCATGCTTTTGTTGAGTTAAGAGGTTAGGAAGGTTGGTAGTGTGATAAATATTTTGAAAATGATATATAATATGGGTATAGGCTGGACAATCTAAGAGAAAGTGTTTTTAATCTTAAAACTTCTTAGTGTCACAAATGTGACACACTCTTTCATCCCATGGCATTTTAGGAATTGACCAACGCCCAGTTTCACTATGTAGCTCGTGCAAATTTGTTCCTATCTTAGCAATACTTATTTTTTTCTTTACACTTGGAAAACCATATAGATAATTTTAATCTTCTAGATTAGGGTTGATTACATCCTTATAATACTTTACATCCTTATAATAGATCTAAATTAAATTTTATGTTTCGGTATTAAAGAAATTGTAATATACGTGTTTAAAGGGGTTGGGACCAATGATGAAAATGTTGGTTGTGGAGCTTGATTATCTTCCCGATTCATAGGTTTGTTTCAATCGTGCTTGAACTCCATTCCTTAATAGGGGGTGTGGGGGGCATTGTCCCCCACAACTGTCGTTAGGGCAGTACAGGGGTGGGCGACAAAACTTTTTGTAGCCTCCACTGGCGAAGTATTCAGGGGCAATGCCCCCGAAGATAAATATTGGGAAAATTTTCCTTCTAAAATATTGTAATTTCGTAGTCAATGTGGACCGTTCATTATAAGGTCGCAGATCTAACAGTAGAAGTTATTTTTAGGGTTTTTTTCCCTAGAAGGAAACCCTCTCTTATGAGGGGATTGTATTGTGGTTGTGTATTATCACGAATGTTGTATTCTGAGAGAGGAAACTATGAAAGAAAGAAGAGGAAGTTACAGTGGTTGAGTTGTAGTTTGTATCCCTTCATTTTGTTGGATAATAAAAAGGAAGGACCTGGCAATTTCTCTGGTGGATGTAGCCCACACTGGGTGAACCACGTATATCTATGTCTCTATTGTATTGTGTATCTTCTGTGTTTTATTTCTGCATTTGTTTTATTTTATTGCTCCACGATCCTATTTTTCTAACAAATGGTATCAGAGAGAAAGCTAACTCGAAGGAAAAGAGGATTCCTGGTTTGAGTGGGATCAACGACGGAAGATGGAAAGTTTAGGGTCAAGAAATTTAACAACCAAAACTACCAGTTATGGAATGCAAATGGAAGATTATTTATATCAGAAATATATATTCCTACCATTGGGTGGAATAACAAATAAGTCGACGACCATGAAGGACTAAGAATGGGAGGTTCTTGACAGAAAGGCACTAGGAACGATACAACTGAGCCTGACAGTGTCAATGGCTTTCAATATTTCAAAATAAAAGACAACGAAGGAGCTGATGGATGCATTGGCTAAACTGTATGAAAAGCCCTCAGAGTCCAATAAGGTATTTCTAATGAAGAGATTATTTAATATGAAGATGTTAAAAGGTGGGTTTGTTGCCGATCATTTAAATGAATTTAATATGGTTACTAATCAGCTAAGTTCTGTAAAAGTGGACTTTGATGATAAGGTTAGGGATCTTCTAATATTGTGCTTATTGCCGAAAAGCTGGAATGGTTTGGTCATGGTTGTAACTAACTCTGTCTCTAGTTCAAATACTCTAAAATTTGATGATGTTGTTGGTGTTATCCTTAGCGAGGAAATGCGACGGAAAAGCACATGTGAGACATCAAGTAATGTGTTGATTGTGGAGAGAAAGGGAAGACAAAAGGATAGATGAAAGGGCTCAGGGAACCATGGCAATTATAGGAAGGGCAGATCCAAATCCAGACTGGAAAATATAGAGTGTTGGAATTGTGGGAAGAAAGGACATCTGAAGAAATACTGCTGAGCTCCAAAGAAGCAAAGATATGGACAACAAGAGAAAAATCAAGAAGAAAATGTAACAGGTGATGTGTTACAAGATGCTTTGATTCTTTATGTAGATAATATTTCTGATTCTTTGGTAGTAGATTCAAAAAAATTATTTCATGCCACACCCCATAGGAAACATTTTCTAGATTATGTTCAAGGTGATTTTGGACAGGTTCATTTGGGTGATGATTCACCATGCAAAATTGTTTGAATGGATAAGGTACAAATAAAGCAAAATAATGGAAACTGATGGTTATTGAAAGAGGTAATACATGTACCAGATCTAAGGAAAATTATAATTTCAACAGGGAAGTTGGCAAGTGAAGGTTGTATATATATATTTGCAAATAAGGCATGGGAGGTCACCAAAGGATCACTAGTGATAGAAAAAGGAGAGAAGGTAGGTGCATTGTATTTATGTACTAGTAATACTAATTCTTCTATCTCTTTAGCTTCTACAGGAGTTGATACAACAATGTGGCATCATAGACTTGGACACATGAGTGAGAAGGGGATGCAAATAATTCACAAAAGAAATTTGTTGCCGGATCTTAAACAAATTGATTTGGATTTCTATGAGCATTGTGTTTATGGAAAACAAAAGAGAGTTGGATTTCTTATTGTCAGAAAAGAAAAGAAGAGTGAAAGGTTAGAGCTTGTGAATACAAATGTATAGGGACCAGCTCAGGTATCATCTCTTAGTGGCTCTCATTATTATGTTACTTTTATTGATGATGCAACTAGAAAAACTTGGGTTTATTGCATTCGACAAAAATATGATGTTTTTTATACTTTTAAGAAATGGAAAGATTTGGTTGAGAATGAGACAGGAAAAAGGTTCAAGTGCCTCAGATCAGAAAATGGAGGTGAATATTACAACAAGGAGTTTGATGATTATTGTTCATACCATGGGATTTGTAGAGAGAAAACAGTTACATGAACACCACAAGAAAATGGTTTGTCAGAAAGGATGAACAAGACAATCATGGAGTGTGCAAGGAGTGTGAGATTGCATCCTGGGTTTCCCTTACAGTTTTGGGTAGATGTTGTAGATATTGTTGTTTACTTGATAAACAAAGGACCTTCAAGTTCTTTGGATGGTGGCATTCCAGAGGAGGAATGGACAAGTATAAAGGTAAACTATTCATTTTTGAATACTTTCGGTTGTGAAGCATTTGTCCATATTGATAAAGAAAATAGAACAAAGCTTGAAGAAAAATCCAAGAAGTGTACCTTTATTGGATATGGTGTTAATGATTTTGGTTATCGCTTATGGGATTATGAAAATCGCAAAATCATTAGTAGTAGATATGTCATATTCAATGAAAAGGTCATGTACAAATATCATTTGCAGGGAAAGAAACAGGAAAAAGAAAAACCAAAATACACAGTGCTTGATTAGATCACTGAAAAAGAAATTCCAAAGGTACCAAAAAATCAAAATGTACAACAATAGGAGCAACAAGTATCTAAAAATCCTACAAGTGTTTTTAGAATATCTACCAGGTTAAGTAGACCCCCTGAACGATACTCTCCTTCATTGTATTATTTATTGTTGATGGATTCTAGTGAACCAGAATGTTATGAAGAGGTAATGCATGTAGACACTAAAAAGAAGTGGGAGTAAGGCATGAAAGAGGAAATGGATTCCTTGGTAAATAACCAGACTTGGGACTTGGTTCAGTTGCCTGTGGGAAAAGGAGCATTGCAGAATAAATGGTTTTACAAGCTAAAGGAAGAAGATGGAGGAAAAAAGCGGTACAAGGCTAGACTTGTTGTAAAGGGGTTTGCATAAAAGAAAGGTATGGATTTTGATGAAATATTTTCTCTTATTGTTAAAATGAATTCAATTAGGACAATTTTAAGTCTTATGGCAGTAGAATATTTGCATCTTGAACAATTAGATGTAAAAACAAATTTTCTCCATGGGGATTTGGAGGAAGAGATTTATATGCAACAACCATAGGGGTATGAGGTCAAAGAGAAGGAATATTTGGTATGCGGGTTGAGGAAGATATTGTATGGACTAAAGCAATCTCCAAGGAAGTGGCATTTGAAGTTTGACAAGTTAATGATAGAACAAGGTTATAGTAGATGTCATTATGATCACTGTGTTTATTTTGAAAGGCTAGAAAATGGAAGCTATATTATCTTGCTATTGTATGTAGTTGACATGCTTGTTGCAGGGTCTAATATACAGGATTTGCGATGAAGGATTTGGGTGCTAATATACAGAAGAAATTAGCTAATTCATTTGCGATGAAGGATTTGGGTGCTGCAAAGAAAATCCTTGGCATGAGAATTACAAGAGACATGAAAAATCACAAATTGACATTGTCTCGAGATGAGTACATAGAGAAGGTGTTGGAGAGGTTTAGAATGCAAAATGCAAAAATAGTTAGTACACCTTTGGCCAGCCATTTCAAATTAACTAAGGAAAAGTGTCCCAAGACACAGGAGGAGATAGAATACATGTCTAGGGTCCCTTATTCATCAGCAGTTGGCAGCTTGATGTATGTGATGGTTTGCACAAGACCAAATATTGCACATGCAATGGGATTTGTGAGAATGTATATGAACAATCCAAGTAAAGAACATTGGGAGGCATTAAAGTGTATTCTCAGGTATTTGAGAGGTATTTCTACTCATGAATTATGTTTTGGAGGTTCAGACATTGTTCTACAGGGATATGTTGATTCAGATATGGTCGGTAATAAAGATAGTAGGAGCACCACAAGGTATGTTTTTACTGTAGGTGGAACAAAAGTAAGTTGGATTTCAAAACTACAAAAGGTTGTTTCACTTTCAACAACAAAAGTAGAGTATGTTACTGCTACAGAGGCTAGTAAAGAAATGATTTGGTTAGAGAGTGTTGTGCCTCTTTCGTCACCTTGGTGAGCAAACAAGAGGTGCTTGCAAGCTCAGTTGCGTCTGTTGAGCAGGACAGCTGTAGAGGAAAGAGTTAGAGAAAGAAAAACAAAACTATAATCAAGAATTAAACTAATAAAAACTAAAATCATAAGCATAGGGACATAGAGATAACAAGAACAAAAAGACCCATGTCACCAATGTTTTGAGGTTGATCTATTGATGAAAATAAAGCACCAAGAAGAAAGGGGACTATGAGTCCCTTCTTCCTCCAAGGGAAGGCTCTTGGACCCTCACTAGTAGCTCTTCTTACAACAAAGAAAATGAAAATGGTGATGAAAGAACTCTTTGCAAATCCACTCAATGGTGAGATGGATTGCCCAATGTAATGGTGCCAATGTGTTCTTGTCAAGGATGGAGTCCTTAAAAAAATATAGTCAGCATAACATTACTTTGAATTCCTTGAGAAAATGAGGTGCATTCATGGNTTTTTATAGCATTGCATTGGGTTATTGTGTAACTGCTTTGTAGTGTGAAAAGAGGCCATTTAGGACATTATTAGGTCTTTGACCAGCCCACCATTCGGATCCAACCCGGATTTGGAGGTCAAATCAGCTTGGAGCTGAACCATAAGTGGTTGGGAGGCCGACCACATTCATAAATGCGTCGTTTAGCAGGTGCGTGGCCTTTTGCGCTCACAGCCGCGCATCATGCACATATGCGTGCTTTCTACATTCCTGTTCCGCGCATGTGCACGTGCACCCAATGTCTGCAAAGTACTCTTCAATTTTTCACTACTTTGTATAGTTTTTTCCCTTTTTTGAATGTTGTGAGATTAATTCAGGGCCATGAATGACTTCATTACTGTTTGACGATGTTGAGTTCTTGTAACCATGTGCGGATGAAATTTCAGTGATAACAGATGCCCCCTGATGGATGAGGTTAGGAGCATACGTATAGCCGAAATCCATCAATGTTTCTTCTACTGAGAATGTTGTTTGTAAGATAGTGCAATAGTGGGATTGTTCAGAGTGATCCGTTGGAGAAAAAAAAGAACCGGTAGGACCCGACCTTCTATGAGGTGCGCAAAATAGAAAACTGTGTACAAACGAGGCGGGCATGCCCCATGCTCGTGTTATGTAACTCTGAAAAAAGATGATTGAAGTGTTGGTGTAGACAACTACAACGCCCTCGGGGGCGGTGATGATAAAGGAAGAAGACGATTCTGCAAAGGAACATACTCTGAATAATAGGCAATGATCGCGATAATAAGTATCGACGATGATGCGGGCTTTGATAGCCCTACCAAGTTTAGAGATCTTCGGAAAATGATAGAAATAACTGCAATAGTCACAAAGTAAGACCCACCATAACATGAGAAAGTGTTGGCGTCGAACGTTACGGGGTTCAACGACAGCAGGGAGCAATGGTGTTTCACCCTGTGTCGTCCGAGATATCTCATTGAGTGGAGAATGAGAATCAAGATACTGTCACCCTTCCGAAAAATGGTGATGATGTCGACAAAAGGGGAACACAACTCCCAGAAGCAAAGGGCTTCGTGAAATCTATTGAGGTGAGGAAGTGGCAGAGGTACATGGACGAAGTCAAGAAGTGGGAAGACTCCAGACTTCCCTTGGTTGGAGGATGTACGAGATAAAGCATGGTCGCAACTGTGTAATGAGGTCGAGTGTCAGGGGGACGACAAGACCAGTGATAAGTTGTGCCAGAGGTGGGACAAGGTGAAAAAATTCAGAGGGTAGAGGTAAGTGACCTGTGGGGTACTCTGAAGATATGGATGATGCCGACAAGGGTAGATGATAAGTAATGCTCCAACCAAGGGTGACATGGGTTGCGTTTGGCCAAAAAAGGAAGGAAGAAAGTCACCAACGGTGACGATAAAAGGATAAGGCAATGACTGGAAATAAAGGAGTTTGTACAATAAATAACGAATAATTTGGGGAGAAATGTACAAATACAGAAATGGGTGCCCCAGTGTGATATGGGTGGCCCATGTAGGGCAGAATTTTCTTGGAAAACTGATGAAGGGTGGGGACCACATTGGTGAGTTTCTATATGAGGTAGGTGAAATGAAGGTAGGTTCGCAGAGGGGCAAACTGATTGTGGATGAAATGGAGGGTTCATGATACTGCAGAGGTGCAGGTAAAAAATAAAACCGTAAAGAGATAATCTGGGAGTCTGTGTGGGAAAGCTAGCAAAATGAGGAGAAGGAGTATGTGGTTGATTTGCGACATGATGAAATACTATCGGGACTCCCATCCCTAAAGGGTAATGAAGAACAACATGAGTGTCAAAAGTGCCAAAAAGGTACTATGAATGGGACAACTCATGTGGGTAAGAATGCTACCGGGTAATAGTACCGAAGATGCAAAATGGAGGTGTGGGTACTGCAGAGCCGGGAATGGGGATCCTAGAGGTAAACAACAGAGGGTGTGACTGGAAATGAAAGTACGATACAATGGGAAAGACTACATGCCAGTGCTGAGTATATACTTGAAGGGGTTGTGTCGATGGATGATGAGCAAGTACCTGCACACATGAAAACCAAATACCCAAATTGAACAATATCTGAAGAGAATCAAAGATATGAGCATGTATTTGATAAATGTGACTATGCGCGTGCGTACCTGACCATGATATGAAAAAAGAGGTGCCCCAGGGGCTCGGGATGAAAAGCGACCCAGGGACTGCTGTGATGTAGGTGACGGGATGCCGATCCCGTGGCTGAAGACAGTTTGAAAAATGGACACCTTGGGCTCCCGAAATGGTGAGTGGAAGTTTGGCAAAAGGCCTATATATAGTTGTAGGGCCCACATTGCCACCTCATTTGTACCTGCTGCAATAGTGACTGGACGAGCAGTTTTCAAAGGAGATTTGGAGATTCGGGGAGAACGAGGCATCTGATTGAGGATCTGCGAGTATCAAGTTAGTGGTCTGATCATCCTGCATAGAAATAGGTTTTCAATTTTTGGGCTGGGGCTGTACGGGGAGCCGTACATAGACATTTAGGGGATATGGGCCCCACATGCACGGGCGATCCGGTGATAGGCACGCATACATGTGCGCCTGTACACCGAATATACGTGCATGGGGGTGCGATAGAGAGAGTTTAAGGCGTGCCCGAAGGGCGTGCCTGTGAGTTGAACAAGCGCGCACCAGTGCGCGGCTGTGGGTTTGACAGGTGCGCACCTGTGCGTGTCTGTATGGTGAACAGGTGCACGTAGGGGCACGCCTATGAAGCAAACAGGTGCGCACTGATGCACACCTGTATAGTGCACAGGCGCGCATATATGCACGCCTGTGTAATGAACAGGCGTGCATCTGTGCGCGCTTGTGTAATGAACAGGCGTGCATGTGTGCGCGCCTGTGGATAACAAAAACCGCGCCTAGGAGGCAGGGTTGAAGTGTAAAAAATGAGTCTTTTTTATACTGTTGATGGTTGCATGAGCTGATATAGGGCTCTGTGTTGTCTGCAGGTGGACGGTGGTGACGATGCCAGTACAGTGGCGAGAGCGAGACTAGGCCCAGTTGCGAGACGCCATGGTCATTGAGGGGCCCAGTGTGTGTGCGACTTTGGCAACCTGTGGGTTGCTAAAGTTCTTTGAGTGCTCGTTGATATGGGCACAGGAGTATCTGTTACAGTTCCTGATCCAGATGTGGAGTTTGGAGTTGCACTGCTTCCTCGTACGAGGAGAGAAGATCCCCTTCACTGCGGTGGAGAATATATATTTCTTGACTGGGCTCCCCTTTCGGGGAACGCCCCTACCGGCGGAGCCAGTGTTTCCCAGGACTATTTTGCTTGCCGATATTGGCCAGAGATACTGTTCAGGTTGGGACTTTATGTCTGGGACTGTGGTGAGTATAGCGGTGATAGATTCCTTAGCGCATTGTTGTATAGAAACAATGATTGTGCAGGTATATGGGTCACTGGCAACCCAGCGGATTAGTGGTGGCTAGCTTTTGGTGCTAGAGAGAGTGTTGGTCAGCGAGCGGTTCGCTTGGGGGCTGACACTGCATGCAAGGATGGTGGCACAGTTGGACCATTGTCGGTCCACTGGTGCGGGGGAGTTTGCTTTTGGGTCCATTCTAGTGGCCTGGTTTTTAGAGAGGGTGTCGATGTTGCGCCCGAGGATTCTACTGGAGATGTCGGGGGCGCGAGAGCCGCGGTTGAGGTGGTGGTCGACAGTTTTGCTTCGTCACAGTGGTGGCGAAGGTGGCCATTTATTTTCAGTAGAGGCGGCACAGGTATGGCGGCAGATGCCGCAAGTGATACTTCGGTACCCCTATGCTGGGGTGGACTTCCGGGGTGACCCAGACATGGTGCTACCTCCAAGGGAGGTGTTTGACCATCGAGGTATGTTTTAGTAGTGGTGTGGATGTTTTGGTTTATGTTGTTTTTTGAGATAGCAGTCCATATGTATATGATATAGATGCTGATACTATCTGTTGTTTGTTTGCATGTGCAGATGAGGCACCTCGCGGGCGCGAGGTGGAGATGTAGAGAGCGTCGGCTCGTCGAGAGCCAGAGAGACTACCGTAGGGAGAGAGACGTCGACGGGAGGATTCCGCGGGGCCACCAGCTAAGACAAAGAGGGCAGCGAGGAGGCGTCGGTTCGATGACCCTAGTGTGGGGCCATCACACGATCCTTCGGCGACAGCCGTAGTGGATTTTGATGACATACGCCATTGTCTGGAGACGGTTTTATAGGATGTGCCTGAGGGAATGTGGACGCGCATCCAGGACGAGAGTTTCCTGGAGCAGTGTGTAGGGGTATCGCCACCATGGCGGGCCATAGTGCGATGAGCAACAGTGCTTGCTACTATGACGAGTGGACGCCTGTCGCCGGAGCAGGAGGGTCCTGTGGGTGGACCACCACCGCCTGGGGCAGGTGGTGGTGGGCCGCCACCGCCCGAGGGAGGAGCAAGTGGTGGGGTGATAGAGGCACCATGAGTGGTGCATAATGTATATCTTTTTTGTTGTATATAGGCTGGTGAGCCCATTTTTTGTACCGAGGTGTTGCATTGGCCTGCAGATACATGTATTTTTGTATGTAAACATTCGGATGGCCTGATGGGCCTTTATATATACATGAGTATACATATTTGAGATCATGATGTTGTCTACATGTTTTTTGTTGATGTTTTGAGTACGTCCATTCTATATATATGCTGTGACAGGTTTTTGTGATATGTTTAGGTATCTGTAGCTTGATGTGATATATGCCAATCTAACACCATGTTAGCTATGTAATCTATTATGTGATTCAATTGTCTTGGAATATGTGTAAATGTAATGGAATCAAAATGTCGAGATAACAGCCTAACCTGCAGGTATTTGTGAAAGAGGCATGGATCGCGTACACGGTATACATTGTTGAGCTGGAGAATGACTAGTTGAGAGTCGAGGAAGACGCTAAGGTGACGAATATGATTATGATGGGTGTCAGCCAGGAGGCCAATGACAGCAGTGTATTCAGCTTGGTTGTTGGTTGTTGGCCCCAAACATATGCCGCTTGAATGTAGCATTTCATGTGAGGGGGTGTAGAGAGCCCAAGCAGTCGAAGCGAGATTTTGTGTCCAACGACTAGCGTCGTCGGCGTAACCAATGTGGTAGTCTGGTGGAGGAAGCATCTGTCAATAGCACAAGGGATAGTTTAGACGTGAGGGAAGGAGAAAAAAGATTAAAAACACTAAAAAGAAGAAATAACCTAAAGTAGAATGACTACTTTTAAGCATAAAATTTCTTGAGATACAACCCGTTGACAGGGTCTTTGAGAGAGATGCCTTCGGGAGAGGCCAGGATGTATGCGCCTTTGGTGAGGCAATGTTGGATAATGTAAGGGCCATGCCAAAGTGATTCGAATTTGCCGTGTCCAAAGGTATCGTGAGCGATATCATAAGCCAGGACGAGGTCGCCTTCGCGGAATGATCGAAGGTTGACATGGCGATCAAAGGTAGCCTTGGATCATTTTTTAGCTGCCTCGTTGGTCTGTAAGGAAGATCGACGATCTTCATCCAGAGACTCCAAGTTCAGCAAGCGCTGCTCCATTGGAGCAGTGTCAGGTAATAGCTCAATTGTGGTGCGTAAGGTGGGAATTTCGCACTCGATGGGAAGAGTTGCCTCGACCCCATGGACTAAATGGAATGGTGTGAAACCAGTAGCAGTTTTCACCGTCGTTCGATAAGCCCATAGCGCAGAAAATAACATATGATGCCAATTGGTTTTATGTTTATTAACCGTGTGCTGTAACATGGTCTTGAGGACTTTGTTAACTGCCTCGACCTGTCCATTTGAATGAGGGTAATATGGTGAGGCAAACTCATGAGAGAAGCCTAACCGATATGAGAGTTCGATGAAGATCTCATTCTCGAAGTGTTTTCCATGGTCAGAAATGAGTTGGAGGGGTACTCCAAAGAGGGATATGACGTGGTTAAACAAAAAATGCGATGCAGTGTCAGCGGTGTTGTTGAAAGTGGGCATATCTTCGGCCCATTTGGTGAAGTAATCAACGACGACAACGATGTATTTGTGGCCATTGCTGGATGGGGGATTACAAGTCATGAAGTCGATGCCCCATTTACAAAAAGGGCCGACAGTAATGACAGGGTGAAGAAGAGTGGGGGGAGCTTGGGATTTGTTGGCATAGAGCTGACATTGCTCACATAGTTTCACGACATGAATGTAATCATGAAACAAGATAGGCCAAAAGTAACCGGCTCGGATAATCTTTTGAGCAATGGATATACCCGAAAGATGGCCCCCACATGCACCGTTGTGGCAGTCATTTAAGACTCTGTCGACCTTGTCCATAGTCAGGCATCGACAAAGAATGGTGTTGACGCCCCACCGGTATAGGATGTCTCCGATGAGGAGGTAGCAGGGGGCCTGATGACGAATACATCGATGATCATCTCGTGAAAGGTGGTTACTGAACTTTTGAGTTCGGAGGTAGACGAGGACATCACCGTACCAAGGATCATCCAAAGTGATGTAAAAGAGGTGTTTGTCGAGAAAGTCATTGTTGACAGGGGCACTGGTGGTGTCAGAGGGGATGGCCGTGACAAGTTCGGCGAGAACGAGGGCCTTCTTACTCTTAGGTGTGGAGAACTCGAGGTCGTATTCCTGAAGGATAACGATCCATCGAGTGAATTTTCCGTTAACTTGTCGACGGCTGAGCAAGTACTGCATAGGGTTGGAATCTGCGACGACCTTTGTGGTGCGAAGTAGAATGTAATGGCGTAGTTTCTGGACTGCAAGGACAACTGTTAGAGCAAGTTTCTCTTCGTGTTTATAATTCAAGGGTGGTCTTGAGAGGTTCTTACTAACGTAATAAATGACGTGTTCACGATTGTCATCTCCGAGCTGGACGAGGACGTCGGCTACTGATACAACTAATGTTGATACGTAGAGGATGTAGTCGCGATTATAGTCAGGTGCACTAATTAAAGGTGCATTTGAAAGCGTTGCTTTAAGATCGTCAAATGACTGTTGGGCATGGTCTTCCCAGTGAAAAGGGATGTCATGACATAGTAAGCGGAGGAAATCGTGTGCGCGTATGGATTAATCGGGGACAAAGCGTCTAAGAAAGTTAGCTTTTCCCTGTAGACTCTGAAGTTGTCGTAAATTCCGGGGAGGTGGAATTTCGGTGATAGCTTGGACTTTGAGGGGGTCCACGGTAATGCCGTTTTGGGAAACAATAAAGCCGAGGAGGCGCCTTGCGGTGACACAGAACACACACTTGAGAGGGTTCAAGCGGATGTTGTACTGACGACATCGCTAAAAGATGATTCGTAAATCATCGAGATGATGGGTGCGTTTCTTGGATCGAGTTGTGAGGTCATCCAAGTAGGCTAGGATGATTTTAGCCAGATCGTGGAAAATGTATGTCATTGCCCGCTGGAAAGTTGCACCGGCATTCTTTAAGCCGAAAGGCATGACACGATATGTAAAGGTACCCCACGGGGTAGTGAATGTGGTTTTATACTGATCGGCTGGGTGGATTTGAATTTGGTTATAGCCAGAGAATCCGTCCATAAAGGAGAGAGCCTCGTGGTCGGCGCAGTCGTCGTTAATTTGATCGATGGAAGGCGTTGGAAAGTTGTCTTTGGGACATGCGTTATTGAGATCGTGAAAGTCTGTGTAAACGCGGATAATGCCTTGTTTTTTGTCGACGCGTACAGGGTTGGAAACCCATGAAGTATAAGCGATGGGGTAAATAAACCCGGCAGCGCGTAATTTGTTAATTTCGGCTTTGATAGCCGCAACTTTGGATGGGTGTAGCGGTCACTGTTTCTGGCGAAATGGTGTGATGTCGAGCCAGGTGTCGATGCGATGTTCAACAATAGAGGGATCGAGGCCAGGAATTTCCGTGTATGACCAGGCGAAAATATCCCTATATTCCTGGAAGAGGGCTTTATATGCGGCGATTTCCTGAGGAGTGCAAGCAGCTCCAATGGTGATTTCTTCGATGATGCCATGTTTAATGGAAATGTCGATTTTGATGGTGGGGGAAATGTTGGCCATATTACCTTCTTCAAAAGAATCAGGGGCAGGAATGGGATTGTTGAACCAATCGATAGGCCCTGATGGGATAAAATCCTTGGTTTCGACCGCGTAAATGGGGTTTGGGTTAGGAGGCATGGAGGCGTCCTGTGGAGAGAAGAGTGCGCGGTGATGTAGCGCATTCCAGGGAGAGTCTGGGTGATTTAGCTCTTCTAGTATTTCCTCGTCGCAGTGGAAACGTCGGGAGTACAAGGGGTCATGAGGAGTGATCTTGGTGACAGTGGTTGGGTGGTTGCCCCCTGGTGAAGAAACAGGGGGAACATGGTCGGGAAATGGTGCAGGTTCACTCGACATAAACCATATATTGAAGTACTGAGAGGTACCCGTGGTGGTTGGGTGGAGAGTGTACATAGGGGAATGAGAAGGAGAGTTGGGGGGGTTGCGGGGTAAATCTTCAAAGACGTCATTGAAGAACCATGGAGGCGTTGGGACTGCCTCGGGCTTGGGAGAAATGACATGAAGATCCTCGAGTGACGAGGTAATGTCAATTATCGCCTCTGTGGGTCGGTGAAGCAGGGCCAATTGACGTTGCCTATATTCAAGGATCATAGGACACTAGTATGTAAAATGAGCTAATGAATCGCAGAGAGAGCAAGGGCGTCTCATACGTTCATTGACTAAAGTGGTGACATAGCGGATGTCAGTGATATTTGTTGATGAGGACATAGCAGGACTGGGGTTGTTCTAGAATTTCTGGCGTACAACGGCTAATGTCTGCCGAAAGCGTGGCAGTGCTGGGCAATGATGGGTATAATGGCCATACTCTGAACATATAGCAAAAGCGTATTTGGTCCTCAACCCTTTACTACTGGAGGGGTGGGTGGTAGTGGTGGGACTAGCAGTAGTGGTGGGTGTTGTGGGAGTTTGATTGAGGGGGATCAAATTCCATAATTCAGGTAGTGATGGACAATTGTTGGTTTGGTGGCCCTCTTTCTCACATAGTGCGCAAGGTGGTGGGATGCGTGGAGGAAGTGGAGCGGTGGGCTCTTTCTTTTTTCTCCTGCCCCCAACTGTAGAAGGGAGGTTAGTGAGTGGGGGGGTGGTGGGGGTAAGGACGGGAATCGTCATGGGGATTCCTTCCTGTGAGGGAAGGGATGGTCGAGGGACCATCTCAGGTGGGTGTAAATACCACACTAGGATTGCTAACACCATATTAGGTAGTGTGAGCGTTGTGGCTACCTGAAAATCTTATATACCTGGTGGAGGGTAAAAGAAGAGAATTTGAGTGAGGGTTTGGGGAACTGTCTCCCAAATGGAACTATGCCCCTGAGGGGATGTGAATTCGTGGACTGTTGAGGTCGACGAGTGCGCAGGAGGTTCCGGCAGAAGTGGTTATGCGACTGTTGGGACGTCAGGAATGACCGAAGCCTCCTAAGGAGGACGAGCCTCTTCTGTGTGAGTTCCGTTAGATGAGATGACGCATACTTGATTAGCAGGATGAAGGAGTGGTGGTGCCCCATGGTATGTCCCTAACAAGGATGGATCTTTAAAAATCCCAGGACCCATCTCGACGAGTGGATATGCGTCTTGGTTTGTGTGGATGAGGGGAAGAATGTTATCGAGGTTGGCAGATGGGTTAGGCTCATAATGTGAGACTTGTTCGATGGTCACGATCTTCCCATTGTGGGGGAACATCATTTTCCGAAAGACGGAAGATGCCACTGCCTTCATAGCGTACATGTAGCTACAACTGAACAGGATATTATAATCGAGTGGGGCGTTGATAACTTCGATGTCGATGAGAATAGTCTTGCCCCCGAGTTCAACGGGGACGTTTTGGAAGAGCCCTTCAGGAGAGGATGGTCGTCCGTCATAAGCTCGTAATGTGATGGTAGAGGGTATGAGTTCTGGGGAACCAAGTTTGTGCCATACTGTTTTATACATAATGCATGTAGATGCACCTTCATCGATGATACATCGATGAACTGTGATGTTCCGTATTTTTACTGGTATTTGAAAAGCAATCAAGGCAGGAAGACGAGATTCTTCGCTGTCAAGATCAAAGGTGATGAGTCGAGTATTGGCAGGGTCGACCGCCCCCAAGGAAAAAACTAGTGATTTTCGCTGCGTAGGACAAGTCTGGAGGACTTCCAAGACTGACATGGTAGTTGGGGATTGCGCTAAGTCATCTACCAAGCTATAGTTATGAGCTTCCCTAGCCTGTGGTTTGTGGACATTCCTGCACAAGGGGATGTGAGGGATGCGTAGTGGTGGTTCGGCAGAAGGGCGAGGGCTCACCAATGGGGGTCCCGTCAGTGTAGGGTTTGTCTCTGGAGAGATGGGAGTAGACTCAGCGGGTGCATGATACTGACGATTATGCGTTTGCAGAAGGATTTCTTCCTCACTGGTGAGGAGAATTGTACGCTCTGCTGGATTGTTGGGGTTGAGGTATTGTCCCATCTAAGGTGGGGGATGTTGTGTGTCCTATTGGGTGTTTATCACACCTTGATGTGGAATAGGATTTTGCAGCACGGCGGGAGAGGGTTGTTGCACGTATTGTTGTGGTGCCTGCTGAGGGGCAGGTTGTGCAGGAGAATGGGGAAGACTACCTGAGTCTTTCAACCGTTTGAAATCAACGATCTGGGGGCAATGGTGAGTGTAATGACCGAACTCACCACAAAGGGCACAAGGGAAGATGGTTTTAACATTATTTCACCCTTGGTGTTTTTTATTATTTCCCCCTTGGAGGTTTTGGTTCCCTTGGTTCTGGTTGGCCCCAATGGGTTGGTGTTGTGGGGGTTGATTCCCGCCTTGACCTGGGTTGTTGTTATTCCTGTTCCATCCTTTCTTCTTAGCATTGTTTGATGGATGAGTTGGGTTGGTTGTATTCAACTGTTCAAAACTTTGATATTGTTGAGCAGCAGAAGGTTGAACAAAATTTACCCCCGCATGTGGATGTGGGGGAGCCATGGGTTGTGGAGGACCAGGAAATGGGAAGTATGGATTTTGTGGTGGTACCGATCCATAAGGTACATAGGAAGTCATAGTGCTTTCGCTAGTACTATAAGATGATGTTGAGGGAGTACCACCATTTGTAGGAATAGGTGGATGTATGGGAGGTGTCGGTGGTGGTCCACTGATGGGTGGAGGTATAGCAACAGGGTATGGTTGTTGATAAGGAGGTGGGGGGTAATAAGGAGTGCCCCCATATGATGGCGGGTATTGAGGTGTTCCATACATCGGTGGTGGTTGCAKTTGTGTACCATGGTGTGTGGTGGCACCTATTAGTCCATCTGCTGAGTGAGACATCCCAGGTTTGTCTTGGCCAAATGGCACAGGTTTTGGAAGATCAGGAAGTACCGTGTATAAGTACCCTGACTGTGCGTAGATGAGGTCATACTGTTGGGCCTTACTGATGGCTTCCTCTTTGGATTGGGGGAAGGTGGAAGCTACATCCTTTCCAAGGAGAGAGACAAGTGATCTAAGAAACCAGTCGAGGCATTGTTGCTTGGTGGTTTCCGCTTTGCACAAACTACGTCCCCTACGCCACTCGCGAATGTGGTCATCGATGTGTGTGGCTGAGGTTTGTTTGAAGTTATAAAGTAGTTCAAGACCATTGTTGTGGTGGATGGGTAATTGGAAGAAGGCCAAGAATGCTTTGGCCAATGACTCAAAGGTTGTGTGGGACCCTGATTTTTCTTCAACATACCATTTAGCTGATGGGTCGGTGAGTGTGCGTTGAAATAATCGCAGTCTGATGGAATCATCCATAATGTTGTTGGAGGAGCACCATAGGTGAAAGGTCATGACATGGTTGGCAAGGTCATCCCCTGCCTTTCCTTCAAACTTTGGTATGTCCGAAGGGAGTTTGGTTGGCATTGCAGGCCATGTGGGATCATGTAATATAGGATCATTGGTGAGTTTGGTGAGATCCGGTATGTTGAGAGAGGCCAAGTATGGCATCTGCAGTGGGGGGGGAGGATTAGCATCGGTCATAGTGTGTTGTGAACCTGACCCGTGAGGAGGGCTAGGTGGGTTAGTGCTCCCTCCTTGAGAGGAAGTGGGTCCCCTGCTTCCGTGTAAAGGGGAGCGAGTGAATGGATGACCTTGGGAAGTAGACCCAAGTAATGTAGAACCAAGCAAAGCTAATCCTAAGATAGTGGCACTCACGGGTTTATGTGAAGGAGGTGTCGATGACCAGGCACGACCAGATACTCCCCCTAAAATAGGAGGGAGGTTGAGCAAGTGTTGTGAACGACGGGGGTTCTATGGTTCCCCTATGATGTCAGACTAGCTGTGTGAATATGTGCAAAAAAAGTGGTGAGAGAAATATAGAAACAAGAGCCTTTGCGTTGAATGTTTACACAATATATATATTCAAATCAAACTGTAATCGGATGTGCATCATACATAAAATGAGAAAGAAGAATATATGTGGGTAAGTGGGTTTTGTCTGCGTGGGGGAATCAAAAAGAAAGCAAATGCTCGTGTCCTAGAAGACGTAGCGTCCTTCCTCTCAAATAACACTGGACCTTCCAATAGTACTCAACAGTGGGGTCTGAAGTCACCGGAAGAGAAACTAGTGAAGGATGAAATAATTGGTTATAATGAGGGGTAAAGGG
>ML786792.1:132739-148330 GCA_009831015.1 Picea engelmannii | reverse complement strand
AATGTGTTCTTGTCAAGGATGGAGTCCTTAAAACAATATAGGCAGCATAACATTACTTTGAATTCCTTGAGAAAATGAGGTGCATTCATGGCTTTTTATAGCATTGCATTGGGTTATTGTGTAACTTCTTTGTAGTGTGAAAATAGGCCATTTAGCGCATTATTAGGTCTTTGACCAGCCCACCATTCAGATCCAGCCCGGATTTGGAGGTCAAATCAGCTTGGGAGCTTAACCATAAGTGGTTGGGAGGCCGACCACATTCATAAATGCGTCGTTTAGCAGGTGTGCGGTTTTTTGCGCTCACAGTCGCGCATCATGTGCATATGCACGCTTTCTACGTTCATGTTCCGCGCATGTGCGCGTGCGCCCAATGTCTGCAAAGCGCTCTTCAATTTTTCACTACTTTGTATAGTTTTTTCCCTTTCTTGAATGTTGTGATATTAATTCAGGGCCATGAATGACTTCATTATTGTTTGACGATGCTAAGTTCTTGTAACCATGTGCAGACGAAATTTCAGTGATAACAGAGAGGTTTATGGAGGAATAGGGAAAGAAGTGGGAGAATAGCAGGTTGTACTGTGATAGTGAGAGTTCCATTCATATTGCAAAGAACTCATCCTTCCATTCAAAGACTAAGCATATACAAATCAGGTACCATTTCATACGATCTGTCTTGGAATATGGAAATTTGAAGTTGGAAAAAAGACATACTAGCCAAAATCCTGCAGACATGTTAACAAAGGGAGTAACCAGGGAGAAACTGAGTTCTTGCTCAGTTTTAGTTGGTCTTCAAGCATGAAGGTGAAAATGAGAAATTTTCCAAGTCCAAGGTGGAGAATAGTCTAGCAGGTACAACAACAGTGGATTTGTTGTGATCAGTCTCCAAGTGGGATATTGTTGGTTGTGGAGCTAGATTATATTCTTGATTCATAGGTTTTTTTCAGCCGTGCTTGGACCCCATTACCTAACGGGGGGTGTGTGGGGGCTTTCCCCCCCACAACTGTCGCCAGGGGTGTCCAGGGAGGGCGATGACAATATTTTTATCCCCCCTTGGCGGAGGATTTGGGGGCACTGCCCCTAAAGCGAAATATTGGGAAAAATTGCCTTGTAAAATATTGTGATTTCATAGTCAATATGGACCATTCATTATAAGGTCACAGATCTTATGGTAAAAGTTATTTTTAGGGTTTTTTTCCCTAGAAGGAAACTCTATCTTATGAGGGAATTGTATTTAGGTTGTGCATTATCATGAATGTTGTATTATGAGAGAGGAGACTACAAGAGAAATAAGATAAGTTACAATGGTTGAGTTGTAGGTTGTATCTCTTCATTTTGTTGGATAATAAAAAGGAAACACCTGGAAATTTCTCTGGTTGATGTAGCCCACATTGGGTGAACCACGTATATCTGTGTCTCTATTGTATTATGTATCTTCTGTGTTTTATTTCCGCATTTGTTTTACTTTATTGCTCCGTGATCCTGTTTTTCTAACAGAAAAGCTAGGAGTTTTTCACCATTGAATCCAACCCCTTTGGACACGTATGCTACAATTTATTCAATACCTAGATATAAAATTTAATTTAGATCTATTATAATTATATTGAGGGGTTGGATTCAATGGTGAAAATCAAGGAGTTTTTCATCGTTGGGAAAGGTTCAATTCCCATGAGGGTCTAACCTGGAGCCATGGAGGCACCTTTAGGTAGTGGTTGAATGTATGGTTTCACCCAGAGATACTATATCAAATGGTATCGTGACCCATGCACACATAAGTGGATCAAATCCCACGCCCATGTCCTTCAAATTTTAATCCCTTGTGGTGTAGGGCAGTCGGTGATGGAGTGTAATGTTAAGGCACTCTGTTATGTGAAGTCATCAATTCGAAACCCCTACTTACCTTGTGTGTCATGTATGGGGAATCGTGGGAACACCTGGAGGTTATGGTGGTAGCAGTCGGATAACACAACCCCATGTCACATGAGTACGTGCCTGACTAGTTGTTGATTTTTTTAGTAAAAATAAAATTGTAACATATGCCTCTATGTCTCCATGTGTTAATCCAATATAATATCTTATAATAATAATAATAATAATTCCCAAGGGGTTGGATCCAATGGTAGAAAGAAAGGATTTTTTCACCCTTGGGCAAGGTTCAGTTCCAATGAGGACCTAACTCAAAGCCATGGGGTCATCTTGAGGTAATGGTCGAACATGTGGTTGCACCCAAAGATATTGTATTAAAATGATATTGTGACTCGTGCACACATAAGTGGATCAAAGCATACATTCATGTCCTTCAATTTAAAACCATCGGATGGGGTGTCATCATAGGGTAAATTCCATGAAGTGGTCATCCAGAAACCGCATAGCTGGTCGAACGAGTCCCAAGCTCCATTTGGCTAGCCCCTTGCATGTGCGACAAGATCATCACCCTGCCTCCTCCCGCAGGGAAGTCATAAATTCTATGGTATAGTTCGTCCGTGAGATGTTATTTCCCTCGCTCCCATGGTCTTATCGTGGGTGGATCACATTAAATCCTTTTCCATACATGGGTACGATGGACATAGGTTATCTCTAGTTTCGCCTCCTTCTTCTTTGTTAGGCTTCTCCCTTGCACTGGAATTATTTTTGGTGGCTCTGGTGTTAGGCTCTTGTTGTGGTGGGGCTTCCTTACTCTTCGCTTATGCCACAATAGAGAGCCAAGCCAGTTCGTGGACGTGCATATTATGAACAGTTTTGCTATCATGCTATAGGTGAAGTAGATAATAGTGGTAGCTATCACAGGGGTTCATCTTAGAGAGGCTTGAATGCATCGGGAACTTTGGCTCCTCCACTCGGGGGCCAAGGTGCACCTACTATAGAGCGGATTCACTCCATCATGGATGTCATTGATACTCTATGACAATTGATCTTTTCTTTGCAAATTGGCGTCGTAGACCTCTACTTTAGGATTGAACTCTTGTCAAAGGAGGTGGTGCCTCTTGGGATGATGCATGCTTCGACTTCCAACATGCAGGGTTCTGTAGGGGACACTCAACACACTATCATTCTTCCTCATGGCTCTCATGATGATGTGCAATGAATAGGCTAGGCTATGCCTCCCTAGGTTCCATATATGGTTTTTTTGGACATATTCCAGTTTCAGTGTCACCATAGGCTCCAGTTTAGCTATCTCTTTTTGTCATTTACATGCTAGACTAGAGTATCTTTTGCACTTTGTAAACAATTGTAGCTCTAGTATCTTTTCAGTACAGTGTTATGTTTTAGCCCTAAATAACCAATCTCAACTCTCTCAGACTTCTATCCAAATTGGTTTTCTTTGTTGGCAACTTGAAACATGATTACTTGTTATATTTCTGCAACTTTATTTAATAGAAGGTAACTTATAGTGTCTTACTTAAAATAATAATAATACACAAAATTTGTTAACATTTCTTTGATACTTTTATTTATTGTTTGTGTTTGTTTTTTTAATCAATAAATTTGATTTAATATGTCTTTTATAAAACTAAAAATAAAGTAACAATAATGATCTAAAATATTATTATAATTTCTTCAATACTTTTTTCTTTATTGTTTGTTATAATGCTTTAAAGTATTATTAGAATTTATTCAATACTTTTATTTCTTTATTGTTGTTTGTTTTTAGTCAATGAACTAAAAATAAAGCTTTAAAATATTATTAGAATTTATTCCATACTTTTCTTTCTTTATTGTTTGTTTTTTTTAAGTCATTGAATTTGACCGGAGACATTTCTTGTAAAATTAAAAATAAAGTAATAATGATTATCTTCGATACTTTTCTTTATTGTTTGTTTTTTTTTTTCAATGAATTTGATATTATATATGTCCACAGCGATGTAAAAAGAATAATTAAATGTTTTTACAAGGATGTGTTATTAATGTTAATAAATTAAATAAAAAAATGACATTAATGATGATGATCATCATGATGACTAATGTTTACGAAGAATGATGTGGTCTATCGGAATTTAAGAAGGTAAGGGATTACTTAGCTTTTTTTAGAATTTTATTTATGTGTCCGAAAAGCATTAAGAGAAGTATTCTAAGATTACCATAGTTTTGTTGAGTTAGAAGGTTAGGAAGGTTGGTAATCCGACAAATATTTTGAAATTGAGATCTAATATGGGTATATGTTGGACACTCGAAAAGGACAATAGATTCTTTCATCCCAAGGCATTTAGGAATTGTCCAATGCCCAATATCTCTATAGAGCTTCATGAGAATTTGTTCTTATTTTAGCAATGTTGATTTTCTTCTTTACACTAGTCAACGCTGAGAAATACTTTTGATCTTCTAGATTGAGGTTAATAACCTCTTTATATAACTTAATTTTTTTTTTCCCTTAAATTTAGATGTAATAATATTTTTAATAATATCCTTATTTTATAGTATGCTTTATTCATTTATTCTTGAATATCTTTATTCCATTTGTGTTTGAGTTGAAGATGATTTTGACTAAAGTTTAAAACTTTTATTTTGTAAACCTGAGAAAAAATTTACACTTAATAAATTTGATCTCTCTTAATATTCGATAAATACAAAACTAAGATAAATATATACTAATCCCCAAGCAGATCCGATAAGGTTGTCATGCAAGATTCCTTAATCGGATTAGACAAAAGTAAAGGACCCACAATGGAATAATTGGAAATGTGGGTCAAATCCCACCAGAAGTCGGAGAAGTGCTCCGAGTTTCCAACAATTCCTCGACACTACTTTATGTACAAGACTTTACACTGTGGAGTTGATATCGACAACCCGAGGAAAACGGATGGCGCCACTGTCGGCCATCTAGACATGAATATACATGTTGATAACTAGTAATTTTCAAAATGACGATTGAATCTACTGGGGAAATATAATGAATCCCAACTTTTAGTATAGACTTTGCGGATGGTGTATAATCTTCCATTGGTACGTTGTAACAAAGTCTGAATTCTAACACCCCACTGGAAATGATTCATTAGATATAGTCTAAAAAGATCCATATTATTTGGCGCTTGGTAGTTTAGATCTCGAACATGCTGGAGTGGAGAGAGAAGTGAAAGAATAGCTGGATCGGTCTCTTCTTTGTTCATGCCGAAATCCTTCCACCAATTAAAAAGCCATGCAGGAAGACTACCATTTGTGGCAGAATTTACACAACCAAATTTTAATAAGAAACATACATCTTCCTGGAGTAATATTTTCCACCATAAGCCAATGTACTCATGGTAGTTATAGCAGGTTTCAGGAAAGAGCATTTCTTCATCCTGATCTGGCCATTGAAGAAGAGTCCTAGGCCTTTTGAGACAAAAATACTTTTGTGTTGTGTCTTCTGCTTGTTGCTGCCATAATAGATCAATATCATGAAATTCTTCAATTAAACTCTGGGCTACTTCTAAAGCTCTTCTGTTGGCTTGGGCTATGATAGGAGAAAGTAAATTTGATCCTCCTTGACGTCTGACTTCGGGAACTAGTTGAGAGTAGGGAATTTGAGTAATAGGAGCAATAATATTCGTGCTCCTAAGTCCCCATCGTGGTTCCCATCTCTGGCAATAATCTTCCCAAGATAATCTATCAGGAATGTTTTCAATATGTTCCTGATTATTTCTGAGTTGTATAGAAACAATGCAACACTGATGGACTATCTAAAGATTTTCCCTGCTTAAAAAGTCAGCCAGAGAATTTGTAGTTCCTTTAATATGCTCAATAGAGAAATCAAAATTATTGAAAAGAGCTTGCCATCTTGCAAATTTATGATCTCAAGAGTTCTTTAAATCCTTATGGAGGACTTTGTTCATTGCAGCAGCATCTGTTCTAAGAATAAACTTCTTATAAATTAAATACAATTCAAACTTATATACAGCATTAAGAGCAGCCTTGATTTCTTTTTCAAGAGCAGAGTAATTCTACTCAGCTTTTGTCCATAAGCGAGAAGCAAACTGGATCACTTCTTCTTGCTAATTTTTATTTTTCTGCTTTAACACAGCTCCCCACCCAACATTACTGGCGTCTGATTCAACTATTTTTAGAAGTTTGTCATCAGAAACATGTAAAATAGGTAATTGTCTGACTTTTTCTTTGATGTTTCTGACAACCTGAGTATGGATTTCTGTCCAAGGACTAGGTTCTTTCTTCAATCTTTCATTTAGAATTCGTCTATCCTTTGCACAATCTTTATAGAAATGACTGACATAGTTCAGGCTTCCTAAAAATCTCTGCAGTTGGGTTTTATCAATAATCTTATCAGGGAATTTATCAGCAAATTCAATGGCATGATTTTGCAGAGTAATTTTGCCATTTGAAATAATGTGTCCAAGAAATTTGATTTCTGTCTTACAGAGTTCCATCTTTTTCTTGGATAGGACTAGGCCTGCTTGTTTAATAGCATTCCAGAATTTCTTTAAATGCTTTAAATGCTGCTCAACTGAAGAAGAAAAAACTAATATATCATCTATATATACAATGAGCCAATCAAAATAGGCTTGAAGAGCTTCGTCCATAACCCTTTGGAATTTGGAAGGTGCATGTTTGAGACCAAAGGGCATAACATTCCATTCATAGTGCCCTGCAGGAATGTTAAAGGCTGTTTTAAACTTATCCTTCTCATTAATGGCTACTTGCCAAAATCCAGACTTCAGATCAAACTTGGAAAAGATTTTGGCTCCAGCAATTCTGGTGACCAAATTGCTCTTGTTTGGTATTGGATAAGTATCATCAGCCAATACTTTGTTCAAGGGCTTATAGTTTACTACCAGTCTGGGAATTCCTCTAAATTGTTTAGAATGTTTATTGACATAAAACCCGTAGCAATTCCAAGGACTAGTATATCTCCTGATTAGTCCCCTATCTAGCAGACTTTTGATTTCTTCGGCACATAATTTTTGGTACTCAGCATTCATAGGAATTGCTCTGCTTTTGCAAGGAGTACCTATATAGTCTTCTTTGTAAGGCAGATACACCACATGTTTTTTCTGCTTCCAGAAGGCTGTAGGATTCTCTGAATAGACTGTATCAGAAAATAATTTCCTGAGGTTTTCAACTTGATCTTGAATCCTTTTTTCTCTGCACAAATTTATTTCTACAGAATCTGTACATTTGGGAGTAGAAATAAATGGAAGCTTGAGAACTTTATTTTGACCAATGGTGATAAAGTAACCATTTCTATCCGGAGATATTTGAGTAGACCCATGTGGAGAGACCATGGATAAGAATGGGGTGCCTAGAATACAGGCTACCGGAATGTCTGCTAGATAGAATTTCATATTTAAACAAAACTTTTGAAAGCAAAGAGTTGATTTCGGTATGCAGAAAGATATTTGATTTGGGGCATTCCCAAGTCCTGTGACAACTAGCTCAGTCTTTTCCCAATAGGCTATAGGGATGACATGTTTGTGTAGCATATTTAGGTCAGACCCTGTATCAATCAAAGTTTTTAGCCTGAAATTCAGGTCTTGTATTCTCAGCTCTATCAGGACATGGTATTGTTGATGCATGGCTTTGCATTCTTTGTCTTCCTCGGCCTTAGCAGTCTCCTTTAGTCTATTTATTTATGTGCCAAGTTCTGATAAGGATAATGTAGTAACAGGGCAACAGACAATACTAGAAGATCTTGGAGTCAGACTGGGCTTTTGTTTTTTCTTAGCATCATACCAAGAATAAAAGGAAATAAATATTTCGTTTTGTGCCATAAATTGTTTCCATTGACTTGCTAGGTCTAATTTCTGCTTCAGAGGAGTAGAAGCAGCAAATTCTTTTGACTTAGGATTTGTGTGTAAATCCCAATTTAACATATTCTTCATCCAGGCTTCAAACACAGTTTGTTTTTTGCATCCTGATGCTAGCTTTAAAAAAATTTGGACTTCTGAGCTGGAGCGTCTTTTGATATCCTTGGGATGATAGGCTTTTAATCTTTCTTCAATATCCAGAGAAGTTTTGTCAAATATACTGAGGACATGAGAATCATGGGGAAATGGAATGTCTGAACATTGTGGATGAGGACAAGATTCCTTTGAAGTAGAAGGAGGAGGAGGTAGATTGTTCCTCGGATTATGATGCTCATGTTGAAAATGCAGATTGGAATTATATACAGAAGTATGTAAACTGGATATACTAACTAGTTGATCACAATCTGGACATTTGACAGAAAAAGGGACTTCGCCTGTTTGGCTGCCTATTTGTTCTGCCAAAGATCTTAAACAAGTATGTACACAATATTGAGGTAGAGGAGGAGGAGGTCTAGAGGGCTTTGGCCAAGAAGAACTGTGGGTAAATTGTTTAGGAAAGGATAAAGTTTCAGACCCATCAGTTTCTTTGATTTGTGATGAAGTAATAGCTCTTTGCATGGGCACTTTAGGAGTGTCTATTACCCAGTCAGTGGGGAAGGAGAGGTCTTCCCATCGGATTGCGCTATGCTCCACCTTTTTATTGAGAGCATCAGTGAGCACAAGAGTGTTGGCCATGGAGTCTTTGCTGGGGGCATGGAGTACAACAGGATGCATTGTATTTGTATAACGAAAGCATCCTTTAGCCAGAATAGCTAGATTCCATCATTTTGCTTTCATATCAAACCCTGTGGTTAGAATCTGTAGCTTAAGAATATCTCCAAGGGTTTCATCAAAGGCAGAGACTGCAAAATTTGGATAGCAGTCGAAATAGACAGGGCCATTGGATAGAGGAGCGATAATCCCACCAATAATAGAGTCAGTGAATTTATTGTGGGTAAGGTCTCAAACAATGCATAGAACATATGCATTAATTCCTTTATGTACCAAGGCATCTATGCCTATTCTGATACAACCAAAATGTACAAACTGGGTTTTATGCTTTTTGGCCTCTTGTTGAATCTCCTTGGGTTTTAGTAAAGAGATAGTTTGAACTTGATTACTATTCTGTTCTATAGTGCTAACAGATTCTTTAACAAATATTCTTGTAATGGCTTGTAAGTGGAACATATTCAAGTCTTTATAGACTTGAGTAGGGTTTATGGCTGGTAACTTCCATGCTGCTTGGGGATTTTCTTCTATGATCTCCATATTAGCTTCATTTATAGTTTGGGATTGACTACGAGAAAACATAGAAGCTAGACCATCATCTTGACCTGACGTACTGGCCTCTTCATCTTCAGACCTCTTAATATCTCTAAAATACATTGACCTGGAATCCATTTGGACTATATCTACTTTTACACAGAAAGGGAGGGCTTTGAGTATTACTAACTGCCGAAACAGTGTTCACACAAGCTGCTGGCCTTTTCCCCAGGTAAAATCTAGAAAGCTTCAAATGAATTCAACAAAGACTTTTTAGAGACTTTATAAACAAATGTGAATAGCTAGAACAGATCGAGAGAGGATGTTCTCATACCCGGGGCAAAAAGAGAAGTGTTGGCTCTGATACCATTTGTATGCAGGGGCTTCCTCCTAAGGAGAATGAAGCTTGCTTGTGCAGACTACAACTGTCTTCTGTGCGTGTTGATGCTAGACACCCATCATGAAGCTACCATCCCGAACTCCATCAGGACATTTCCTTTTACAAATCAGTGTTTAATGAAGCTGAGCTAATGGACTACCAGACTCGCCTTCACGCCTACCACTGCCCTATCGCGACCACCTGCCTTTAGCGGGACTTACTACCAGCGCTCACTACGGCTTCTTTGTCCACCCTCTGGTCAACCTATCTCACCAGGCCGCCAACTAATGGACTCGAATAACATCAGCGTGCCAAGTCCATGGTCACTTGCACAAAATATTGAGACAGTATGCAAAACAAACTCAGAGATATGCGGAAGCAATGTATTTTATTATAACAGAGCCAAATGGCTTCACTCGGGTATTACATAGATTGGGAAGGATGCCCTGAGAACAGACCATGTGCCATATGCACAGACTCTAGCTTACTCACAGACTAGACTCGATCTAAATGTTTCTACCACTTTAGGTTCACGCTGGCCGAGCCAGATCGCGCAGGCTTATCACAACAACCTAAAACAGAAAGACACAAGCTTCAAAGAGAGGGAAGCTAGAAGGGACTCAGACTCGATGCCCTCATCGACCGATGCCGCAAATGAGAGACTCATCCTCCTTATATAGCAAATGAAGGAGGGGAGGGAATTATTTAGTCGGATACAAGACTTGACCCGAGGCCCCATGTGTTGGCCACCACATGAATTCACGAGAGAATCATGTATCACGACAGACATCATTATTGTACTAAAAGCATAATTTGAYAGGGTGGTCACRCAGGATTCCCTGTTCAAATCTCAAAAGCAGATCCGATAAGGTTGTCGTGCAAGATTCCTTAATCGGATTAGACAAAAGTAAAGGACCCACAATGGAATAATTGGAAATGTGGGTCAAATCCCACCAGAAGTCGGAGAAGTGCTCCGAGTTTCCAAAAATTCCTTGACACTACTTTATGTACAAGACTTTACACTGTGGAGTTGATATCAACAACCCACGGAAAACGGATGGCGCCACTGTCGGCCATCTAGACATGAATATACATGTTGATAACTAGTCATTTTCAAAATGACGATTGAATCTACTGGGGAAATACAATGAATCCCAACTTTTAGTATAGACTTTGTGGATGGTGTATAATCTTCCATTGGTACGTTGCAACAAAGTCTGAACTCGAACACCCCACTGGAAATGATTCATTAGATATAGTCTAAAAAGATCCATATCATTTGGAGCTTGGTAGTTTAGATCTCGAACATGCTGGAGTGGAGAGAGAAGTGAAAGAATAGTTGGATCAGTCTCTTCTTTGTTCATGCCGAAATCCTTCCACCAATTAAAAAGCCATGCAAGAAGACTACCATTTGTGGCAGAATTTACACAACCAAATTTTAATAAGAAACATACATCTTCCTGGAGTAAGATTTTCCACCATAAGCCAATGTACTCATGGTAGTTATAGCAGGTTTAAGGAAAGAGCATTTCTTCATCTTGATCTGGCCATTGAAGAAGAGTCCTAGGCCTTTTGAGACAAAAATACTTTTGTGTTGTGTTTTCTGCTTGCTGCTGCCATAATAGATCAATATCATGAAATTCTTCAATTAAACTCTGGGCTGCTTCTAAAGCTCTTCTGTTGGCTTGGGCTATGATAGGAGAAAGTAAATTTGATCCTCCTTGACGTCTGACTTCAGGAACTAGTTGAGAGTAGGGAATTTGAGTAATAGGAGCAATAATATTCGTGCTCCTAAGTCCCCATCGTGGTTCCCATCTCTGGCAATAATCTTCCCAAGATAATCTATCAGGAATGTTTTCAATATGTTCCTAATTATTTCTGAGTTGTATAGAAACAATGCAACACTGATGGACTATCTGAAGATTTTCCCTGCTTAAAAAGTCAGCCAGATAATTTGTAGTTCCTTTAATATGCTCAATAGAGAAATCAAAATTATTGAAAAGAGCTTGCCATCTTGCAAACTTATGATCTCCAGAGTTCTTTAAATCCTTATGGAGGACTTTGTTCATTGCAGCAGCATCTGTTCTAAGAATAAACTTCTTATAAATTAAATACAATTCAAACTTATATACAGCATTAAGAGCAGCCTTGATTTCTTTTTCAAGAGCAGAGTAATTCTGCTCAGCTTTTGTCCATAAGCCAGAAGCAAACTGGATCACTTCTTCTTGATGATTTTTATTTTCCTGCTTAACACAGCTCCCCACCCAACATTACTGGTGTCTGATTCAACTATTTTTAGAAGTTTGTCATCAGAAACATGTAAAATAGGTAACTGTCTGACTTTTGCTTTGATGTTTCTGACAGCCTGAGTATGGATTTCTGTCCAAGGACTAGGTTCTTTCTTCAATCTTTCATTTAGAATCCTACTATCCTTTGCACAGTCTTTATAGAAATGACTGACATAGTTCAGGCTTCCTAAAAATCTCTGTAGTTGGGTTTTATCAATAATTTTATCGGGGAATTTATCAGCAAATTCAATGGCATGATTTTGCAGAGTAATTTTTCCATTTGAAATCATGTGTCCAAGAAATTTGATTTCTGTCTTACAGAGTTCCATCTTTTTCTTGGACAGGACTAGGCCTGCTTGTTTATTAGCATTCCAGAATTTCTATAAATGCTTTAAATGCTGCTCAACTGAAGAAGAAAAAACTAATATATCATCTATATATACAATGAGCCAATCAAAATAGGCTTGAAGAGCTTCATCCATAACCCTTTGGAATTTGGAAGGTGCATGTTTGAGACCAAAGGACATAACATTCCATTCATAGTGCCCTGCAGGAATGTTAAAGGCTATTTTAAACTTATCCTTCTCATTAATGGCTACTTGCCAAAATCCAGACTTCAGATCAAACTTGGAAAAGATTTTGGATCCAGCAATTCTGGTGACCAGATTGCTCTTGTTTGGTATTGGATAAGTATCATCAGCCAATACTTTGTTCAAGGGCTTATAGTTTACTACCAGTCTGGGAATTCCTCTGACTTGTTCAGAATGTTTGTTGACATAAAACCCGTAGCAATTCCACGGACTAGTAGATCTCCTGATTAGTCCCCTATTTAGCAGACTTTTGATTTCTTCGGCACATAATTTTTGGTACTCGGCATTCATAGGAATTGATCTGCTTTTGCAGGGAGTACCTATATAGTCCTCTTTGTAGGGCAGATACACCACATGTTTTTTCTTCTTCCAGAAGGTTGTAGGATTCTCTGAACAGACTGTATCAGAAAATAATTTCCTGAGGTTTTCAACTTGATCTTGAATACTGGGTTTGAGTATATGTTCTTCAATTCTTAGGATAGTTCTCAACCCTTTGAGTTCATGAATCCTTTTTTCTCTGCACAAATTTATTTCTACAGAATCTGTACATTTGGGAGTAGAAATAAATGGAAGCTTGAGAACTTTATTTTGACCAATGGTGATAAAATACCCATTTCTATCCGGAGATATTTGAGTAGACCCATGTGGAGATACCATGGATAAGAATGGGGTGCCTAGAATACAGGCTACTGGAATGTCTGTTAGATAGAATTTCATATTTAAACAAAACTTTTGAAAGAAAAGAGTTGCTTTCGGTATGCAGAAAGATATTTGATTTGGGGCATTCCCAAGTCCTGTGACAACTAGCTCAGTCTTTACCCAATAGGCTACAGGGATGACATGTTTGTGTAACATATTTAGGTCAGACCCTGTATCAATCAAAGTTTTTAGCCTGAAATTCAGGTCTTGTATTCTCAGCTCTATCAGGACATGGTATTGTTGATGCATGGCTTTACATTCTTTGTCTTCCTCAGCCTTAGAAGTCTTCGTTAGTCTATTTATTTATGTGCCAAGTTCTGATAAGGATAATGTAGTAACAGGGCAACAGACAATACTAGAAGATCTTGGAGTCAGACTGGGCTTTTGTTTTTGCTTAGCATCATAACAAGAGTAAAAGGAAACAAATATTTTGTTTTGTGCCATAAATTGTTTCCATTGACTTGCTAGGTCTAATTTCTGCTTCAGAGGAGTAGAAGCAACACATTCTTTTGACTTAGGATTTGTGTGTAAATCCCAATTTAGCATGTTCTTCATCCAGGCTTCAGACACAGTTTGCTTTTTGCAGCCTGATGCTAGCTTTAAAAAATTTTGGACTTCTGAGCTAGAGGGTCTTTTGATATCCTTGGGATGATAGGCTTTTAATCTTTCTTCAATATCCAGAGAAGTTTTGTCAAATATACTGAGGACATGAGAATCATGGGGAAATGGAATGTCTGAACATTTTGGATGAGGACAAGCTTCCTTTGAAGTAGAAGGAGGAGGAGGTAGATTGTTCCTCGGATTATGATGCTCATGTTGAAAATGAAGATTGGAATTATATACAGAAGTATGTAAACTGGATAGACTAACTAGTTGATCACAATCTGGACATTTGACAGAAAAAGGGACTTCGCCTGTTTGACTGCCTATTTGTTCTGCCAAAGATCTTAAAGAAGTATGTACACAATATTGAGGTAGAGGAGGAGGAGGTCTAGAGGGCTTTGGCCAAGAAGAACTGTGGGTAAATTGTTTAGGAAAGGATAAAGTTGCAGACCCATCAGTTTCTTTGATTTGTGTTGAAGTAATAGCTCTTTGCATGGGCACTTTAGGAGTGTCTATTATCCAGTCAGTGGGGAAGGAGAGGTATTCCCATCAGATTGTGCTATGCTCCACCTTTTGATTGAGAGCATCAGTGAGCAGAAGAGTGTTCGCCATGGAGTCTTTGCTGGGGGCATGGAGTACAGCAGGATGCATGGTATTTGTATAACGGAAGCATCCTTTAGCCAGAATAGCTAGATTCCATCGTTTTGCTTTCATATCAAACCCTGTGGTTAGAATCTGTAGCTTAAGAATATCTCCAAGGGTTTCATCAAAGGCAGAGACTACAAAATTTGGATAGCAGTCGAAATAGACAGGGCCATTGGACAGAGGAGCGACAATCCCACCAATAATAGAGTTAGTGAATTTATTGTGGGTAAGGTATCGAACAATGCATAGAACATATGCATTAATTCCTTTATGTACCAAGGCATCTATGCCTATTCTGATACAACCAAAATGTACAAACTGGGTTTTATGCTTTTTGGTCTCTTGTTGAATCTCCTTGGGGTTTAGTAAAGAGATAGTTTGAACTTGATTACTATTCTGTTCTATAGTGCTAACAGATTCTTTAACAAATATTCTGGTAATGGCTTGTAAGTGGAACATATTCAAGTCTTTATAGACTTGAGCAGGGTTTATGGCTGGTAACTTCCATGTTGCTTGGGGATTTTCTTCTATGATCTCCATATTAGCTTCATTTATATAGGGGCTTCCTCCGAAGGAGAATGAAGCTTCCATTTGTATGCAGGGGCTTCCTCCGAAGGAGAATGAAGCTTGCTTGTGCAGACTGCAACTGTCTTCTGTGCGTGCTGATGCTAGACACCCATCATGAAGCTACCATCCCGAACTCCATCAGGACATTTCCTTTTACAAATCAGTGTTTAATGAAGCTGAGCTAATGGACTGCCAGACTCGCCTTCGCGCCTACCACTGCCCTATCGCGACCACTTGCCTTTAGCGGGACTTACTACCAGCGCTCACTGCGGCTTCTTTTTCCACCCTCTGATCAACCTATCTCACCGGGCCGCCAACTAACGGACTCGAATAACATCAGCGTGCCAAGTCCATGGTCACTTGCAAAAAATATTGAGACAGTATGAAAAACAAACTCAAAGATATGCGGAAGCAATGTATTTTATTATAACAGAGCCAAATGGCTTCACTCGGGTATTACATAGATTGGGTAGGATGCCCTGAAAACAGACTATGTGCCAGATGCACAGACTCTAGCTTACTCACAGACTAGACTCAATCTAAATGTTGCTGCCACTTTAGGTTCACGCTGGCCGAGCCAGATCGCGCAGGCTTATCACAACAACCTAAGACAGAAAGACACAAGCTTCAAAGAGAGGGAATCTAGAAGGGACTCAGACTCGATGCCCTCATCGACCGATGCCGCAAATGAGAGACTCATCCTCCTTATATAGCAAATGAAGGAGGGGAGGGAATTATTTAGTCGGATACAAGACTTGACCCGAGGCCCCATGTGTTGGCCACCA
>ML786792.1:117216-131113 GCA_009831015.1 Picea engelmannii | reverse complement strand
ACTTTTGCTTTGATGTTTCTGACAGCCTGAGTATGGATTTCTGTCCAAGGACTAGGTTCTTTCTTCAATCTTTCATTTAGAATCTGTCTATCCTTTGCACAGTCTTTATAGAAATGACTGACATAGTTCAGGCTTCCTAAAAACCTCTGTAGTTGGGTTTTATCAATAATTTTATCGGGGAATTTATCAACAAATTCAATGGCATGATTTTGCAGAGTAATTTTGCCATTTGAAATAATGTGTCCAAGAAATTTGATTTCTGTCTTATAGAGTTCCATCTTTTTCTTGGACAGGACTAGGCCTGCTTGTTTAATAGCATTCCAGAATTTATTTAAATGCTTTAAATGCTGCTCAACTGAAGAAGAAAAAACTAATATATCATCTATATATACAATGAGCCAATCAAAATAGGCTTGAAGAGCTTCATCCATAACCCTTTGGAATTTGGAAGGTGAATGTTTGAGACCAAAGGGCATAACATTCCATTCATAGTGCCCTGCAGGAATGTTAAAGGCTATTTTAAACTTATCCTTCTCATTAATGGATACTTGCCAAAATCCAGACTTCAGATCAAACTTGGAAAAGATTTTGGCTCCAACAATTCTGGTGACCAGATTGCTCTTGTTTGCTATTGGATAAGTATCATCAGCCAATACTTTGTTCAAGGGCTTATAGTTTACTACCAGTCTGGGAATTCCTCTGACTTGTTCAGAATGTTTGTTGACATAAAACCCGTAGCAATTCCACGGACTAGTAGATCTCCTGATTAGTCCCCTATCTAGCAGACTTTTGATTTCTTCAGCACATAATTTTTGGTACTCAGCATTCATAGGAATTGCTTTGCTTTTGTAGGGAGTACCTATATAGTCCTCTTTGTAGGGCAGATACACCACATGTTTTTTCTGCTTCCAGAAGGCTGTAGGATTCTCTGAACAGACTGTATCAGAAAATAATTTCCTGATGTTTTCAACTTGATCTTGAATACTGGGTTTGAGTATCTGTTCTTCAATTCTTAGGATAGTTCTCAACCCTTTGAGTTCATGAATCCTTTTTTCTCTGCACAAATTTATTTCTACAGAAACTGTACATTTGGGAGTAGAAATAAATGGAAGCTTGAGAACTTTATTTTGACCAATGGTGATAAAATACCCATTTCTGTCCGGAGATATTTGAGTAGATCCATGTGCAGAGACCATGGATAAGAATGGGGTGCCTAGAATACAGGCTACTGGAATGTCTGCTAGATAGAATTTCATATTTAAACAAAACTTTTGAAAGCAAAGAGTTGCTTTCGGTATGCAGAAAGATATTTGATTTGGGGCATTCCCAAGTCCTGTGACAACTAGCTCAGTCTTTTCCCAATAGGCTACAGGGATGACATGTTTGTGTAACATATTTAGGTCAGACCCTGTATCAATCAAAGTTTTTAGCCTGAAATTCAGGTCTTGTATTCTCAGCTCTATCAGGACATGGTATTGCTGATGCATGGCTTTACATTCTTTGTCTTCCTCAGCCTTAGCAGTCTTCTTTAGTCTATTTATTTATGTGCCAAGTTCTGATAAGGATAATGTAGTAACAGGGAAACAGACAATACTAGAAGATCTTGGAGTCAGACTGGGCTTTTGTTTTTTCTTAGCATCATACCAAGAGTAAAAGGAAACAAATATTTCGTTTTGTGCCATAAATTGTTTCCATTGACTTGCTAGGTCTAATTTTTGCTTCAGAGGAGTAGAAGCAGCAAATTCTTTTGACTTAGGATTTGTGTGTAAATCCCAATTTAACATATTCTTCATCCAGGCTTCAGACACAGTTTGCTTTTTGCAGCTTGATGCTAGCTTTAAAAATTTTTGGACTTCTGAGCTGGAGGGTCTTTTGATATCCTTGGGATGATAGGCTTTTAATCTTTCTTCAATATCCAGAGAAGTTTTGTCAAATATACTGAGGACATGAGAATCACGGGGAAATGGAATGTCTAAACATTGTGGATGAAGACAAGCTTCCTTTGAAGTAGAAGGAGGAGGAGGTAGATTGTTCCTTGGATTATGATGCTCATGTTGAAAATACAGATTGGAATTATATACAGAAGTATGTAAACTGGATATACTAACTAGTTGATCACAATCTGGACATTTGACAGAAAAAGGGACTTCGCCTGTTTGGCTGCCTATTTGTTCTGCCAAAGATCTTAAAGAAGTATGTACACAATATTGAGGTAGAGGAGGAGGAGGTCTAGAGGGATTTGGCCAAGAAGAACTGTGGGTAAATTGTTTAGGAAAGGATAAAGTTGCAGACCCATCAGTTTCTTTGATTTGTGTTGAAGTAATAGCTCTTTGCATGGGCACTTTAGGAGTGTCTATTACCCAGTCAGTGGGGAAGGAGAGGTATTCCCATCGGATTGTGCTATGCTCCACCTTTTGATTGAGAGCATCAGTGAGCACAAGAGTGATGGCCATGGAGTCTTTGCTGGGGGCATGGAGTATAGCAGGATGCATGGTATTTGTATAACGGAAGCATCCTTTAGCCAGAATAGCTATATTCCGTCGTTTTGCTTTCATATCAAACCCTTTGGTTAGAATCTATAGCTTAAGAATATCTCCAAGGGTTTCATCAAAGGCAGAGACTGCAAAATTTGGATATCATTCGAAATAGACAGGGCCATTGGACAGAGGAGCGACAATCCCACCAATAATAGAGTCGGTGAATTTATTGTGGGTAAGGTCTCGAACAATGCATAGAACATATGCATTAATTCCTTTATGTACCAAGGCATCTATGCCTATTCTGATACAACCAAAATGTACAAACTGGGTTTTATGCTTTTTGGCCTCTTGTTGAATCTCCTTGGGGTTTAGTAAAGAGATAGTTTGAACTTGATTACTATTATGTTCTATAGTGCTAATAGATTCTTTAACAAATATTCTAGTAATGGCTTGTAAGTGGAACATATTCAAGTCTTTATAGACTTGAGCAGGGTTTATGGCTGGTAACTTCCATGTTGCTTGGGGATTTTCTTCTATGATCTCCATATTAGCTTCATTTATAGTTTGGGATTGACTACGAGAAAACATAGAAGCTAGACCATCATCTTGACCTGACGTACTAGCCTCTTCATCTTCAGACCTCTTAATATCTCTAAAAGACATTGACCTAGAATCCATTTGGACTATTTCTACTTTTACACAGAAAGGGAGGGCTTTGAGTATTACTAATTGCCGAAACAGTGTTCACACAAGCTGCTGGCCTTTTCCCCAGGTAAAAGCTAGAAAGCTTCAAATGAATTCAACAAAAACTTTTTACAGACTTTATAAACAAATGCGAATAGCTAGAACAGATCAAGAGAGGTTGTTCTCATACCCGGGGCTCTGATACCATTTGTATGCAGGGGCTTCCTCAGAAGGAGAATGAAGCTTGCTTGTGCAGACTGCAACTGTCTTCTGTGCGTGCTGATGCTAGACACCCATCATGAAGCTACCATCCCGAACTCCATCAGGACATTTCCTTTTACAAATCAGTGTTTAATGAAGCTGAGCTAATGGACTGCCAGGTCTCCAATTTGCTTTAACGATAGACCATGGAGTGGATTCATCATAATAATGTTCTTCTGCTCTTCCACTGATTTTGTTGAATAATTTTACTATCACCATACAGTTTAGATACCCAAGCTGATAAAATTCTTCTGATATAAAGGGTAACTCAATTCTTGTGCAGGGATGGTGATGGACTGCAAGTATAGTAAGAAAATACCCTGGTTCTCCTTTGATTTTGCAAGAGCCATGAGGAGAGGTTAGGGCTAAAATGGGGCTCCCAGAATACAGTCTATAGGTGAGTCGAAAATATAAAATTTTATGCCAATACTATAATCACCTATGAGAATATTACCCCTTGAGACTTCATACTGGCAGGAAACTTCATGATTTCCTAAGCCAGTAACCATACCAGAACTAGGGCTCCAATATTTGGCAGGGATTTTGTCTTTGTGAAGTACATTAATGTCAGAGCCTATATCAATAAGTGCTACTAAATTGAAAACTTCACAACAAATTTCTAGTCTTATCTGTACATAATACTTTTGATAAGCAATAAACAAAACTTGCATGCCTGCTAATTCTTGTGCTTGGTCTGCTGCTCTCTGCTGAGGGAAATGTTCTTCTGGGACATCTTCTGGAGCATCTTCTAGAGGTGGTGGAAAAACATCTACCCTTTCTTTTAGGAGGTGTATTTCTTGCCTAGCCCAATGGTCAATGGGATAACCATATTCTATTTCTTGCCTTAATGTGGCAAGATCCTGACTGAGAGCTGTTACTTTTGTTCTTGAAGCAGATAGATCTTTAGCTAGATCAGAAACAGAAAGTTCTTGTATCTTAGGCTCCCTGTTATACTTCATATATGTCTTGGTATTCTTTTCATAGGAAGCTTCTAAAAACAGAGGCTGTTTTTTCACAATTGGAGCTTGACTCTTCTGTTCTGCTTTCATAGTTTTTACATAGGTATCCAAAAGTGCAGCTTTCATGTCTCCTTTTGGTAGGCTTTTGATTTGTGCCAGCATTTTGGCTTCGCAATCTCCTTGGAAGTTATGCATGCAGACTTTAAGCTTTTGAACAGGCTTAGAAATTGTACAAGACTTACTAATCAAACTGGAACTGGTGCTTCCATAACCACTATCACTATCAGACTCTATACAATTACACTGGTAGGGATTGTTACATGAACAAGCATTATTTACAATCAGGGTGGAGCTTGATGAGGACTCATCAGAAGAAGAGTCGGGAGGCAAATATGACAAAGGATGAGCCTCAATTTTGGGTGGATTGAATGGATTTTGGGGACAGTCATTTGTTTCATGTGTGGGATCTCCACACCTATTGCAGGGAAATCTTACCTGTCTCCTTGTTTCTTGTGCCCTTTTATCTTTGAATTCTTTAGCCTTTTGTTCAGACAACTTTCATTTTCCTTTCATGGCTGCTTCATTGTCAGGGAAATCATGAGCATAGTGCCCATATTTTCCACAGATACAGCATTTGATCTGTTGTCTGGCCATGGCTTTATGAGTTTTCAAATGGATATCCTTTGGGGAAAAATAATGAGACCTGGGGAAAAACTGATATTTACCTTTGCTGTCTCTATTTCTATCTTTCTTATATTCTTTTCTTTTCTTTCTTGTCTGAAGGTCTGTGTTATAAATGCCATATTGTTCACACACAGATTTCTGATTAGGCAAGTATGAAGTCTTGGAGACAACTTTCTGAATTTTTATGCTAGTACAGAGTCCTAGCAATGCCTTAGTAATAATAGCATATATATCTCCCCAAGTATAGGTCTCATAGGGAAGAGTAAAGGTATCTTCAATTTTTATATATTCAACAAATTTACTAGGCAAGGCTGCCATGTTTCTTCATGTTTCTCACTCTGTTTAAGAGACACTTCTTTCAGAGTATGCTCCATCTGATCATCAATATGTACAATTTTTTCATGCATTTGATTTACAGCATGAATGATGGTATTTGAAGCAACCTGTAAATCAAATAGTTGCTCAGGCTTGACTGAATTTTCTGGTTTGAATGCCTAAGTTTCCAACCCCTTTAAGGCTATCTTGGTCCAATTGATTTGTTCAGATACATTCTGGACCCTTTTATCAATACCAGAGAGTTGGTTTCCGGTATCTATAAGTAGTGGGGTGGCTTTGGCCTGTTTTGAGTCATCCTTGAGCAAAATGCTCTGAAAAGGGGGAAATGTAGTCTTTGACTCAATGACAGACCCGTCTGGGCTTTTCCATTTATGGCCAGGATTTTCAGAGGACTGGCCAATAACTTGGATTGTTGGGTTTAGATTAAATCTTTTCCATATGTAAAAGGATATCCAACAATCCTCTTTCTGCATGTACTCCTTCCAATTTTTAGCTAGGTTTTATTTTTCTTCTTTAGGAGTACTCAAATGAAATTCTTCTTCTTCAGGATTCGTGAAGAGATCCCAATTTGTCATCTGCTTAATCCATTCCTCAGGAAATTGATGTTTTGGGCATCCAGTCATGACTGTAAGATATTTCAATATTTCTTCTATGGCTGGTTTTTTCATTCCTTTTGGAATGGGGTTAGAAAATCTACATGCAGGAATAGCAATGTCACACTGTTCTACGTATCCAAGACCATATTTGGGGGAGTTTGGCGTTCTGGTTCCCCTATAGCATTCTTTGAGTCTAGGGTCAAGGATTTCTATTGACGACATGTAGTGGATCATTAAACAAGAAGCAGAAGTAGACACAGACGTTTGTACAGTATTATCTACAGACCTGACAGACTGACAATCCATTTGGACTATTTCTACTTTTACACAGAAAGGGAGGGCTTTGAGTATTACTAACTACCGAAACAGTGTTCACACAAGATGTTGGCCTTTTCCCCAGGTAAAAGCTAGAAAGCTTCAAATGAATTCAACAAAGACTTTTTACAGACTTTATAAACAAATGTGAATAGCTAGAACAGATCGAGAGAGGCTGTTCTCATACCCGGGGAAAAAAGAGATGTGCTGGCTCCTAAAGAAGAAAAAGAAAAACTAGCTAAAAATTGGAAGGAGTACATGCAGAAAGAGGATTGTTGGATATCCTTTTACAAATGGAAAAGATTTAATCTAAACCCAACAGTCCAAGTTATTGGCCAGTCCTCTGAAAATCCTGGCCATAAATGGAAAAGCCCAGACGGGTCTGTCATTGAGTCAAAGACTACATTTCCCCCTTTTCAGAGCATTGTGCTCGAGGATGACTCAAAACAGGCCAAAGCCACCCCACTACTTATAGATACCGGAAACCAACTCTCTGGTATTGATAAAAGGGTCCAGAATGTATCTGAACAAATCAATTGGACCAATATAGCCTTAAAGGGGTTGGCAACTCAGGCATTCAAACCAGAAAATTCAGTCAAGCTTGAGCAACTATTTGATTTACAGGTTTCTTCAAATACCATCATTCATGCTATAAATCAAATGCATGAAAAAATTGTACATATTGATGATCAAATGGAGCATACTCTGAAAGAAGTGTCTCTTAAACAGAGTGAGAAACAGGAAGAAACATTGGGAGAATTGGGTATAGCCCTAACCTCTATAGGAAAATCTCTCACTGATCTTAAAAAGAAATCTGATAAGCCTATCCCAGATTCTTTTCTCAGACCTGCTCCTCATATGTCTATTCTATCCCCTCCTGTATATAATCCTTCTGAAAAACCTATACAAAAAAGATTTCCTTTTTTCTTTCCTACAGCTGAAAGTTCTAAGAAAGCCACTGAAAACCCTCTGTCTATGGTCAGCATTCACAGACCTTCCTATGAACACATTCCTCTTCATTCATCCAAACCAGCTACCCCTGACCTAATTGGAAAAGGGAAAGTTCTTGAAGGAATATCTTGTGCAGATGAATGGTATCAGGAATGGAACATTGATAATCTTTCAGTTGGCCAAATTAGACAGGTTATTGATAGGATGTTTGTTGCATACAAGATAATGTGTATGAAAGGGAAAGGGGAAGTAGAGGCCTGCAAGTCCATAATCCAGTGTTTTACTGGTACTCTAAGTAAATGGTGGGAGATTACTTCATCCCCTCTTATGCTCACAAAAATGGAATCTGAAACTTTAAAAGATGAGCAAGGAGACATTATTTATCATCATGATGGAACTCCCATGAATAACATGATTTGGGCCTTGACTACTCTTATTCTAGAGCATTGGTGTGGTACAGAGTCTGAAATTTCAGACAAACATGAAACTGTTTTAATGAATATGAAATGCAGAAAGATGTCAAAATATGAACAGTTTCACAAGGAATGGACCCAGAGAATATTTGAAGTAAAGGATAGTAAAAATCTGCTGTGGAAACAAGTTTATATGGAAGCCCTACCTAGTAAATTTGTTGAATATCTAAAAATTGAAGATACCTTTACTCTGCCCTATGAGACCTATACTTGGGGAGAAATATATGCTATTATTACTAAGGCATTGCTAGGACTCTGTACTAGCATAAAAATTCAGAAAGCTGTCTCCAAGACTTCATACTTGCCTGATCAGAAATTTGTGTGTGAACAATATGGCATTTATAACATAGACCTTCAACCAAGAAAGAAAATAAAAGAATATAAGAAAGATAGAAATAGAGACAGCAAAGGTAAATATCAGTTTTTCCCTAGGTCTCATTATTTTGCCCCAAAGGATATCCATTTGAAAACTCATAAAGCCATGGCCAGACAACAGATCAAATGCTGGATTTGTGGAAAAGATGGGCACTATGCTCATGATTTCCCTGACAATGAAGAAGCCAGGAAAGGAAAAGGAAAGTTGTCTGAACAAAGGGCTAAAGAATTCAGAGATAAAAGGGCACAAGAAACAAGGAGACAGGTAAGATTTCCCTGCAATAGGTGTGGAGATCCCACACATGAAACAAATGACTGTCCCCAAAATCCATTCAATCCACCCAAAATTGAGGCTCATCCTTTGTCATATTTTCCTCCTGGCTCTTCTTCTGATGAGTCCTCATCAAGCTCCACCCTGATTGTAAATAATGCTTGTTCATGTAACAATCCCTACCAGTGTAATTGTATAGAGTCTGATAGTGATAGTGGTTGTGGAAGCACCAGTTCCAGTTTGATTAGTAAGTCTTGTACAGTTTCTAAGCCTGTTCAAAAGCTTAAAGTCTGCATGCATAACTTCCAAGGAGATTGTGAACCCAAAATGATGGCACAAATCAAAAGCCTACCAGAAGGAGACATGAAAGCTACACTTTTGGATACCTATGTAAAAACTATGAAAGCAGAACAGAAGAGTCAAGCTCCTATTATGAAAAAACAGCCTCTGTTTTTAGAAGCTTCCTATGAAAAGAATACCAAGACATATATGAAGTATAACAGGGAGCCTAAGATACAAGAACTTTATATTTCTGATCTAGCTAAAGATCTATCTGCTTTAAGAACAGAAGTAACAGCTCTCAGTCAGGATCTTGCCACATTAAGGCAAGAAATAGAATATGGTTATCCCATTGACCATTGGGCTAGGCAAGAAATACACCTCCTAAAAGAAAGGGTAGATGCTTTTCCACCACCTCTGGAAGATGCTCCAGAAGATGTCCCAGAAGAACATTTCCCTCAGCAGAGAGCAGCAGACCAAGCACAAGAATTAGCAGGCATGCAAGTTTTGTCTATTTTTTATCAAAAATATTATGTACAGATAAGACTAGAAATTTGTTGTGAAGTTTTCAATTTAGTAGCACTTATTGATACGGGCTCTGACATTAATGTACTTCACAAAGATAAAATCCCTGCCAAATATTGGAGCCCTAGTTCTGGTACGGTTACTGGCTTAGGAAATCATGAAGTTTCCTGCCAGTATGAAGTCCCAAGGGGTAATATTCTCATAGGTGATTATAGTATTGGCATAAAGTTTTATATTTCTGACTCACCTATAGATTGTATTCTGGGAGCCCCATTTTTAGCCCTAACCTCTCCTCATGGCTCTTGCAAAATCAAAGGAGAACCAGGGTATTTTCTTACTATACCTGCAGTCCATCACCATCCCTGCACAAGAATTGAGTTACCCTTTATATCAGAAGAATTTTATCAGCTTGGGTATTTAAACTGTATGGTGATAGTAAAATTATTCAACAAAATCAGTGGAAGAGCCGAAGAACATTATTATGATGAATCCACTCCATGGTCTATCTTTAAAGCAAATTGGATACCTACATGGCAGCTGAGGCATTCCGAAGTACTTGAACTTGGTCTTCCAGGGTTTTCCAGAAATACAAACCCAAATATCATTCCCCCACAGCATGTTCTTGCGCAGATTCATCAGCCTATTATTATTACATCTAGAGAAAAACTCATTGATCTAGGTGATTTATCAAGGTTGAGAACTGCAGAAACTGAATGGTATGAACCAGCAATCAGATCATGGTGCAGATCACCAGTGTATCATTCATTTCAGATAAACAGGATGCGAGATTTGTCTGATTGGCCAGAACAAGACCCTGACAACTTTGTTCATGGGTTAAATTATGACCAATATAAAACAGCCTGGTTTAATGCTTTCCTTTGGAAAGCCAGATTCGAATTTTTCTATACACAAGTGAAATTTGCACATATGTTCAGAGACTGGGAAGAACCAAGTTGGTTTCAAGAATGGTGGGCACAATTTGGACTAAATCCTGTGAATATCAACCCACAAGTATTAGAAACTACTGCTATGTTTCCTCCTTGGCACAGGCCTCTAAATTGTATCAGGGATCTATATACTGATGAAGAATTTAGAACTATATTTGTTCAAGACAAGTATCCCTGGATCATTAGAACTAAATTTATGTTTCAAGGACCAGAAGATGAAGAAGATCCAGAACTTCTACGGCAAGTATATACAGAACATTGGGATCCTTACATCTTCAACCAGTTTCAAGATCGACCATTTGATTAATTCATGTCTAGATAGCCGACAGTGGCGCTATCCGTTTTCCGTGGGTTGTCGATATCAACTCCACAGTGTAAAGTCTTGTACATAAAGTTGTGTCGCGGAATCTTGGAAACTCGCAACACTTCTCCGACTTCTGGTGGGATTTGACCCACATTTCCAATTATTCCATTGTGGGTCCTTTACTTTTGTCTAATCCGACTAAGGAATCTTGCATGACAACCTTATCGGATCTACTTTTAAGATTTGAACAGGGAATCCTGCGTGACCACCCTGTCAAATTATGCTTTTAGTACAATAATGATGTCTGTCGTGATACATGATTCCCTCGTGAATTCATGTGGTGGCCAACACATGGGGCCTCGGGTCAAGTCTTGTATCCGACTAAATGATTCCCTCCCCTCCTTCATTTTCTATATAAGGAGGATGAGTCTCTCATTTGCGGCATCGGTCGATGAGTGCATCGAGTCTGAGTCCCTTCTAGCTTCCCTCTCTTTGAAGCTTGTGTCTTTTTGTCTTAGGTTGTTGTGATAAGCCTGCGCGATCTGGCTCGGCCAGCGTGAACCTAAAGTGGCAGCAACATTTAGATCGAGTCTAGTCTGTGAGTAAGCTAGAGTCTGCGCATCTGGCACATAGTCTGTTCTCAGGGCATCCTGCCCAATCTATGTAATACCCGAGTGAAGCCATTTGGCTCTGTTATAATAAAATACATTGCTTCCGCATATCTTTGAGTTTGTTTTGCATACTGTCTCGATATTTTGTTCAAGTGACCATGGACTTGGCAGGCTGATGTTATTCGAGTCCGTTAGTTGGTGGCCCGGTGAGATAGGTTGACCAGAGGGTGGACAAAGAAGCCGCAGTGAGCACTGGTAGTAAGTCCCGCTAAAGGAAGGTGTCCGCGATAGGGCAGTGGTAGGCGGGAAGGCGAGTCTGGCAGTCCATTAGCTCAGCTTCATTAAACACTGATTTGTAAAAGGAAATGTCCTGATGGAGTTTGGGATGGTAGCTTCATGATGGGTGTCTAGCATCAACACGCACAGAAGACAGTTGCAGTCTGCACAAGCAAGCTTCATTCTCCTTCGGAGGAAGCCCCTGCATACAAATGGTATCAGAGCCCCGGGTATGAGAACAGCCTCTCTCGATCTGTTCTAGCTATTCACATTTGTTTATAAAGTCTGTAAAAAGTCTTTGTTGAATTCATTTGAAGCTTTCTAGATTTTACCTGGGGAAAAGGCCAGCAGCTTGTGTGAACACTGTTTCGGCAGTTAGTAATACTCAAAGCCCTCCCTTTCTGTGTAAAAGTAGAAATAGTGCAAATGGATTCCAGGTCAATGTCTTTTAGGGATATTAAGAGGTCTGAAGATGAAGAGGCCAGTACGTCAGGTCAAGATGATGGTCTAGCTTCTATGTTTTCTCATAGTCAATCCCAAACTATAAATGAAGCTAATATGGAGATCATAGAAGAAAATCCCCAAGCAGCATGGAAGTTACCAGCCATAAACCCTGCTCAAGTCTATAAAGACTTGAATATGTTCCACTTACAAGCCATTACCAGAATATTTGTTAAAGAATCTGTTAGCACTATAGATCAGAATAGTAATCAAGTTCAAACTATCTCTTTACTAAACCCCAAGGAGATTCAACAAGAGGCCAAAAAGCATAAAACCTAGTTTGTACATTTTGGTTGTATCAGAATAGGAATAGATGCCTTGGTACATAAAGGAATTAATGCATATGTTCTATGCATTGTTCGAGACCTTACCCACAATAAATTCACTGACTCTATTATTGGTGGGATTGTCGCTCCTCTGTCCAATGGCCATGTCTATTTCGACTGCTATCCAAATTTTGTAGTCTCTGCCTTTGATGAAACCCTTGGAGATATTCTTAAGCTATAGATTCTAACCACAGGGTTTGATATGAAAGCAAAACGACGGAATCTAGCTATTCTGGCTAAAGGATGCTTCCGTTATACAAATACCATGCATCCTGCTGTACTCCATGCCCCCAGCAAAGACTCCATGGCCAACACTCTTGTGCTCACTGATGCTCTCAATCAAAAGGTGGAGCATAGCACAATCTGATGGGAAGACCTCTCCTTCCCCACTGACTGGGTAATAGACACTCCTAAAGTGCCCATGCAAAGAGCTATTACTTCAGCACAAATCAAAGAAACTGATGGGTCTGCAACTTTATCCTTTCCTAAACAATTTACCCACAGTTCTTCTTGGCCAAAGCCCTATAGACCTCCTCCTCCTCTACCTCAATATTGTGTACATACTTCTTTAAGATCTTTGGCAGAACAAATAGGCAGCCAAACAGGCGAAGTCCTTTTTTCTGTCAAATGTCCAGATTGTGATCAACTAGTTAGTATATCCAGTTTACATACTTCTGATTATAATTCCAATCTGCATTTTCAACATGAGCATCATAATCCGAGGAACAATCTACCTCCTCCTCCTTCTACTTCAAAGGAAGCTTGTCCTCATCCACAATGTTCAGACATTTTATTTCCCCGTGATTCTCATGTCCTCAGTATATTTGACAAAACTTCTCTGGATATTGAAGAAAGATTAAAAGCCTATCATCCCAAGGATATAAAAAGACCCTCCAGCTCAGAAGTCCAAAAATTTTTAAAGCTAGCATTAGGCTGCAAAAAGCAAACTGTGTCTGAAGCCTGGATGAAGAATATGTTAAATTGGGATTTACACACAAATCCTAAGTCAAAAGAATTTGCTGCTTCTACTCCTCTGAAGAAAAAATTAGACCTAGCAAGTCAATGGAAACAATTTATGGCACAAAACGAAATATTTGTTTCCTTTTACTCTTGTTATGATGCTAAGCAAAAACAAAAGCCCAGTCTGACTCCAAGATCTTCTAGTATTGTCTGTTGCCCTGTTACTACATTATCCTTATCAGAACTTGGCACAGAAATAAATAGACTAAAGAAGACTGCTAAGGCTGAGGAAGACAAAGAATGTAAATCCATGCATCAACAATATCATGTCCTGATAGAGCTGAGAATACAAGACCTGAATTTTAGGCTAAAAACTTTGATTGATACAGGGTCTGGCCTAAATATGTTACACAAACATGTCATCCCTGTAGCCTATTGGGAAAAGACTGAGCTAGTTGTCACAGGACTTGGGAATGCCCCAAATCAAATATCTTTCTGCATGCCGAAAGCAACTCTTTTCTTTCAAAAGTTTTGTTTAAATATGAAATTCTATCTAGCAGACATTCCAGTAGCCTATATTCTAGGCACCCCATTCTTATCCATGGTCTCTCCACATGGGTCTACTCAAATATCTCCGGACAGAAATGGGTATTTTATCACCATTGGTCAAAATAAAGTTCTCAAGCTTCCATTTATTTCTACTCCCAAATGTACAGATTCTGTAGAAATAAATTTGTGCAGAGAAAAAAGGATTCATGAACTCAAAGGGTTGAGAACTATCCT
>ML786792.1:33607-92431 GCA_009831015.1 Picea engelmannii | reverse complement strand
TTTTTCAGTTATGTACATCATTTACAATTGAGTACCAACTCAATGTGAGGCTGCTACCTCTGTTTTACAAGCTGCAACTTGTTTGAGAGCACCAACTCTCTGGTTTATCTAGCACCCACTAGAAGGAAGCACCAACTCCCTGAATATTCCAACACCAACTGGATGGAAGCACCAACTTCCAGAATGTTCCAGCACCAACTGGATGGAAGCACCAACTTCCAGTTACACAGGCTCCAACCTGTATAACAGAGAACACTTGTTCTCCCTAGCACCACCCTGCCACCCTNGTTTCTATGGCTGCAACCAAATGGAAGCTACAACTCCCTGTGTTCAAGCACCCACTTGAACCTTTGAGGACAACAGTCCTCCCGAGCACCTCCCAACCTCCCTAAAATATAAAAATAATGAATACACAGAAAATTTCCCAGATAAATCAATTCTTACCTTCCTTTCTCTGTTCTGTAAGTCTGATTTGTTCTGCTATTATGCTCTGCGTTTTCTCTTACTCTGCTATTCTTCTCTGCGTTTTCTCTTGCTCTGCTATTCTGCTCTGCGTTCCATTTCACTCTGCACATCTGCTTCCTTTCCTACCACGCATCCTCTTCTGTATTCTACCTTACTTTTTCATTCCTTTCCTCACAAGAACAGCCAACCTTCCACAATCTGTCTCATCTTCTTTTATGCATACCTCTCCGACGGTTCCACTTCGCCTTCCCTCAGCCAAAACAAGAACACTTGTCCTAGCAACTGAAACGCTAACCGATTCGTCATCATGAGTCTGTTTTGCTAACAGAATCCAAACTCAGTAGTTAACTGAGAGAGAGAACAGTAACCCTCCGATCAATACTTGATCCAATGGTTCAGATCCAATCGGGATTTCCCACATCGCGATTTTGGCACTCTTGGCGATCAAAGTTTTTGTCACTTACAAATCCCGATCCCCGAAACTCTGATAAGAAGTTAAATCAACAGTCCAGATCACTTCTTATCCAACGGCTGTGATTAAATCGCGAAATCGTATATCGCGATTTCGGAGTTCTTGATGTCAAGAGATTTTGGCATTTCAAAGTCCCGATCCCCGATACTCCGATACGGGCTGTGATCAACGATCCTGATCATTTCTGGATCTGACGGTCCAGATTCACTCGCGATTTCACATTTCGCAAAATCGGGATTCTTGTTGCATTGTGTTCTTGCCCTTTTGAATTCGCGATCCCCGAAACTCCAATATGGAGTTACATCTATGGTCCTGATCATTTCTGGATCTGACGGTCCAGATTCACTAGCGATTTCGCATATCGTGAAATCGGGATTCTCGTTGCATTGTGTTCTTTGCCTCATGAATTCGTGATCCGCAAAACTCCGATACAGACTTGAATCAACGGTCTAGATGCAATCTTTATTCAGCGGCTGTGATTAAATCATGAAATCGGCATTCCTGATGTCAAGTGACTTTGTCATTTCAAAGTCCCGATCCCCGATACTCTGCTGACGTCTCACGTGGTTTGACACGTGTTAAATACTGCCACGTGTCACTCTGATTCGTGACTTACATGTGCCTGAAGTGTTGAATTTTCCTGACACCTGTCATTACCTGGTTGTGCCACGTGTCCCTAGCTGACGTGGTATGTTGTCGTGAGTTGGATCGACGGTCTAGATCACATGTTTATCTGACGGTTCAGGTTCAGTCGAGATTTCTTTCATCGTGATTTCGGGGTTTCTGTTGTAATTGTTCACGGGACTCATGAAACTCTGATTCCCGAATCTCCGATGAAGCCTCCTGTTGAGCTTCTCCCGGTGGCGCCCGATCGCTGCCACGCGTCCTTCCAAATGGACGGTCTAGATCCCGTCGGGATTTCGCGACTGTTGTTGTCCCAATGCACACGACCTCGAGAACTCCGATTTCTCAATGGCCGATATCCCGATGCCTGTCGGGACTTCTCTTCTTGCTCCTGAGACTTATCTCCCTCGCAGCTTCTGCAGATCTGACGGTTGTCGACGAAACTTCACCAAATCTAATGACTCTCGTTGTGTTCGATCATTCACTGCTTTCGATCATTCACCTCTCTGAACTTGTCTTCTGTTTGCCTGTCATTTTCACTGTTGCCATCAATGACAAGCATTCGTTGTTTGTTCACTGAATTTGCCAACAAGGGGAAATTGCAAAACGACCGACATCATAAGTGATCCACCTACCTGTAGCAGTTCCATCTCAACATCAAGTATAATACATGTATCTCCAATCGTGTCGTTGAATTCCTCAGTCGACCTCTTGTGTTTGCACTCACCACTATGCTCCATTCCTGTGGACATGAAGCATCTGAGTGGCCCCAACTTTATATCAAGATCCAGAATTCGCCACCACCTATCATCTCTTGGGTACAGGCACAACTGTCACTGATTTTCACATTCAGGATGGACTCGTATGCCACCTTGGCCATCTCTGTGTTCCTACAAGCGAGTGTGCAAATATGATCTTGGAACTAGGGATGATTTTAAGGATGGAAATTTATTTTAAAATGTAGAAACTTTGGTGAATCTTACTAATCCTTCATATGCCAACTATAAATGTTTGGCGATATTTTTGCAAAAATATTCAAATATCTAAGGATTTTATATAGTTTTTATAAATTTTTGGTGATTTTTAAGGTAAAATAATTTTATCCTATAGAATTTGGGCGAATCATTTTTAAAATAACGAATCTCATTTTTGGAAAAACCATGAAAAATTAGCCCATGAGAGAAATTTAGCCCCTAAAATCATCCATGCTTGGAACCTCACTATAGTCGGGTGGCAAGACATTTTGGCATGGAGAAAATTGTGGGTGTTCTTCAAAAACATTTTTATTGGCCAAAACTTTGACAGGACGTCAGCAAGTATATCATATCTTGCATTACTTGTGCCATTACCAAGCCATCCATCAAGAATCAAGTCTTATACACCCCTCTTCCTATTCCCGAGAAGCCGTGGGAATCCATCTCAATGGATTACATGTCTGGATTTTTGTCCACCAAGCAAGGAAATGATTGTGTGTTTGTGTTCATTGATCGGTTTTTGAAGATGTCCATCCTCACAACCCGTAAGAAGAATGTCACAACAACAGATACTGCTACTGCTAAGCTCTTCTTCGAAGGAGTGTGGGTCCACTTTGGGATACCATAGACCATCATCTCTGACTGAGACAACAAGTTCCTCAGTAACTTTTGGTCAAGTCTTTGGTCTTTGTTGGACACCAAGCTCACAAAATCCACTACTTTCCACCCCCAAACCAATGGCCAAACATAGGTCATCAATCTAATGATTGTGCACATCTTGCGCATGTACAATTCTAAGAATCCACATACATGGGACAAGAGTATCCCATATGTCCAACACATTTACAACATGGCTCTCCATAGTTCCACCAGCCATAGCCCATTTCAGGTGGGTCTGGAATTCCAACCCTTGGGACCCATTGATGTTGCACTTCCTCTTGCCACCACACAGACAGACTCTTCCCCTGATCAGTCTACGATTGACAAAGCCACCAGATTCATTGAGTGGATTCATCACATCCGCAAACAGTTCCAGAAGATTTTTTATATATCCAATTCTAAGTACAAGCAACGCCATGATCAACACAGCGTACCACACCAGTTTCAGGTTGGCAACAAAGTCTGGGTACATTTGCAGAAGGAGCGTCTCACCGGACCCCATCAGAAGCTTCGCCCACTTCATTATGGGCCTTACACTATCACCAAGGCCATGGGTAGAAATGATTTTGAGCTCAACACTCCACCCTTCCTTGGTCTGCATCCAATATTCAATGTGGACCTCCTTTGGCCATATTTCCTCCCCATTATTGAACACCTCCGAGATCGCAGAACAACTCGTACCAACAGAGCTCAGCTGTGACTGTATGGAACAATCATCCACTGATCAAATAGTGGACACACAGGTCAAGGGCATGCGCCAGCAACGAATCCAAATTTATCGAGTTGTCAAGGCAGGGAAACTCCTACACCAGGGCAAGTGGCTCACCCAGGGCCAAATCCAACAGAAGTTTCCTCACCTGATGGGGTAACCCAACCCAATGGAGACCATTTCTTTCTAGGGTGGGAGGATTGATCTAGGTGGATATTGGTGGCTACCCACCTATTCCAATTGGCTCCTTGTGTCCATTTTTTGTTCAGCACGTTCTTATGTATTTCTTTGTAATTTTGATTTATACACTTTTGGGGATATATGAAGCCCCACACATCCTCCATGTGGATACGAGTGGCCTCTCACCTAATCCAACTGGCTTATTTTGTATGTTTTCATGTCATCACATCTTGTTGTACTTCCAGGGTCGTTTTGGGGCCCTAAACGTTGTTTTTTTAGTTGCCACAGTCAAGCTATAGATGGAGTTAGAGTTTGAAGAAGGAATGTGTAGTTCTCTGAAAGACCTTTCCAACGGGCTATTACGCGCCTAAAACAGAGTTCATATGCAAACGTTACGACCCTTGGAAGTTGAGGTACCAAATTACACCAACTTACCCATAAGGCCCACATGACTTTTTGCATTTCACCTTCTAGGGTTAGGTTTTTGGATGTCTATGGCTTTGGCATTCACGAGTAATATCAAAAAGGCCTCTAGATCCTCATTGTAATCCATTATTCTTAGACGGATGTGCGTAGCAACTACATCTCTTCTCAGAGATAGCTACCACCATTCGAGCGAGTGTTTTAGTTCTACAGTTTTACAGTTTTAGCCTATTTCAGTATTTAATAGAAGATATCGTTCACTAGCTATTTGTGTTATTCTCCATATCTCTGTGTTTATTGGAGTTCCCTCATTTTCTGACTTTCTCCTTGGCCTGTCTGATACACATCTGGAGGTGGAGAAGCTCTCACCTGTGTGTGGTCTGAGAGAGGGAGATAGGGGTGCGGGCATCACAGGTTCTCAGAGTAAGGAAGGTAGAATTATGGGTACCTCTAGGGGTAGTCGTAGGCAGTGGATGTCCAACAAGGTCGTAAAGCGAATGGTGTTGAGGTTTGATATCGGTCTCGAGGAGACCTATAGGATGGCTTTATATGGGCTCATCGAGAGGATATCCTAAAAAAACTTGTGTAAGGTGTCACTCCCTATCTAGGTTGAGCACGATTGGGAACCTTTATTAGGATATGCACCAGAGATATTGTTTTTAACCAAAGGATGGTTAGGCTTCATATGAAAACCTCAAAAGATGCAACGCTTCTATTGGATAGTAGGTGGGTTATTGGAGGTAGCAGCTTAATGTTGAAGCGTTTGTGGGTTGCTTTTGACCCGATGACATAATACTTCCAACATCAATATTTGTGGGTTATGCTACCGGTCTTACCCCTGCAACTTTGGAATGGAGGAGCTATGAAGGCCATTGGGAACTCCTTGGGTAAGTTCATTATGGTAGATAGAACAATCCTTTCTGCGGCGTCTAGGAAAGTTGGAAGAATTATGGTTGAACTAGATATACATAACAGGCTTCCATAAGTCATCGAGATAGAATGGAGGGGATGTCGGGTACTACAGAGGATTGACTATCTCAGAATACCATTCAGATGTAGTTTATGTTGAAGCAATGGACACCTGCGGCGGGATTGTATAGGTTACATCGAAGAAGAAGTGTCAGAAGACACAACACTGCATAGAGAAAATCATGAATATTCTCTGGAATCCGGTTTCAACAAGACCAGGCCTTTCCACTTCACACCGGAGGTTTCCAATCAGTCGAAGTCCATGGAATCGCTTACGAGTAAGTTAAAATATAATTTACCTGCTCTTTTTTCTTCTCTGTCGTTGTGGGAAAGGGATTCACTAGACGCATCTGATTGGATGAAAACTTCTACTTCCAAATTCGATTTGTCCACTGAGGTGGACATGGGATTAATTGATCCTGATGGAGTGGGTACAGAGAGACAGAAGGACTGGGTTACCCTGTCGGCCAGATTATTGGGGGTTGAAACTATTTCAATTTCAACAAGTCTGGTTCAGTCAAGTAATAAGTTACTTCAGTCTAATCCGTCTCTAGACCTAGTTGTTCCTAGTCATTTGGTTTATCCTTCACCTTCCTCCTGTCCACAGACTAGATATTATGCATATCTCTCGAATTATCGAGAACCGGAAGAGGATGACACCTCATTAAGGACTGTACTAGAATCCTTACTTCCTTTTATTCGTGACTCAAACTCTACTATCCAGCTGCCTGTTTATATGGGAACCACAGTTTTAGATTCTTCTAATTGTGGTGGGGAGGCTAGCTCTTTGTGCCTGCATGCTGAAGGGGAAAGAAAAGAGTTTGCTTGGTCTAGGGGCCCGGGTATCGAATACTCGTCGATTAAGACTAGGAGTGCCCAGAAATTTGACCACCTTGCAAAATGATTCTTCTCCACCTTCCACTAGCAGTGGGGCATTTAGATCAATGAAAGCCCTAGCATGGGAGAAATAATTTGATTTCTCTCCTTAAACCTTAGGGGGACTAGGGGAACCCTAAAATCGCCCTATGTATGTCGTGTACTGGATATAACCCATCCTGACATTGTTTTTTACGGGAAACCTTGGTTCACGCACAGAAATCCAGAACCTTCATGCATGTTTTTCGACCTACCTGGGTTAGTTGCGCTGTTAATTTGGTGGGAAATTCATGTGAAATTAAAATTTGAGACTGTGAAATACTTTAAAAAAAAATTCAAAGCTCAGGATCAACCTTCGACTAATGACCAAGTAAAAGTGGCGGGTCTTTTCTTTTGATTGGTAACTAAAGTAGAAGTTGAAGCCCTGTATAGGTTGGTAAAATTAGGGGAACTAAAAGAGGTTTTATCCATGTTCAAGAAAGATAATATTCCATGGCGTGATGGCTGGACTGTTGAGTTCTTTATACATTTTTTCTCTCTGGTTGGGGGGGATCTGTTAGAAATGGTGGAAGAATCGATATTGAGGGGTATTACTACAGGAGTCCTAAACTCAACTTTCTTGTCCCTAATACCAAAAGTGAATAAGCCTCTTAATTTTGGGGATTGCAGGCCAATCTCTTTGTGTAACCTATGTTATAAAGTAATTTCTAAAATTATAGCAAACCGGATAAAGCCTATCCTGTCGAGATAACTATCAGCAAAGCAATTGGGTTTTTTGAAAGGTAGATAGATCTAGGATGCCATTGGAACTGTACATAAATGCCTCCATAGCATCAAATAAAAGAATTTAAAATATATTGTACTGAAGTTGGATCTACAGAAGGCCTATGATTGCATAAATTGGGACTTATTAAGGTTTATCTTAATTCAAGTAGGCCTAGGTATTAAGATGACCAATTGGATTATGAGGTGTGTTGTTTCCCCGTCCTTTGGTGTTTTACTAAATAGAGAAGCAACACACTTTTTCAAAAGTGGAAGGGGATTATGCCAAGGGTGCCCATTATCCCCTTAGTTGTTTAGTTTGGTTATGGAAGGACTAAGCCTTTTACTAAAGGAAATCCAAAGTGAAGGAAAGTTGATTGGAGTCAAATTATCCAGAATTATAAAAATCCTCCACATTTTTTTCGTAGATGATGTAATAATTATGACAAAATATACTCTGAGTGAATGGTGGGATATTGCTAAACTCATTAAAATTTTCTTCTTGGATTCAGGTCTACAGGTAAATGGTACAAAAAATACTATACGACACGAGGGACTGTCGGAACTGGACTTATCTCCTTTCAAAACTCTATTTCCTTTTACTTTTTCTGATCTATCAACTAGATTCAAATATCTTGGTTATTACTTAAAGACTAGATTGCAACGAGTATAAGACTGGAGCTGGATGTTGAAAAAAGTGGAGAAAAAGATAGGACTTTGGTGCTATAGATGTTTATCACTAGGAGGGTGATATACTTTATTGAAGTTTGTCTTAGAAAGCCAACTTGTTTACTGGATGTCCCTGGTGGCCATTCCCTTCATTGTATTAAATAATTTAAGGAAATTTATGTTTAACTTTCTATGGAAGGGTAATAGTGAAACAAACCACTATCATCTCTGCAAGTGGGAACTTCTTACAATACCAAAGAAATTTGGTGGTTGGGGTTTTCGCAATATTTTCAATTTTAATAAAGTCTTGGCCATGAATACTCTCTGGCGAGTATTAATGCATGATGGAATCTGGCACAAATTTATTAAAGACAAGTACCTTCCTCACACAACAGTTATAGACTGGTTAAGATCTCCAAATTTTCATCAGGAGGAGGCTTCAAGAATCTAGAATGGTCTCTTAAAATCAGTCCACTTGATCACTCATTAGTTGAGTTGGACTCTGGGTTCAGTTCAACTTATCATTCTCGGTAGAGACGTGATCCTAGGAATGGGAGACAAGACCTTCCTCTCCTTTAATCTTCTTTCTGAATTAATACAATGAAATATTACTTCACTCTCTTAGGCTAGGAGTCATATTGATCACCTCTCCACTTCATCAAATTGGATCAACAATAATGAATTGGGATTTGCAGAAGATATGGAAGCATAATGGGATCGGTTTCAGAGGGAACTTATTGACTCTGGAGCATACATACATGATATAGAATATGAATTGTTGTGGATCGGGGGTGATAATTTAGGAACCCTTACAGTCAAAAATACTTATATGGCATTATTATCAACACAGGGTTTGGCAAGAATTGGAGGATGGAGACAAGCAGTCTGGAAATGGGACATCCAACTTAAAATAAAACTTTTTATCTAGATGGCAACGGAAAATAAAAATTTAACATAGGATAATAATCAATAAATAGGTTGGGAAGGACCTAGTCGGTGCCAACTTTGTAAACAAGATACTGAAAATATCAATCATCTTTTCATTCACTTCTCTTTCACAAAATCGGTCTAGGAGAGATTGGTTACTGGTTAGAAATTCAAAAAATGTTGGGAAGGGAACACATCGTCTGATTGTTTCAAAAACTAGGCAGAGGACAAGTATGCCCCTTCTATGACTACTGCTTACATTTGTTGGTGCATATGGTTAGAGAGGAACACAACTATATTCGAGGAGACTACTCCCTCTATCCACACAGTGATTTACAAGACTCTTGGTTCACAGAAAAGACACTTGGAAACTCAAAAACTAGTCCCACTACGAGATATTTTGACTTCACAACAGATGAATACAACCATTGCATGGTTCGATGGAGCTGCATAGTTTGATGGAAATCAATGTGGAGATGGAGGAGTCTTAAAAAATCCATACTTAACAGTATATAGATGTGTTTTTAATTGTAGAGGAGGCACAAACACAAAAGCAGAGCTATTGGGAGTATGGGAAACTCTCATGCTGGGTTCTCATTTGTCATTTCATAGACTTCAAGTTTTGGTTGATTCAAAAGTAGTTATTTATTGGTTATCCAGCAGAGGAAGACTCCAGGCAAGGGCAATTGAGGGATGGAAATCCAGAATTAAGGATTTAATTAAACCTTTTCAAGCTATTAGTTTTGAGCACATATACAGGGAATTTAATGAGGAAGCAGGTCTTCTTTCTAAGCAATCATTAAGGGAACCAGAAGGCAAAATAACATATTACAAATGGGTCAATGGTACTGAAGTTCCCAGGAGACATCTCAACCTTTACTAGTTCTAGCCCTTTTATTTATGTTTTGGACTTGCTATCGACAGTATTGTTACACTTTTCAGTTCTCTATGAACATATATCTTAGTTAGTTAAATTCTCTTCTGGCATAGAATTTTGTTTTTTTGAAGAATCTTTTCTAGATTCTTTTGGTCTTCCTTGTATATGAAAGGTGTTATTATATCGGTAAAAACGTGTATAGTTTCCTTGTTACTCTTTTGGATAGACTATCTCTTGATATGGTCCTTGTTATGGACTAGAAGATGTAAACAAATTATATTCACTAATATAATTGAGCAAATTTTCTATTGGAAAAAAAAAGTTATGTTGTGTGATTAGGTGAATACTTGTTTTATTAATTTCAATGAATAACTTCGATGTGCTTTGTTAATTCTATTATTTTTTCATGATTTTTGTTTTTTCACTTAATATATTAAAAAATTTAGAATTACTTATGTAATCAATGATGGATGAGATGGAAAATTGTTATGTGCTTTGTTAATTCTATTATTTTTTCATAATCGATGTTTTGTCATTTAATACATTAAATATTTTAGAATTACTTATGTAATAATGATGGATGAGATGCCAAACTATTGTGTGATAGGTTTCTCCTTTCTACAATAGAATAATTTGTGATTGTTGGGAGTATTTTTGTAGTGGTATTTTTATGTAGAATTAATTTCCATTCACTATTTTTAAGAGTTATATCTTGGGAAAAAACTTCTTGAAACTTATCTAGATTATATTTATTTGCTACATTTCACATATAATAGAAAAGTTTAAAACATTCTCATTAATCCCATCAAATGGTTGTCGTACCAAAACCTAGAGGATTATTCTATTCCAAACATGGAGAGAGTCTAATTGGTCCTCTTCCTTGGGTTTAATCCCTACTCTTGAGTATTGGGAATCCAACCCCCTCAACAAGTGAGAAATGTTGGCATGATGTGGCAAGCAACTTTTGAAATATTTATTTGGATGCTATAGTGAGGAAAGTCGAGAGAAACTTTTGTTCCAATTCAAACTGAGACATTATAAAAGGATCATGACTAGGTGAGACAAAGTAATGTGCATTGGCTAGCATAATTAGATTATACATGCATTCCATTTGCACATTGGATCATGGATAATACTAATGGTTGATAATATTGATGAAGGACAATATTGATATGTACTTGTAGTAGAAGAGGGCATATATTCACTGAAAATGAGAAATGTAAGCATAATATCTTTATAATCTAAGACCTTTAACATATTGAAATATTATAATGTTCTTGAATTATTCATTTTAGACAACTAGAATAAATAACTATATTAAAAAAACAAAGGAATCATTACATAAGCTATACAAGCATTTTTTTCCAGCATAGAAAATATACAATATCACTAAAAACAAAAACAAAAAAAATTGAGTTTTGAGCGCTTTAGTTGGGGAGATTCATAGTATACTTTAAAAAAAAAAAAAAAAAAACATGCAATCCACCTCAAATCACCAAGCAATCAATAATTTACAAGATTACATGCATGTCATTTTTTCTCGCTACTTGTTGAATCCACTCCAACCTCCTCTTTTAATTCCATATTTATTTCATTGGTATGATAATTTCCACCTCCCTCCAAGTCATTGGATTGTCTCAATGTCAGTGATGATCTTGGAGATAAAAACAATTTAGCACATGTGATTGAATTTGGGTGGTAGCTACATTTGGTGCATGCAAGCCTCTAATTTTGAATATTGATCTTTCATTTTTCACCTACAACAAAGAAAAAAGCAATTCATAATTTCTTATTGTGTTGTACTCGGGGCCAAAAATAATATTATAGTAAAGGTATGAAGAGAGAGAGAGAGAGAGAGAGAGAGAGAGAGAGAGTTTATACCAGGAAAATAAACATGTACTACATCCTTTGGTTCATGAATTATAAGCACCACACCCTCCCACTAGCCATCATTCCACCATGCATCCATTGTAGTGCCAACTACAATGTTGCTAAAAGTTTTTTCTTTAGGAGGGTAGGGGAAGATGGTTAGTCATCCAAGGATTCAAACTCCCAATTTGTCTGGTGCTCCTATTGTAAAAGTTGGAATCCACTCTTGCATGAATAGTTTAAATTAAGATTGTAGAGACTATAATTGTAACCTAAAAACCAAGTTCTTACCATGACAACAAATTATGAATTGACAACAATAACTTTCAACAAAGTGAAGATACCAACCTCTAAGTTGTCACATTCATCTTCATTATTATCTTCATCTAATTTAGTAGAGTCATATAGTCTGTGTAAACTATATGTGAAAAAGGTTGAAAGGCAATGTGCTATAGACTAGAAAAGACTTATGAACACAAGTTTGTATAAAATTGCAATGAAGGAAATGTTGCTAGACAATATGAAATGTATGGTGGAAGTAATTATGAGTGCAATTGTTTAGTTGAGAAGTAGTTACATAAGAAATGTGGTTATGAGAGGTCCATCGAAGGTTCACCAACAAAAATGAAAATGGACTTGTTAGAGGAGAAACAATGGAAAAAATTTGGAATGGAGCAAGGCCTCTTCTTGCTTCCTTTGTATAACACAGGGATTTTCCTTCATTCTTTTGTATATTTTGAATGTAAATGCAAAGGAGATTTGAATATACTTCAAGGAGGGAATTCTATATATTGAAGTGAAGCTTAGAGCTTATCGTTCAACTATACCAATGTCAATTGTAACTTTTGGTAATGTCATCCCTTTATATTTATGTATTGTTAATGTCCATGCCATTTTAACTAGGTTTTGAGTACAAATACCTTGTTGTATAGGTGAAACTAGAACAAATGTAGGATTGTTGGGATCCCATGGTGGGCCAATGTACTTGATGAAGCTCACAACCACAAATGTTGGTAGTTATGGAGGTTTATGGTTTTCTTTGTAGAATATGGTAATAATTTGACCAAGCAATCCATTAACAAGGCCAAATGAAACCCATAAGTTAGATGTTAACATAACTTTTTGGCCAGGGAAGAGAAAGACTTTTGGATCCAATTGTTCATCTTCAAATGTAGAGGGAACATAGTTGTTTCTTTTCTCAACATTTGAGAGTGTTATTGGAATGTTTAAATTTTTTAGCATTTGTTGGTTATGTTGAGTGGTCAGTTTGTTGGTTTCAAATAAGTGCATTGAAGCATGGAAAGTACAAAGTTCATCTTGATAAAAGGAGTTTTCCCTTGACATGACAAGGTTCCAATCCTCCAGAGAAGGTTATGCATTTTTAATGTTGTGAAGGATTTTCCTGAAGGCAACTTGCGATGGGTTGTCCCCTTATTGAAAAAATGTAGTTTGTAGAGTATGTTAAAGTTATGCTAGAGTGTGAATCCATGGTATGCACCTACATATAGTGGAATGTCCTTGACATATGGAAATTAGCCAAGGTCTCTGACAAGAATAATAGAGAAACCTCCAAAAGAGGTGTTTCTATGTCGAGGGAATGCTTCTCGAAGGAACTCATCGATGTGGCTAAAAATTGTTGGCCCTATGAAGCTCATTTTTTCAATGAGACTGTATCAGGTATGCTTAAGGTCTTCTTGGTGTCTTGAAAGTGATTTTCCTTCTAACGAGAAGAATACTTTAAAGGAATGTGAAGGGAGGAATGGATTGTATATGATTGGATGTTGAAGGTTGCAACATTGGTCAAAGAAAGAAAAAACAATGGGTTTTGAAGGAATTTTTTGGTTGAGGAAAGTGTTTCTTTAATGCATTCAATCAAGTATGAATTTCTACTACCTGCAATACCTTGTATGATCATTCTTAGTGGAGGGTTTTATCTTTTCTTATGGAGTGATTAAAAACAATGGAGAGAGATTTGAGTTTGGTGGGGGACAGTGTTTTAGAAGAGGGTGTATTGGAATAGGATAATTTTGGAAGTTGGTGGTGTGAGCGATTATTTTCTATGAAATGTAATGCCCCTAGCTCTACTCAAAGGCCATGTCACATCAAAATTTGAGCTCTGATACCACGTTTTGACATATCCAACCTCCTAGCTAATTCTTGTTACCACATTGTAAAGTCTCCACCACCTCAACTTCGCTATATAAATATCTGATATCAATTCTTTGTTCTACGGAAGAAAATCATTGAAACCAACAATGTACATGACTGGAATTGTGTTATGCACCGCTACGTTTTCCTAGTGCGCACAAATGGTCTTGTACCACGCACAATAATTATGTCTTAGCAATATGTTTCCTTCATCAAGGATGGATATGTTAATATACATATATATTTGAGTGGGCTTCCATCATTCATCAGTGACATAATATAATATGATGGCCCCAAAACATTGGAGGAAACAATAAGAAGGGCTAAGTTCCTTTAAGAGAAAGAAAAGGGAAAACATCTTACCAGAAATCTTGGGAAGATAAGAAGAAAAGAAATATGGAACAGAGGAAGAAGGGAACCAAGCCACCATTCTTCATAAATAACTATCAGGAACAACCAAATGCTAAAGAATCCAGAATGATAGATTCATTAGGGAAAAGGAAAAGGCAACCACCTATTCAATGTTGGGGTTGTAAGGGAGATCATATGTACAGAGACTGCCCTCACATAAGTGAAAGAGTGAAGATTGTTCATAGCGCGCAACAAGTTGAAACAGTGGAGGAAATGAGTAGAATTGTACCTAAGATATATGTAGCCTTGGACAACAAGCAAGTTGAGTTTCAATCACACATGATTGAAGTTGAAGGTAAGATCAATAATCATCTCATTGTTATTTTAATTGAATCAGAAGCTAGTCATAGTTATCTAGATCCTAATATTTTGGAAAGATTTAATTTTCCAAGAACTAAGCTTGGAAAACCTTGGATGGTGCAGTTATCTATAGGATCTAAAAGAAATATTAATGAGATGGTAAATGCATGTCCAATGATCATGAATGGACTGAACACCAGTGCATATCTAAACATTATACCTTTAGGTTCCTATGACTGCCTAATTAGTATAGATTGGTTGGACCAACATCATGTTGTCCTAGACTATTATAATAAAGCATTTAATTACTTGGATGAGGAAGACAAATTAAGGACGGTACAAGGAATTCCCAGAGTAGTAAATATTAGAGAAGTTTCAGCCTTGCAGCTGAAGAAGAGTTACAGAAAAGGATGTCAATTTTTTTCCGTGCAGATGGAAGAAACACCTAAAGATAAGTTATCAAATATTGAAGATTGTGCAGTCTTGAGAGAGTTCAAAGATGTATTCATGGATATATCGGGTTTACCACCTAAGAGAGATATTCATTTCTCTATCAATCTAATACCTGGAGCAGCTCCAGTATCTAAGACTCCTTACATGATGAGTACACCTAAAATGAAGGAATTACAAATGTAGCTTGAAGAGCTTACAAATAAGGGGCATATACACCCAAGTGTGTCACCTTGGGGTGCCCCATTACCATTTTTGAAGAAAAAGGATGGAACATTGAGACTTTGAATATACTTCAAGCAACTAAACAAGGTAACTATGAAGAACAAGTATCCTTTATCAAGGATAGATTATCTCTTTGATCAACTAAAAGATGCAAAAATATTATCCAAGATTGATATCAGATCAGGCTATCACCAGGTGAGAATTAAAGAAGAATATATCAACAAGACAACTTTCAGAACAAGGTATGGCAATTATGAGTTCATAATGGTACTATTTGGGTTAACAAATGCACCAGTTGCCTTCATGTGTCTCATGAATGGTATATTCAAAAATTATTTGGATAAGTTTTTCATTGTCATCTTGGATGATATTCTGATACAATCTAAGTATGAAGAAGAGCATGAGCAACACTTGAGAATGATGTTATGGGTATTGAGGGAGCATCAATTGTATGCCAAGTTGAACAAGTGCTCATTTTTCCAGAAGTAAATATATTATCTGGGCCATATCATCTCCAAGGAGGGGATAGAAGTAGCTCCAGAAAAGATAAAGGCCATTGAAGGTTGGCCAACACTAAGAAATGTCTCGGAAGTGAGTTCATTCATGGGCCTTACAGGTTACTACAAAAGATTCATTAAAGGGTTCCCAAATATTGCACACCCAATTACTTATTTGCAGAAGAAAGGTGTGAAGTTTGAGTGGACACATGATTGTGAAGGAGGTTTCCAACTTTTGAAACATTTATTAACAAGTGCTCCAATACTGAGGATTGTTGATCCAAATAAATATTCTGTAGTATGCATTGGTGCATGTAAAGAAGGACTGGGTGGAGTCCTTATTCAGAATGGGTATGTAGTGTTCTATGAATCAAGGAAGTTGAAGGAGCATGAAAGAAATTATGCAACTCGTCATTTGGAGTTGGAAGCCATAGTGCATGCCTTGAATATGTGGAGGAACTACCTCATGGGAAAAATATTTGAATTGAGGACAGACCATAGTGGTTTGAAATACTTATTTGGACAACCAACTTTAAATGCTAGGAAAAGAAGATGGTTAGATTTCATCAGTGAGTATGACTTTGACATAAAGCATATCAAAGGTAAAGAGAACAAAGTGGTTGATGCACTCAGGAGGAGGGTCCATGAGATGCATGCTACATCCATTATCATGTGTCAATCAGACTTGAAAGATTAAATCCTAGAAGCTGCAAAATCAGATTAGAAGTATATGGAGTTAAGGAAAAAACTTTAGCAAGGTAATTTACAACAGAAAGTTGAAGACTATAAGCTAGAAAGTGATGAATTTATCAGATACAGAGGTGGAATTTTTGTGCCAAATTCTTGGGAAATGAAGAATCTAATATTGGGAGAAATGCATAATGTGCCTTATTTTGGACACCCAGGTTACCAGAAAACTATTGCAATTGTCAAGAGCCAATATTATTGGTCAGGCATGAAGAAAAAAGTTGTTGATTTTATTTCCAGATTTTTAGCATGCCAAAAGGCCAAGGATGAGAATGGACATCCAGTTGGATTGCTACAACCATTTCCCATTCCTGAGTGGAAGTGGGAAGTGGTAACAATGGATTTTATTACTAAACTACCTAGAACTAACAAGCAACATAATTCCATCATGGTGGTGGTGGACAAGCTTACAAAGTTGCCCATTTGATTCTAGTAAATCTTACTCGCAAGGCAGCTAACATAGTTGATATTTATTTGAAGGAGATAACTCGATTACATGGAATGCCCAAGACAATTGTGTCTGAAAAAGATCCAAAATTTACCTCAAATTTTTGGAAAGGATTTGGAACAAATCTTCATTTTATCACATCTTATCATCTAGAGTCGGATGGGCAGATAGAAAGAGTGAATCATGTAATAGAAGATATGCTAAGGATGTATGTAGTGGATAAACCATACAAGTGGGAGGATTATCTATACTTGGTGGAGTTTGATTACAATAATGGGTACCAAGAATCCCTGAAGATGAGCCCATTTGAGGAACTCTATGGTAGAAAATGAAACACACCAATTAGCAGGGACAATCCAACAGACCACACAGTAGTTGGGCCAGAACTACTCAGGGAAATGGAAGAACAGATGATGAAAATAAATACGAATTTAAAGACTATGCAGGACAGGTAGAGAAGCTATGTTGATAAAGGAAGAACCCACGGGGAATTTAAAGTGGGTGATCATGTGTTCCTAAAAGTAAAGGCCAACAAAAGTTTCCTGAGATTGGGAAATTGCTCAAAGTTGGCAACTCATTTTTGTGGGTCATTTTAAATCCTAGAAAGGATTAGGCATGTAGCATACATGCTTGCCTTACATGCATCGATGCATATTCATAATGTATTCCATGTATCATTACTTAAAAAGTATGTTCCCAATACATATCATGTCATTGATTGGAATGTGATTCAGGTGGAGCAAGAAGGTAGTTTTCAAGTACATTAAGTGCACATATTGGATCAGAAGATCAAGCAGCTCCATAATCAGGCCATAGGGATAGTAAATGTCCAATGGACCTAGTACAACCCTGAGGATGCAACTTGGGAGTATGAGGATGCTATGCGGGCATAATACCTACATCTTTTTGAATATTTTTGAAATTTTGGTTGTATATGTGTATATACTGCACTGAGGATAGTGCATAAATAAGGGGGAGTGTACCCTTGGACAAATCCCCAAGTGTACATATAAATGTAACTTTAATTTACTTATAAGCTGGTGAGTTGAAGGAAAAAAATCCTTGGTTTGGTGTTGCATGCATTAAGTCAATGCATGTGATTATCATACCAAATAAGTGCACACAGTTTCTAAAATAATATAGCATTCATTTTAAGGCATATAGTGCACAATTGTGGAAGTGCTCAGGAATGGCGCACTGAAAGAGGAACAACTAAAGGTTACAGTGCATTGGCATAAGTGCATGAGGAGCGATGCACTAACAGAAAATCCTTGCAAGGAGGCACACACTTAAGGATTCAACGTGCACCGATTTAGTGTGTAGATTTTGGAGACCAATGAAATTTTGTGTATATATATATGTCATGATGTAACATGCATCTATGTAAGGGAATGAGGGTGGAGCAAGAAAGAGTGCATGCAGCCCAAAAGTTCTACGTGCACTTTTTTTAGTGGGTGAACTATATATTTTGAGGTTGGTGAGCCTGGATGCAAAAGATCAGTACTCATGTACTAAGTTTGTAAATGCAATAAAAAATAATATAATGAAAACAAATATTGCGGTAGACCGACCACATAAAAGAGAATGGGAGGCTTAAACTCCACTAGCTAAGGTTAAGGGCGTTGGGTTAAAGGGGCTTTAACCCAAAAAGGAATATTATATTAATATTTCTTTAAAAGCATAAAGTGAGGAATATTATATTAATATTTCTTAAAAACATAAAGTAAGGATATATTATTTTATCCTAAGTCCTGAACAGGGGACAAGTGGACTGAAGGCAATTCTCAGCATGACAAGTGTCAAGTTGAGAACATGCAGTCAAATGGTTTGGACTTAGTCCATTTTGGTATATTTTTCATCGGATCATTTTTCTGATCATTCGACCATCATGAGTTGTGATCATGACCCGAATGTTTTGTCATAGAACTGAACCGTGATATGAACCTGATTGTTGTTGTCATTGAATCTGATTGTTACTGGGATGAGTATTATACTGATTATTGTCGCAGATACTTGTACGTTGCGTAGCTTGGAGAGATAAACTGAAGAGGCAGGTTTTCAAGCTTGTGAAACACTGCATTCTCTCCAAGTGAGAGAATTTAAGAGGCAGGTTGTTAGGCCCATGAGAGATTGCATTCTCTCCAGGTGAGAGAATTTCTAAGAATTATTTCCCGAGGTGCCAAACTGCAGTGAGAGGGCTCTGAGACTTCTTGTCTGGCCTGTTGTTGAAGCCCTGGAAGGGAACTGGGGTAGCCGAAGGACTGTTGAGTAGAGAAGGGGAACACTTCGTGGGGTGGGATAGGCATGTGGGGAATGAGAGACTAAAGGCTGTCAACGTGAATTGGCATTTGTGACAGACTTTCATGTAATTGAGTCACATGTGATTGATTTTTTGTTCAGTGAGATACTTTATCCTAGTTGGGAACCCTTACCCAAGTGGATTTTAACCCCAGCTCGGGGGTGATCCACTGTTGAGATTTATGATTAGTGCAGTCTAAGGTTGGGAGGAATGTGGAAGGTCTACACGTAGTTGGTTTCATTTATTCAAATAGAAGTGCCAATTTGTGTGTTAAATCATGTTTATAGTAATAATTATGCATATGTTTTCATGGGTTTAATCATGTTATGCTACATGTACATTTTTGTTATGAATATGTATGTAACTATGTATTGTAGAGTGTAGTTTCATGTTTTAATTGTATCATATTTAGTTTCAGAGCAATTTTAGTTGAATTGCTGGTAAAATGGTATCAGAGCAAGAAAGTTTTAAGTGGCATTGCCCAACGGGTGGCTGGGGGTGTTACAAATGTCATGGAAGGGTGTTTCATATGATAGAATAGATCAAAGGAAAGTAGAATATAGATTATTTTAGTCTTTAGATTCCCAAGGCAAGTATTTTGGGATGAACCAATGCTCGTTGACCATCCAAGCATTGGAAGCGAGAACATTAATGGATTATTGAAAATCTAGCCATTCTTTTGACATTTTATTGTAGCATCCCCAGCCACCCAGGTCGGGCCATGCTACTCCGTAAAACACTCTCTCTAAGTTATGAAACCAAATTTGTAGCACACCCCAGGCCTCCCAGGGCGGGGACTACCACATTGAGAACTTCTCATGTTTCTGATATTCAAAAATGTACATACCCAGCCATAGTCATGTTGGTCTATGGCGCACAGAAACTCTTGCGGAACCTCATACATATAAAACTTAACAGACAATTACATTCTGCCAATACACATATTAATGAGGAAATAACATTAAGCCTATACATACAACATATGCATGCAAAACTCATAAATATAAGACATGTACAAATACACAACATGCAGATGAACACATAATTGATACTTATATTTTTATAGAAGACCACCAACTACATGCAGACCTTAAACGAACCTCCCAGCCTTATAGCACACTGCTCATCACTCTCAGTAGTGGGTCACCCCTGAGCTGGGACTAAGCTCCACCCGGGTAAAGGGATTCCTAAGCTAAGCTAAGCTAAGACAACTGGAAGTTGCACAGTCAATAGGAAGGATTTCATCCTAGGATCCAACTCACACTAACAACCTACAACCTCTCATTCCCCACATGTCTGTTCCACCCCAGGAAGTGTGCCCCTTCTCTGCTCAACAGTCCTTCGGCTGCACCACTTCCCTTCCAGGGATTCAACAACAAGCCGAACAGAAATTCTCAGAGCACTATAGCTGTCGTTGGGCTCCCTCTGGGAAAATCACTTCCCCAACAACCTCTCTCACCTAAAGAGAGTTGCTTAAATGCCTGACAACCTGCTTCTTCAGCCCACGGGCATGACAATCCGCCTCTTCAAACCACAGGCCTAACAACCTGCTTCTTAGTCCATCTCCTTAGTCAATTATGTAAGGGTGATGGCAGCAACAAATCTCAGGTATAAAACAGATTACAAATCATTAAGGCAGAGTATGGGCTCAAGAAAAGTACAAGTGTGTTGTGCTTCACTGTAAAAATACGGGATAGCTCAAGGTGCCTATTGGTTCCAAAGGTAGATGATGGAGAGGATGGCTCCTTACATGAGTGTGTGAGTTAATGGGGAAATTATTCGATGGTGGAGAGGATGGATCCTTGCATGAGTGCGTGAGTGAATGGGGAAAGGATGTAAAACAAACTATTTCCCCCCACCTATATTTTCACGCGCCATGATTGACACATGGCTCTTTTGGAGCTCATTTCTCTCCACTTGGGATTCATTCCCTCTTCCATGAGACTTAGGATAAAGAAATTATCCTCGCCATAGTCTTTAGGAAAAAATAATATAATATTCCTTTTGAGATAATCCCTCTAGTTTAGCCCCTTTCCTAGGCTCTTAGCCCTCCCTTTCCCTTCCTAGTGGAGCTTATTCCCCCATACTCTTTTATCATGGTCAATATACACATAACAATGTATTGTATTAATGATATAAGTGTTTACATATAGAAAAATAGGGTCACTAGGCTTAGCATCTAGGCTCTCCGGCCTAATCATCACATAAGCCTCCTAGATTATAATCGCTTGGCTTACCAGCCTATAAAACATGTTTACAATTTAGTTGGGGCTCGACCTTGGGGTATTACAATCTCGTTCTCTTATTTTTTCATTGTCCTCAGTGCAACTTATTTACATATTACCATCATGATTTTCCAAAATCCTCAAAAAGATGTGGGTATTCTACTCACATAACATCTTCATTCTCCCACATTGCATCCTCATGACCGTATCAGGTCCATTGGACCTTTACTAGCCCTATGGCTCGATTCTGGAGTTTCTTGATCTTTCGATATATATGCACACCAAATGCACTTGAAAATCACCTCCTTGCTCCACCTAAATCACATTCCAATCAATAACGTGATTAACATAAGGTATATACTTCTTGAGCAATGATACATGGAATACATTATGAATAGACATCGATGTAGGTAATGCAATCATATAAGCTACAGGCCCAATCCTTTCTAGGATTTCAAACGGCCCACAATAACGAGATAACAAATTGGAACAATTTCCCTATTTCAGGGAACTTCTATTGGCCTTGACTTTCACGAATACATGATTGCCTACATAGAATTCCCTGTGAATTCTACCCTTATCAGCATATCTTTTCTGCCTATTGTGAACAACCTTTAAATTCTACTTTATTTTTTACATCTTCTCTTCCATTTACCTGAGCAACTTTGGCCCAACTACTGCTCTATCTGTTGGGTTGTTCCAACTTATAGGTGTGTTGCACTTTCTGCCATAAAGTGCCTCAAATTGGATCATCTTCAGATATGCTTGGTACCCATTGTTGTAAGAAAATTCCACCAAGTGTATATATTCTTCACATTTTGATGGTTTATCCATCACATACATCCTCAACATATCTTCAATCACTTGGTTCACCCTCTCTATTTTCCCATCATATTCTGGATGGTAAGTTGTGCTAAAATTCAGATTTGTTCCAAACCCTATAAATAAACCTTTCTAGAACTTTGAGGTAAACTTTGGGTCTCTGTTAGACACAATTGTCTTGGGTATACCATGCAATTGAGATACTTCCCTCATATAAATATCAACAATGTTAGTTTCCTTATGAATGAGCTTCACTGGAATGAAATGGGAAAATTTAGTAATCTTTTCCACCACTACCATGATAGAATCATGTTGCTTGTTTGTTCTTGGCAACTTTGTGATGATATCCATTGTCACTACTTCCCACTTCCACTCAGGAATGGGTAATAGCTACAACAAACTAGTTGGGTGCCTATGCTCATCCTTAACCTTTTGACACTCCAAACATTTGAAAATGTACTCAACAATTTGTTTCTTCATGCTTGGCCAATAATATTGGCTCTTGACGGATGTAATAGTTTTATGATACCCTGGGTGCCCAACATAAGGCACATCATGCCTTTTGTTGAAATCACTAAGACAACTAAGAGGGGGCGGGGGGCTGACTCAATTGTTACTGTGCTTAAAACAATTTATGTTTGTAAAAACATTGTTACTCTTATCCAACTAATAATCAATATTATGCAAGACATAAACAATAGAAATAGTAAACATCAATCACACACATGATATACACAGAGATGGATATTCATGAGGAAACCCATAAAGGGAGAAAACCTCTTCTTCTTAGAATGATAAGCAGTCTTTTAATTTATGTACATCATCTATCTTTGAGCACCAACTCAAAATGAGGCTCCAACCTCTTCTTTAACAAGCTGCAACTTGTAGAGAGCACCAACCCTCAAGTTTCTCTAACACCCACTAGAAAGAAGCATCTTTTCTCATTATGATCTCCAACACCAACTAGATGGAAGCACCTACTTCCACTTATACAAGCACCAACTTGCACACAGAAAACTCTTAGTTTTCCCTAGAACCACCCTACCTCCCTATTTTCTAGCCACAACTAGATGGAAGATACAACTCCCATAATTCAAGCACCAACATGAATAACAGAGGACAACAATCCTCCCTAGCACCACCCTACCACCCTGATTATAAATCTTTTCTTGAATAATACCTTACAACAATACATATATGTCAATGCTTACCATTTCTTCTCTTTTCTGCAATTATGCTCTGCTTTCACTCTGCTTTTGTTCTGCAATTCTGCTATGCTTTTGTTTGTTCATACTCGGCTCCACTTCCTGTCTTTTTCCATCTTCTCTTTCACTATTCTTCTCATACCCTTAGGTTCTCGTACATTCTATGATTTCCACCATTCTTGCTCTATCCAGCTTATGTTCTTCATCTCTCAATTCATTCTCTCTCTGCTCATCCTGTGATTTTTCAATACATACAGTTCAATTCATTTTACAGAGAAACAACAACCACACTTTGTCACAACATTTTTTCTTTTATTCATTCACTCCTGATCCATTACAGTACGAATCTTGAACTCCCAAGAATAATGATTCAGTTAGTATAACCGAATCGTAACTGGCCAAGAAATCACAAAGTGAAACAACAACCCTTCAATCAGAATGTCTATTTAATCAACGTTGTTGGATTATACACGCAGAGGATTTTTTACTTTTCAATGTGTAAAATATAGTGTCGATGGGCGCAAGGTTCCTCTCCACATGACCACTCCCTGTGACCATACGCCAACCAAAAAGGTGCTTCGCGACTTCTCACATCAGATGTTCTGCTGTGAGTCACCCCGACTCTCCCAACTCCCAAACTCTGAAGTAGAGCCTAGCAACGCTAGCTCCTTCCCTTATTCTCTGTTGATGTGACCTTTGGCTGTGACTTGGGACCAAGCACTTTGGGACTCCGTGTTTTGTGAACTTGCGAGTTAGCTCTCCTCCTTTCTTCGATGTCTGAACTTTCGAACTTCGTCGTACCTGATCAACGATCCACGACCCTCAGTGATCCAACGGCCTAGATCTCCTCTTCACACTTTGGGACTTTGCATTTTAGGTGCTAGCTCCTTTTTCTTTATCCCCTTACTTCATATGGCCTTGGGCTATGACCTCACATAAATACGTGATTGCAAGAGTGGCCAAGAGTGGTTTGAGACCAACCCGATTTTGTCCCCACAATTCACCTCCAATTTCCATGTGTCCTTTTGCAATACCGTGGTTTCAATTGTGGCCCGCTCTAAGAATTTTAAAGTTCGAGCATGTTTTGGCCCCGCAATCCAACTCAACTCTCAATCTTTTGACCTTGGTAGTGTTCTGTGATCAACGGCTGAGATCTCTCCTCCCTTTCTACCTTCTCTCCTCCTTTCATGCACATTCTCGGATCTCCACGATTTTTCAATACGTACCCCCCTTTCAAATCAACAACTATAGTTTATTTCGCCCTTCAGGCTTCAGGAGTTTCAACTCTCAACTCTTGGCTTCCTCCGAAATGGCTATCTTCCGAAATGGAAGATCTTCTGCCACGTGTCCTCCTCAATCAACGCTCTACCTCTGCTTCGGGACTCTGATTCTTTCAACTAGATCAAAAGCCTTCGTCCCCTTTCTTGATCAACAGTAGAGATATCATTTGGGGTTTCGACACTTTCCACCAAGACCAGATCGATGGTCCTTGGCACCCTTCTCGATCAACGGTCGAGACTCACTTCGGGCTTCGTCTCTCTGCTTTCCTCCGGAGTATTTCATACCTGGAGCTCTAGATCTGACGCCACACGTCCCACTCAATCCAATGGTCCTTGTCACTTCGGGACTTCGACCTTTAGGAGCTCAACTCCTCTACACTCGTTTGCACCCAGAGTCCATGATCTAAGGACTTGTGTCCTCCCGCAGATCGACGGCTCCTGATGTAGTTTCTTTCAAACCTTTGTCTCGCGATTCCTTCTTTCCTTCTCACCATTATCAGTTGACATCAATGACAACACTGATAGCACACCAAACAAAGAACTCACCAACAATATCCCCCTTTGACATTGATGGCAACTTTCTGCATTCTGGCAATTCAACATTTCCACAACAATATCTTTCTCCCCCTTTGACTTCATTGACAAAGGAAACACACTCCCCCTATCAAATATGAATGGAAAAACCAGAACAATATTCACAAAAAATACAACAGATAATCAATAAGTACTCCCCCTAACAAGGTGAACACATTAGATGAAAGAATATGTGACCCCCAACTTCTGACGAAGATATTCAAATGGTGTCTTTGCTAATGGTTTAGTAAAGATATCAGCTATCTACCCTATGGAAGGAATATAATTCAGCTGAACAACTCTGTTTGTAACCTGCTCTTTGAGAAAATGATATTTTATAATATATGCTTATTCTTTGAATGGAGAACGGGATTCTTGGAGACAATAATGGCACTTGTGTTATCACAGTGAATTGGAATGGGATCAGTATAAGTTACCTTCAAATATGCAAGAGTTTGTATCATCCATAATATATGAGTGCAGCAAGTAGCAGCAACAATGTACTATGCCTCTGTAGTTGATAAAGAAATATATCCCTGCTTCTTACTAAGCCATGCTACTAACGAATCACCTAAGAAGAATGCACCTCCACTGGAGCTCTTTCTCTCATCCAAACATGTTAGGTATGTGTTATATTATTTTCTCTTTCTCTCATCCAAACATGTTGGGTATGTGTTATATTCTTTCCATTGGCGCGCAGGGGGGTGCAAGAGGGCGGAGCCCCCCGCGCAAGGGTCCGAGGGCAGCACCCCCGAAAAAAAAAATTATGTCTCAGGAAATGCGACACCTACCTTGAGAAACATGTCATGTATTTAGGTGGTTTTTTCGGCACATGGTTTTTGCCAATGGTTTTCTATTTCCGGTTAAGGAATTAGGGTTTTGGAATAATCCAGGTCATTGGGTTAGGGTTTTGGATGTCGCTAGCTCTTATATCTATATTGTATTGTAAACAATGTAACACAATGAATGAATATAATATATGTTGGTTTTCCCGGTTTGGGTTTCCAGGGGAAAAATCTCTATGTAATGTTTGTATTTTCCATTGTATATTTTTTGTTCTTTTCTGAATATCTGTTTACAATAGACATTGTACAAGGTTAGAATTTACAAAACAATATGCCCAATCAACATCTGAATATGCAGTTAATTGAAAATTCTGATTTCTAGGATACCAAAGACCATAAGTCATTGTACCCTTCAAATATTTGAATATCCTCTTGACAACTCCTAAATGACTTTGTTTAGGAGAAAACTGATAACAACCTACCATTCCAATAGCTTTCATTATATTAGGACGAGATGTTGTGATGTACAGAAGACTGCCTATCATTGATCGATATGTTCTTTGATCAACATCAGGTGAAATATCATCTTTACTGAGCTTGCAACCAACCACCATAGGTGTACTAACAGGAGAGGAATATTCCATCTAAAACTTCTTCAACATCTCTTTCAAATACTTTTCTTGAGAGATAAATAACCCTGTAGAACTCTGATTGATTTGAAAACCAAGAAAAAATGAAATTTCTCCTATCATGGACATCTCAAACTTAGTTTGCATAGAATTAGCAAACCACTGAATAGAAGGGTCATTAGTACATCCAAAAATAATGTCATCTACATAAACCAAAACAACTAATAAATCATCACCTTCAGACTTAATGTATAGATTATTGTCAACAGTACCTTTCTTGAACCCTTTGTCCCATAAAAAAATTGTCCAGTCTATAATACCAGGCTCGTGGTGCATGTTTCAGTCCATATAATGCCTTTTTCAACTTGCAAACATATTCAGGATTATCTATCAGTGAAAATCCTTCAGGTTGTTCCATATATACTTCTTATTCTACGTCTCCATTAAGAAATGTTGACTTTACATCCATTTGATATACTTTAAAGTTCTTATGACATGCATAGGCAAGAAACATTCTAATGGCTTCCAATAGTGCCACTGGTGCAAAGGTTTCATCAAAATCTTGTCCTTCAACTTGTGCATACCCCTTACAGACAAATCTGGCTTTATTCCTAACAATTTGTCCTTGTTCATTCATTTTATTCTTAAACACCCATTTGGAGCCTATTACATTCTTATCTGCAAGTCTAGGAACAAACTCCCAAGTATTTTTCTTCTCAACCTATCAAGCTCTTCATTCATAGCTCTAATCCAATCATGCGTGTTGGCTTCATCTAAATTTTTGGGTTCAATCATAGATAGGAAATCAATATGAGATTGTTTTGAGTCTTTAATCAATTGCCTTCTTGTCTGAACTCCTTTATTCATATAACCAATTATTTGTTTTTCAGGATGATTCTTTCTAACAATTCTGAAAGGTGGTTTTGTTTCTATCTGTTGATTTGAGTCTGCCTAAGTATTTGTATTTTCATATGAATCAAAGTCTTCTCTTTGATTCTTGGACATGTTCATCTTCAACTTCAACTATATCCTATGTGGTTGATTCAACATTGCTTACATATCGTACCAGGATTTCTTAATCAAATTTTATGTCAATACAATCAACCAATTTATGCATCCTCTTATTATAGCATCTGTATCCTTTATTGTTTGTAGCATACCCTAAGAAGATACCTTCATCAGCCTTGTCATCATATTTGCCAAGATTTTCATCATTATTCTTGATATAACACTTACTCCCAAAGACTTTAAAATGCTTGATTGAAGCAGGTCTTCCAAACCATAGTTCATAAGGACTCTTGTCACTGTGTGGCCTAAGATGAGCTTTCTTAAGAATATGTACAGTTGTATGAATTGCTTCTACCCAATATGTCTGAGCAATATTCCTTTCATCATCATTGATCTTTCCATCTGCTGAACTGATCTATTATGCCTCTCAACTACTCATTTTTGTTGTGGAGTCCTTGAAATAGTATACTCTCTTTTGATCCCATGTTTATCACAAAACTCTTTGAAGTCCCCTGAAATAAAATATCCTCCTTTATCAGACCTTACTGCCTTCAATATTTTTCCTGTTTGATTCTCAGTCAGAGCCTTAAACACTTTGAATTTTTCAAAAGCTTCATATTTTTCCTTCAGAAAGGCAACCCATGTTAGTCTAGAATAATAATCAATAATCAACATGAAATAGTTTTCTTTTCCTGTACCTTCCTTCCTTGATGGTCCATATAAATCCATATGTACTAATTGAAGAGGTTTTTCTGTTGAAGTAAAGTTCTTAGATTTAAACTGTGTCTAAGTAATCTTTCCTATTTGGCAAGGTTTGCATACATAATCATTTGTCTTTGATATCTTTGGAAGATCTTTTACTTCCCCATTGTTTCTAAGTTTGATTATATGATCAAAATTTAGGTGTCCAAGTCTCCTATGCCATAGCCAACTTTCATCATACTTGCTTAAGTGACATTCTTCTTTTCCTTCTTTCAAAAGATAGACATTGTTTTATGTTCTTATGCCTTTTGCAACCAACTATCTTGAATCCACATATTGTATTCTACAATCTTTATAAGTGAAAACAACTTCACATCCTCTGTCACAAACTTGACTGACACTAAGAAGATTATGTTTCAGACCATCTACAAACAACACATCTTGAGCTTTCCCTTTGCCATTATTTAGACTTACCATCCCTTTACCTTTTGTTTTCCTAGTGCATCATTCCCAAAAGTTACATTCCCCAATTTTCTTTCACTTAGAAGCAGAAACTTACTTTTGTCTCCAATCATATGTTTGGAACATCCACTGTCAATATACCAAGGATCCTTTTGTCTTTGAGCAGAAAGTACTAACCCACATTTATTACTTTCTTTCTGTTTCCATATTTTGACATTTTCAGCTGAGGAATCTATTCTTGGATCAACTTTGTAATTCTTCAAATGACAATCTAAGGCTTTGTGACCAAAATTATGACAAATGTAACATTCAGGCTCATTATACAATGGATCAAAATAATTGTTATGATGTTGTCTACTCACTGACTGTTTAGTTCTATGTTGCAACTGTTGTTCATTCTATGACCTCCTTAGTTGCATACTTCTAAACTTAATTCCACAATTTGTAGCTTTATGACCAAAATTAGAACAATAATAACAGTAACCATAGAACAAATTTTGATACCTGAATATTGACCTTCCTCTTGAAATTGGTTTCTTTATATTTTGTTGGCTTTGTTCCTATTCATAATTCAACTCATATTTACTAACGTTTGTTTGCAGAGTATGATCATAATCTGACTGTCTGTTGACTTGAAATTTGATCATCTTAGTAGATTCTTTCTTTTCTGACTGGCTGCTACTTGAACCACTTTCATAACCTAGACCATTTTTTATTAATGGAGATCTTTGTTTACTCGGGATGTTATTCAGTTCTTTTGAGGCTTTAATACTTGACAAATTTTGGTGATATAAGGCTTGAAACTTCTCCAACTCTTTTCTAGTTTTCACTACTTCTTCTTCCAGAGCTTCACATCTCACCTTCTTCTCTGCTAATTGTTGTTTTAGAATATATTATATTTTATTTTCTTCTTCTAATTCTACTTTTAACAAAACAAAATATTCACTTGGTTCTTTACCATTCTTTTCAAACTGCATCAACAATTGTTTTTGTTTTCTCTTCTTAAGTCTGAGTCTGTCAATCTCTTCTAAAGCACTGATTAGTTCACCTTCTATATCAACCACAGCTTCTTCATCATTCATGTCACCTCCTGTGTATTCATCATCAAGGTATCCTATGGCCATGAGCATAAAATCATTCACTTTATCTTCACAAGATGAATTTCTATCTATGTCTTATAAGGAGTCATCATTATTTGCACACAAACTTTTCTTTTTACTATATTTCTTAAATTTGTATTGTTTTTCATCATCAGAGTTATGGTCTTTTTTCTTGTGAGGACACTTAGATGAAAAATGACCTATATTACCACAGTTGAAACATTTAAATGGCAGCTTGCCTTGGTATTTGCCTGATCCTTTCTTTAACCTTCTCACAAATGTTTCCTCAATATCGTCTAATTTTGAATCAGTATTCTTGTATGCTTTAAAAGATGCTTCTCTAGTGATGTATTTATCTTTACTAATCCTCATTTCATGAGCAGTCAGAGTTCCTAGGAGTTGATCAATAGGCAGAATTTTAAGATCATTCAGTTCTTCTATTGCAGAAACTTTTGGATTAAATATATCAGGCAGAGATCTTAAAATCTTCTGAACTAAAAGTGTGTCTTCAATCTTCTCACCAAGACCCTTTATGGCATTCACAAGCTCCTCAACTCTTAAAAATATTTACTAATTGTTTCATTCTCATTCATATTTAGTTGTTCAAATTTCAATCTATGTGTCTGAAGCTTGGCACCTTTTACTTTTTCATTTCCTTCATAAATGCTAATAAGTTTATTCCACATCTCTTTGGTAGATTTAAGATGCATCACCTTTACAAACTTAGCTTCAACAAGCCCACTCAAGATAACATTCATTCCCTTTGCATTGAAGCTAAATTCTAGCTTATCATCTTTGGAAGCTAGCACAATAGGTCTTGTATATCCAGTCTCTACTACATCCCAAACATCAACACCTAAGGCCATAATGTGTGTTCTCATTCTAATTTTCCAGAAAGAAAAATTTGTTCCATCAAACAAAGGAGGCTTATTGTTTGAAGTCCCTTCATGACTTGTCATGTTTAAGCTTACATATCTACCTTTAAATAAAAGGAACCTGCTCTGATACCAATTGTTGAAATTACTAAGACAACTCAGGGTGGGGGGGTGAATAAGTTGTTACTGTGCTTAAACAATTTTATGTCTATAAAAATATTGTTACTCTTCTCCAACTGATGATCAAGATTATGCAAGACATAAACAACAGAAATAGTAAACATCAATCACACACATGATATACATAGAGACAGATATTCATGAGGAAACCCATAAAGAGAGAAAACCTCTTGTTCTTAGAATGATAAGCAGTCTTTTAATTTATGTACATCATCTATCTTTGAGCACCAACTCAAAATGAGGCCCCAACCTCTTCTTTAACAAGCTACAACTTGTATAGAGCACCAACCCTCAAGTTTCTCTAGCACCCACTAGAAAGAAGCATATTTGCTCCTTATGATCTCCAACACCAACTGGATGGAAGCACCTACTTCCACTTATACAAGCACCAACTTGCACACATAAAACTCTTAGTTTTCCCTAGCACCACCTTGCCTCCCTATTTTCTATCCACAACTATATGGAAGATACAACTCCCAGAATTCAAGCACCAACAAGAATAACAAATGACAACAATCCTCCCTAGCACCACCTTGATTATAAATATTTGCTTGAATAATACCTTACAAAAATACAGATATGTCAATGCTTACCATTTCTTCTCTTTTCTGCAATTCTGCTCTGCTTTCATTCTACTTATGTTCTGCAATTCTGCTTTGCTTTTGTCTGTTCATACTCAGATCCACTTGTTTTCTTTTTCCATCTACTCTTTCACTATTCTTCTCATACTCTTAGGTTCTTGTACATTCTGCGCTTTCCACCATTTCTTCTCTATCCAGCTTATGTTCTTCATCTCTCAATTCGTTCTCTCTCTATTCATCCTGTAATTTTTCAATACATACAATTCAACTCATTTTACATAGAAACGAAAACCACACTCTGTCACAACATATTTTATTTTATTCATTCACTCATGATCCGCTACACTATGAATCTCGAATGCCCAAGAACAATGATTCAATTAGTATAACCGAATCGTAACTGGTCAAGAAATCACGAAGTGAAACAACAACCCTTCAATTAGAATGTTTATTTAATCAACGTCATTGGATTATACACGCAAAGGCTTTTTGAATTTTCAATGTGTAAAATATATTGTCGACAGGTGCAAGGTTCCTCTCCACATGACCACTTGTTGTGACCATACGTTAACCAAAAAGGCGCTTCGCGACTTCGCACATCAAATATTCTGTTGCGAGTCACCCCGACTCTCCCAACTCCCAAACTCCAAAGTAGATCCTAGCGACGTTAGATCCTTCCCTTATTCTCTGTTGATGTGACCTCTGGTTGTGACTTGGGGCCAAGCACTTCGGGACTCCACGTTTTGCGAACTCACAAGTTATCTCTCCCCCTTTCTCCGATGTCCGAACTTCCAAACTTTGAACTTCGTCGTGCCTGATCAACGGTCCACGAACCTCAGTGATCCAGCGGACCAGATCTCCTCTTCACACTTCGGGACTTTGTATTTCAAGCGCTAGCTCCTTTTTCTTTAGCCCCTTCCTGCATATGGCCATGGTCTATGACCTCACATAAATATGTGATTGCAGTAGTGGCCAAGAGTGGTTTGAGACCAACCCACTTTTCTCCCCGCAATTTACCTCCAATCGCCATGTGTCCCTTTTTCAATAATGTGGTTTCAATTGCGGCCCGCTCTAAAATTTTAAAGTCTGAGCATTCTTTGGCCCCGCAATCCAACTCGACCGTCGATCTTCTGACCTTGGCGGTGTTTACTAATTAATGGCTGAGATCTGTCCTCCCTTTCTGCCTTCTCTCCTCCTTTCGCGTGCATTCCCAGATCTCCATGATCTGTCAACATGCACCCCCCTTTCAAATCAATGGCTATGGTTGATTTCTCCCTTCGGGATTCGAGAGTTTCAACTCTCAACTCTTGGCCTTCTCTGAAATGGCTATCTTCTGAAATGGAATATCTTCTGCCACGTGTCCTCCTCGATCAATGCTCTACCTCTGCTTCGGGACTCTGACCCTTTCAACCATATCAACAACCTTTGTCCCCTTTCTCGATCAACAGTCGAGATATCCTTCAGGGTTTTAGCACTTTCTACCAAGACCAGATCGACGGTCCTTGGAACCCTTCTCGATCAACGGTCGAGACTCACTTCGGGCTTCGACACTTCGGTTCTCTGGTTTCCTCCAGAGTATTCTATACCCGAAGCTCTGGATCTGAAACCACACGTCCCACTCAATCCAATGGTCCTTGTCACTTCGGGACTTCGGCCTTCGAGAGTTCAACTCCCCTACACTCGTTTTCTCCCAGAGCATTTCACCCAGAGTCCACGATCTAACGACGCATGTCCTCCCGCAGATCGACGACTCATGATGTAGTTTCTTTCAAACATTTGTCTCACGATTCCTTCTTTCCTTCTCACCATTCTCAGTTGACATCAATGACAACACACCAAACAAACAACTCCCTGACACATTTCCCTCAATATCAGAATTTTCAATTACTGAGAATTGGGTACAGAAATCTTGTTTTTGTACATGAGAATTTCATCAAGTTCCAGCTTGTAATCTTCAATTTTCTGCTGCAAATTACCTTGTTGTAATTTTTCCACTAATTCCACGTAATGCAAATCTGATTTTGCAACCTCTAAGATTTTTTCCTTCAAATCAGATTGACAGATGCTAATGGTTGTAGCATGCAACTCATGCACTCTTCTGTTGAGTGCATCAGCCACCTTGTTCTCTTTCCCTTTAATATGCTTTATATCAAAGTCATACTCACTGAAAAATTCCAACCATCTACTCTGACTGGCATTTTAATTTGGATGATCGAATAAATATTTCAGACCATTATGGTATGTCCTCAACTCAAACTTTTTTCCCATGAGGTAATGTCTCCACTTCTTCAAGGAATGCACTGTGGCTTCCAACTCCAAATCATGAGTGGCATAGTGTCTTTCATGCTCCTTCAACTTCCTTGATTCATAACATACAACATACCCATTCTAACTAAGGACCCCACCAAGTCCTTCTTTACATGTGTATGTACATATAATTAAGTCTTCATTTGGATTTGCAATCCTTAGAATTGGAGAACTGGTTAATAATTGCTTCAATTGTTGGAAGCTCTTTCACACTATAATGACCACTGGAACTTCACTCCCTTATTTTGCAAGGAAGTAATTGGGTGTGCAATCTTTGAGAATCTTGTAATAAATCTTCTATAGTATCCTACAAGGCCCTTGAAAGATCTAAATTCTATCACATTCTTAGGTGTTGACCATATTCCAATGCCCTCAATATTTTTCGGATCCACTGTTATCCCTTCTTCTGAGATGATGTGTCCCAGATAGTAGATTTTCTTCTAATAAAATGAGCATTTGCTCAATTTGGCATACAATTGATGCTCCCTTAATACCTGTAGTACCAACCTCAAGTGTTGTTCATGCTCTTCCTCCGACTTGGAATATATAAGAATGTTATCCAAGAAGACAATGACAAACTTATCCACATATTCTCTAAAAATTTAATTCATTAAACACATAAAACAACTTGTACATTTGATAACCCAAATGGCACCACTGTGAATTTGTAACAACCATACCTTGTTCAGAAAGAAGTCTTGTTGATGTCTTCTTCTTTAATTCTTACCTGATGATAACCTGACCTGAGATCAACCTTGAAGAATATTTTTTCATTCTTTAGCTGATCAAATAGGTCATTGATCCTTGGCGAAGGATATTTATTCTTCACAGTTACCTCAATACACAGTCTCAAAGTCCCATCCTTCTTCTTCACAAATACAACTGGGGCACCCCAAGGTGATACACTTAGGCGTATGTATCCCTTCTTCAGAAGCTCTTCAAGATGCACTTGCAACTCCTTCAATTTTGAAGTACTCATCTTGTAAGGAGTCTTGGATATTTGAGTTGCTCCAGGCATTAGATTTATAGATAAATCAATATCTCTTTTAGGAGATAATCTTGGTATTTCTTTAAACACATCCTAAAACTCCTTTAGGACTGCATAATCTTCAATATTTGACATATTATCCTTATGTGTTTCTTCCATATGAGATGCAAATATTTGACAACCCTTTATGTAACACTTCTTTAGCTACATTGATGATATTTCTCTGACAACTACTGCCCTGGTAATTCCTTGGACTGTCCTTAGGTTCTCTTCCTCATACGGGAAATTAAATTCCTTGTTATGATAGTCTAAGACAACATGGTGTTGGTCCAACCAACCCATCCCAATTAGACAATCATAGGAGCCTAAAGGTAATATGTTCAAATATGCCTTGGTGCTCAGCCCATTCATGCCCATTGGACATAACTTAACCAACTCATTAACTTTTCTCTTGGCTCCAGTAGCCAATTGCACCAACCAATATTTCCCATGCTTGCTTCTTGGAAAATGCAATCTTTCCACCACCTTAGGATCTATATAACTATGACTAGCTCCTGAATCAATTAAAATTGCAATGGTTTGGTTGTTGATCATATCTTCCACTTCAATCATGTGTGATTGAAATTATGTTTGCTTGTTGTCCAGGGCGGCATAGATCCTTGTCACATTTCTTCCCACGACCTCCACTGTTTCCGCTTGATGTACATTGTGAACAACTCTCACTTTGTCACTTATGTGAGGACAATTTCTATACAAATGATCTCCTTTACAACCCCAATATTGAATGGGTGGTTGCCTTGGCCTTTGCCCACTTGTCTCAATCACTCTGAGCTCTCTAGAAAATGGTTGTCCCCTGAGAACTATTTCTGAAGAAAGGTGGTTTATTCCCCTTCTTCCTTTGTTCCATCTTGAACTTCTTTTTGTCTTCCCAAGCTTTTTGGAAAGTTGGCTTTACATTCTGTTGATCATATAGGCATTTAGCTCGCCTAATGGTCTCTTCCAATGTCTTGGGATCATCATATTGAATCTTGTCACCAATGAAAGATGGAAGCCCACTCAGATACCTTTGAATCTTAATGGTCTCATCCTTGATGAAGGAGACATACTTTAACAACTCATAAAACATTCTTTCAGATTTATCAATGGTCATACTCCCAAGCTTGAGTTCAAAGAACTCTTTCATTTTCTTGTCATAGTACCTTTTAGTCAAGTATTTCTTTTCAAAATACTTCTTGAATTCCTTCCAGTAACCTTTTTCTCCTTAATGTGTTGCACCTGCACAAGTTGATCCCACCACATGGATACTTTTCCTTTGAGCTAGTAGATAGCAATTCTTCCTTCTGCATGAGAAGAATAATTATGCAATTGAAAATATTTTCTCACGCCTAGCAGCCATGTCTCAGAATCTTCATCCTTCTTGTGCTCACCCTCAAATGTGGGAGGTTTGATTTTGTTCATTTCTCCTCGCAGCTCATCCACCCCAAAACTCTTCTAATTCTTCCTGATAGGGGATGAACAGGATTTTTTGGATGCTCTCCTATTGGAATGCTTTGAGGAGCAATGGTGATGTCTGCTAGCACTCCTTGATCTTCCTTTCTCCTCGGGAGACCTATGACTTCTTGATTTGCCTGATCCATTCTCCTTATCCATTTTATTTTCAATTCTTTCTAGGCTCTGCATTAACTTCATGTAGAAGTCTTCCTACTACTCCTTGGATTTCATAAGCCTTTCATTATCAACCTTGTGAATTTGGACATCTTTCTGCAAATTTATAATGGTTTCTGCCATATTCAATTTTTCATCCTTTCCCTCTCCATGTCCATTGGAGTTTGTTCCTTCACTACCCAAATGGACATCTATTCCTCTAATCTCATATTCCTTACTGTAAGCTCCATGTGTCTCTTCCATCCCTCTGCACTCTATGTTGATCCAGGTCTGATCTAATTGTTGTTAACTCTGCAAAATGTGCAACCAATAGAACTCTGCAAGGATAACTATCTCAACAATTTAATGAAAATATGAACCATTCTAGTTCAATTGATATATCATATTTCTTTCTTCTGATTTTCTGAGAAATTGACTGCTCCCTTCCTCAATTCTAAGTTTTGAGCAGGAAGTTATGGATATTTGAACAATTGTCCTTCCTGGAAGGTAATCTTTGTACAATTGTTCTTCTTCAGAGTCGAATTGGTTCTTGGACTCATGTTGGGTCCTCTCGTAAAGTACACAGGCCTTCTTTCCATCTTTAGGTTCAGGTCTGTACAGCTCGAAACCCCACATATTCCTTCTTCTAGCCCCCTTCTGTCTTTGAAAACATCAATTCATGCAATATCCCCCTTTTATTTCAACTAAAGTCGCATAGGACCAAGGCTATGACCAAGTGCTTAGATGAAGTGCGCTTATCGAGATCTTCGAGACTTTGGGGCTCTAAAACTTCGGGCTTCTGGGGTTTCTCCTTCATCACACTTCATTTTCCCCGAATGTCGAACTTGAAAAGCTTCAAACGGACCTTTCTTCGGAGCTTCGGGGCTTCAATACTTTGGAGCTTCGGAACTTCGGAACTTCCACCAACTCCACTTAACGTTACCTCTAAACGTCGAACTGGAAAACTCCCGGAGAGGTACTTAGGAGCATCACTACTTCGGTGCTACGGAGCTTCGAGCTTCAAAAGATATTGCAACAACATACACGTATACCCCCAAATGTCGATTTCTCTGAACTTCGTGAGTCTCGTCAGCAACCACGCACCAGGGGGGTGCTATGTGGTAGAAAATAAAGTGTGGACACGTGACCCAATATGATGGGTGACACGTGTCATGTTCTAACTGGCACGAACGGTATTTGAAAAGCATGGAACACGATGACACGTGACAAGGATAAAGTGTGCCAACATCACCCTAGGTGATGTCAACAATCCACATCACTCTGGTGCTTCATGACTTCAGGACTTCAGGACTTCAGAGGTTTCTTCCACAACATCTTTCAAAACTCTCGAACGTCGAACTTTTGAACAGGTCCACGTCACCCTAGCTGACATCATCATGTCATGTTAAGCCGAAATTCTAGGACTTCAGCACTTCGGGCTTCGGAAGCTTCTACTCCCACATACTTTATAACTCCTGAATGTCGAACTTCCAAATAGTTATTTCCCAGAGCTTCAGGTCTTCGAGGCTCTAAGACTTCAAAATTTTCTACGCAAGACCACGTCAAAACACCCAAACACCGAACTTCCAAATAGACTAATCTATGGACACGCGTCTCCGATTAAGGAACGGTCCACATTGGTTTTGGACATCAAAAATTTGGAAAACTCATCCTTCCGCGCAATCACAAACAAATTTCCTCGGAGTGTCGAATTACCGAACCACTCGGGAAATCCAACGATCCTCCTTCTCTCAAACGATCTACAGTGTATAACCACTCTAGGACTTCAGAGCTTCAGAACTTTGGGGCTCTGGGAGACTTCTCCACACTACACCCCAATACACTTGAACGTCGAATTCCCAATTACTTTCTAACTTGCAGACATGTGTCCTCGAACATGAACGGTCTAGATTAGCTTCGGAGTTCGGGACTTCGGGAGATTTCCCTCCTAGCATCTTAAAGACTCGCTTCTCCCAGAGTGTTGAACCTATGAACTGTCGTGAGATCTACAACTCACATTTGCTCGCGCATAGATCTGGCGACTGGGATCTGATCTTCACCACTGTGCCTCACCTCCTAATTTGTACTTGATCTAACGGCTCAGATCTATCCTTGTCCAAATCCAACGGTCAAGCACTTCTCCAAGTGATATACGACGTAGATCCACTCCAGAACTTCGGAGCTTTAGAGATTTTACCTCCTTTTCATCAAAGACATAAAATTTGTTGAAGCAAATAAGTCTGAAGGACTTGAGGGGTTAACAACCATGCTACTTCTCCCAATTCGACAGTTATGAGGGAACTGTCTTCTCCCGAACAAATCCAACAACCCCAAATATGAACTTTGTGGCCCCCAAAACCACAGTTACTGTGGTTTCTTTCCTCTGTTGGATTTCTCGAACTGCTACACCTTCTGAGCTTTCAGACATAGTTAAGGTGCTCTCAGCGCCCTCTTGGAACTCATGGACGTTCTGAAACTCCAATTTTGTCCATTTCGACAACAATTCCCTTTGAAACTTGTGCTTCAATTTCCACTTACACGACCCATCCAGGCTCAATGTTGAAAATTGGAGCTTTGATATCATATTGTAACATCCCCAGCCACCCAGGCAGGGTCATGCTACTCCATAAAACACACTCTCTAAGTTTTGAAACCAAACTTGTAGCACACCCCAAGCCTCCCAGGCCGAGGACTCACATTGAGAACTTCTCATGTTTCTGATATTAAAAAATGTACATACCCAGCCACTATGGCACACAGAAACTACTGTGGAACTTCATACATATAAAACTTAACAGACAATTACATTATGTTAATACACAGATTAATGCGGAAATAACAGTGAGCTTATACATGCAACATCTACAGGCAAAAATCATAAATATAAGACATGTACAAATACACAACATGCAAATGAACACACAATTGGTACTTATCTTTTTATAGGAGACCACCAACTACGTGCAGACCTTCCATGAACCTCCCTGCCTTAGACCATGTTGCTAATCACTCTCAGCAGTGGGTCACCCCCGAATTGGGACTAAGCTCCACCCGGGTAAAGGGATTCCTAGGCTAGGCTGAGACAACTGGAAGTTGTACAGTCAATAGGAAGGATTTCATCCCAAGAGCCAACTCACACTAAAAACCTACAACCTCTCATTCCCCACATGCATGTCCCACCTCAGGAAGTGTGTCCCTTCTCTGCTCAACAGTCCTTTGACTGCCCCACTTCCCTTCCAGGGCTTCAACAACAGGCTACACAGAAATTCTCAGAGCACTATAGCTGTCGTTGGGCTCCCTCTAGGAAAATCACTTCCCCAACAACCTCTCTCACCTGGAGAGAGTTTCTTACAGGCCTGACAACCTGCTTCTTTAGTCCATGGGCCTGACAACCTCCCTGTTCAAACCACAGGCCTAACAACCTGCTTCTTAGTCCATCTCCTTAGTCAATTATTTAAGGGTGATGGAAACAACAAAGCTCGGGTATAGAACAAATTATGGCAGCAACAACAAATCGTTAAGGCACGGTACGAGCTCAGAAAAAGTATAGGTGCGTTGTGCTTCACAGGAAAAGTACGGGATAGCTCAAGGTGCCTGTTGGTTCCAAAGGTGCATGCAAGTTGCAGGGGTACCGTCGACGATGGAGAGGATGGCTCTGTGGGTGAGTGTGTGAGTGAATGGGGAAAGGACTCAAAGACTATTTTCCCCCACCTATATTTACATGCGCCATGATTGACACATGACTCTCTTGGGGCTCGTTTCTCTCCACTTGGGATTCATTCCCTCTTCCATGAGACTTAGGATAAAGCAACTATCCTCACCATAGTCTTTAGCACATAATAATATAATATTCCTTTTGAGATAAGCTCTCTAGTTTAGCCCCTTTCGTAGGGTCTTATCCCTCCCTTTCCCTTTATAGTGGAGCTTAGTCCCCCATACTCTTTTATCGTGGTTGGTCTACATGCAACAATGTATTGTATTAATGATATGAGTGTTTACATATACAAAAATAGGCTCACTGGCTTTAGCATCTAGGCTCTCCGACCTAATCATCACATAAGCCTCCTAGCTTATAATCGTTTGGCTCACCGGCCTATAAAACATGTTTACAATTTAGTTCGGACTCGACTTTGAGGTATTACAATAATATTTATTGTCCTTCATAAATGATTAATGATTTAAAAAATTTACATTTTTTAAGGATGTATTTTGAATTACTCTTTTCACACGGGTTTGAACCTCTTATAAGAGTTAGAAAGTATTCAATTTTGATCACCAATTTTAATAATATTTGTTTTTCAACATATCATCTAAATTTCAATATTTTTTTCACATCATTATCATTATCTATCTTTTTGTAATCTCTATTTTATTAATTTTAAAATTAAAAAAAGTGTTATTACTTTTTCAAAACAAATTTGTTTAATAATATTTATAAAATTCACAATTTTTTGCTGGTACAGAAGGTAAAGCAAGTGGCGATTAAAAAAAATGGCGGGAGGGAATGTGTATGAAGTCAAAAGCTTCCCTTCCATGTCACGTGGCTTGAGTGGCATAATTAGCCACAAAAACTTGACAAGGTTTCCAGCTTTTTTATCAGTGTTTTTAGGTACCTCACATATCACATGCGAGGTTTGTCGTGGACCTAATGTTTTGATTTTTCTGTGGGTAGATAGAATCAATTAGAAATAAACAACTATTTATTTTAAGGTTAAATTTTATAAATGCATTTTTATTCTTATTTTATTTTTAAGTCTTAATTTAAAATTAAAAGATCAAGAAAGGTATTATTATTGTTCTCCTTGAATGAAATTGTTCTCTTAGGTTGTGAGGTTGTTGTTATTAATATTATTTTATGTGAATGATTAAATAGATGTTGGCAAAGTGTTTATTTATTAATTTAATTTTGGTTAATTATATAGATTTATCTTAATTTTGTATTTATTTAATATTAAGAGAGATTAAATTTGTTGAAGTATAATTTTTTTTTTAAGTTTACAAAATGGAAACTTGAAATTCTAGTCAAAATCATCTTTGACTTAAACATGAATGACATAAGGATGTTCATTCTTAACTAAACTATTAAGAAATAAATGAATAAATCATAATACATAATAAGAATAATATTAAAATTATTATTACATCTAAATTTAAAAGCAAAATAAAGTTAAATTATTATAAAAAAGTGATTAACCCTAATCTAATAATATATATATATATATATATATATATATATATATATATATATAAAAACATTTTGATGGTTTTAAAACAAATTAAAACTTTAAAAAGTAAAATTACATAATTCTTATTAATAAAATAATATTATAATTTTCCACAATTTCTTACCATGTGTGGGACAATTTATCTACTTATTTCATATACACAACAATGTCTAAATAAGAATACTCTCTACCTATAAAATATTGTGTAGTTGGAATTATAATTTTCCACAAATTTTTACAATGTGTGGGAGAATTTATCCACTTTTTTTTTTCCAATAGAATATTAGCTCAAAATTATATTAGAGTATAATTTTGTTTACATCTTCAAAGATCCTTAATCAAAAAAGATCATTCAGTGTTCCAGCTTGATACTAAAATATCCAACAACTATCCACGAAAAGGTTCCTTACAAACCACATAGGGCCTAAAGACATAAACCAACAAGATATAGTTTATCTCTTCATAAAAACAAAACAAACTTGAAAGTTCCGGCTACCAGTTGGCTGGTAATCCTGTTTCACTTCAAATACAAGAAATTTCAAAGAGATTTATATGGGTAAGTGGACTTCCAGCCCCTCCTACCCATTGGAAAAAGGTCAATCTGTCTTCTGGTTCCAAGAGAGCTTGTTTTGATAAAACGTTTGCCTCGTTATTGAATTCCCTCTAAATATGATGAAAGCTAATTCCTTGAAATATGGTGGTCAAATCCATTGTTCTATGCTTCCATCCTTCGATGTCAATCCCCTGTAGGATACTCTTATGATTTAGTCAATCAATAACTATCTTGGAGTCTCCCAGTACCTGTATATTTGGAATAGACCACATATTGGCGAGTGTGAGAGTAGCCCAAAATCCCATAAGCTCATCTTTTGTGTTGGTACCTTCCCCATAGTTGATGTACCATCTATATACAGTCAACTTTGGAAATTTAATGACACCACCAACTCCACATCACTTGCCACCTGATATAGCCACACCATCAAAACAAGCAATAGTAAATCCTTCTTTTTGTGTGATCGAGCAAACTCTTAGGGAGTCAGGAATATGTGATTGGGGTAGCCAATTGTGAGATCCAAGTATCTTATAAATCATTGTAGAAACTGAAGGTGATCTCTCATCAAATATGACTTTGTTACTCTCAAGCGAGATGTACCAACAGGTAAGTGCAACCAGACTTTTTGAAACTGATTTGTCCTTGGTCCAAGTAGCAAAACAATCATTTAGTGTGGCTCCTTCCCATGTTCTTTTAATCTGAAGAAGTGTTAATCTAGCCCAAACTGTCTTTAAGAAGGTACAGTGAATGAATATATGGTTAATATCTTCAAAATCGTGTTTGCAGAGATAGCAAACCCCAGGTCCCTCCCATCCTTTTTTTTGAAGAGTGTCCCATGTCAGAATCTTTTTTTCCGCTGCCATCCAAATGAAAAATTTTATCTTTAACTGAATGTCCCATTCCATATATTAACCTTCCAACCATGCCAGATCAGATAATCCATAATAGATATCAGAGCAGAGTAAATATTTTTAACTGTAATGTTCCCCGAAGAGTCCCCTCGGGTCCATAAAAGTGTGTCGTTCGTATCATGGAGTGTGATACTAGCACCTAAAAGCGCTCTGCAAAATAGGTCCCATTCGGTTGCTAACAATCCCGCTAAGCCCAGCTCCTCATTACTTAACCAATTCTCAGATAATGAAACAGGATCTCGGGATACTGTCACTTGTGCCAGTACAATAATCATTTTCTGTTTTAAATGCGCAAGCAGTACACCCGATAGGATGGATCTGTCACCCATACCTAAGATAGGATCTCTGCCAATGGAAATAAAATGTCCTGACCCCGGACTCCAGCTTTCCCAGTGGGTAATCACATGTACTGATCTTGTAAGAATATTCCAGATCCTAGACGTTGATAGATGCTTGTGGGAAGCTTGTTTGAACCAATTGATAATTGTTGTGTTGTGTAAATATTTATCCAATAAAACCTTATGCCAAATATTGTCCTGAGTCAATACTCTCCAAAGACTATTTACCGTTAATGTCATATTAAAAAGAGGGAGGTTCCTGAAACCCCAACCGCCACATTTCTTTGGTCTAGAAAGAATGTCCCATCTGCATAAGTGAAATTGTCGTGTTGTTTTATGATCGCTCCAAAGGAAATTGAACATCAATTTTTGCATCTTATTCAAAATAGAGCACGGGATGGTCTCCAAAGACATCCAATAAACAACCTGCCTCTCTAGTATTGACTTTACTAAGACAAATCTACCACCCAATGACAACCACTTGTTTCACCACAAACCGATCTTCTTTTCCATTTTTGTCACTAACCAATTCCAGTCTTTAGTCTTATATGCCCTAGTCTTTAGGAAGTAGCCCAAATATTTAAAACCGATTGAGAGCTTGGTAAAAGAATATGGAAGAATCTCCTTAAAAGGTGCAAGTTCAACATCAGATAGGCCTTTGAAATGTAAAATAGTTTTTTATTGGTTTATCATTAATCTCGATGGTTTACAGAATAACTGGATAATTTTGTCGATTTCCATCCATTCTTTTATTGTAGCCTTAGTCATAATAAGGACATCATCCACAAACAATAAGTGAAGTATTTTTTATCATTCTGGACACTTTTATATCTAATAGATTTCCTTCTCCAACGCTACTTTTCATTAATAGATTGAGCCCTTCCATAACCAAAATAAAAAGTAATGGTGATAATGGGCAACCTTGGTGCAAACCTCTACCACTTCTAAAGAATTATGTCACCTCGCCATTGAGTAATACAACAAATGAAGAAGAAGTAACACAACTCATGATCCAGTTTATCATCTGGATTCCAAAACCCACTTTTAATAATGTCATCCTTAAATGATCCCAATAAATGCATCCATAATCCTTCCTCAGGTCCAATTTCAATACTAGTGACTTTATTTATTTTTTCTTTATGCTATGTAGACTCTCATGTGCAATACCAATAGCATCTTGAATCCTTCGTCCCTGTAAAAACACCAACTTTTCAGCAAAGAGTGACCTAGAAAGGATCAACTTTATCCGATTTGCAATGATTTTTTATATCACTTTATAACAAAGGTTATAGAAGGAAATCAGACGGAAATCATCAAAAGTAACTAGTTTATTTTCCTTCGGTATAAGAGTCAGAAAAATTGATTTTAGACTCCCAACAATGGATCCTTTATGTCTCGAATCCTCAACCATCTCAAGGTGATCCTCCACAACTAGGTCAAAAAAGAAGATGAAGAATTCAACCATCCAGTCGTCCGGCCCCGGGCTCTTATCTTTTTTGAATTGAAATAAAAAGGTCTTTAGTTCCTCCATAGTAACAAGATTGTACAGTGAACCAGACTCGTCATCATTTAAAACCATCCTAGGAAAGAGACCAGTTACCTTGACGTGTTCTATGGTATTTAATGTAGACGGAGCCTTATAAAACTTTTTGAAATAGGATACCGCCTCCTCCTTTATCGCTCCCTGGTCTGTAAGGGTGAAACCATTTTCATCATTGATCTCCCAAACGTGTTTTTGATTCCTATTGTGGCTTGCAACATTATGAAAAAACATAGTATTAGTGTCCCCACTTTTTATCTAGATCGCCCTGTTACGAAGTCTCCACTGCTCTTCTGCACCACATAATAGATTGTTTCTTTCACATTCCAACCGTTTTAGATGTTTTCCACTCCCAGATTTTTTGTATCCCCGACCAGACTCACAATTGTCTCCTTTATATCAGATTCTAGTGTCTCAAGTTGAGCCTTGTTCTTGGCACAAACTTCTTTATTCTAGAGTTTTGTATGTGTCCTTAAAACCTTTAATTTCCACACTAATCTGCTCTGCCTTTCACCTTCATATAAGAAATAGGGATCCTTCCAAATATTATGTACCAAGGCCATGTATTCATCATCATTCAACCAATGGGAATTTAATTTGAATGGATATGCTTTGTAAATAGGTGGAATCTCCAGCTAGAGTAGTACAGGGGGATGATCAGATATAAATGGATATGACACCCAGGACCTAAATAATCCAACCACAGATAATAAACCTTCGGAGACAAGACATCTATCCAAGTGCCCGACAATGGCCTCTTGACCAGAACACCCATTCTGCCAAGTCGGAATCAGTTTTGTTGGTTTAATGTCTATCAACTTTTTTGAAAGGAATAACTCTCTGTAATAATCCTCTGTCAATCTAGGGACAATGGAACCTCCCCAGACCTCATCCGAAGAGAAAATTATATTCAGATCACCAACGATAATCATATTGCTAATGGACAAAATACCACTATCATCCATCGAGCGCCATAAATGTTTTCGGTTCAATCACGGGCCATATATATTAAGCAAAGAGATCTCCCTCTTGTTAATAATACACTTGCATGTTAACAAAATACCACCAATAGTAAGAAAAGGAACCAACTCATATAAATTTGGGTCCCAAGTGACTAATAATCCTCCCGAAGTACCCATAGAATTAACAGCACTCGAAACCCAAGAGGGACGTAGAAGGTGGATAAAATATCTAGCTTTTTGTTCATGGACAAGTGTTTCCTGAAGGAAAACAATATCCGGTCGAGTTTGATCCAGTAGTCTGCATAAAGAGGCAGCTTTGAGGGTGACTCCAATCCCTCTTACATTTAATGAGAGTAACAACATCACTTAGCCCTCGCCGGGTCTTTCATTTCTCTAAGAGCCCCACTATCAGTGGAGGGAGGAACTGTGTCAATAGACTGTGAGGGTAAACCTACCATTTTTTTTCGTAAGCTGCCAATTTTTTTCCCAGCCCCTTTGGTATGCTTATGAGATGTAATAGTCTCGGGTCAAGGATAGCTTTGCCTAAATATGTTGGCAACTTTATAGAATCGTTTGAGTCTCGGATAAACAGAATCAATGAGTCTAGAACAACACTAAGTGTGGATTCATCCACCTCAGATTATCTACACCCAGTCTCCACTAGATTATTTGCTAATAGCTTCAAAGACGAGGGGAAAGAGTTTAAGGTCCCATCCCGTGTAGGTAATAATTGCAGGGATAAAATATGAATCATCACAGTAGGGGAAGGAGAAGGAGACTCCACTTGTGTGAGTGGTAGACTCCCCGAAACAAAGGCTGGGGGTGATATAGTGACAACCGGCCTCACCGATCCCGTCAAAACTGGATCTGTTGGGATCGGGACCCCCTCATTTTCCCCCTTATCTAAGGTAGTAGATAAGAACAACCAACGAGATTTATCCAAGGCCTCCTTCTCCCAGAGCGACAAAGTAGAATATAAAGAAGGGAAAATACTTTTCAACTTACTAATGAGAGTCGTAACAGGCTCCTGTTGACTCCAAAGCTCACCTCCAAAATGAATAGTTTCGCTTATGAGAGAGTCCGCTTCATTCATATAATCAGGTGGGTCCCTTTGTAATGTAGTATCCTCCAACGACTCTCCAGCCTTCTTACCAGCAAATTCTCAACGAAGATGACCAGTTCTATGACACAAATTGCACCGAAAGGGAATACCAAGATAGTCCAACTTCTGACTATACCTTCGTCCATGCCATTCGATATCTAGGACTTCCAGTAGCCCGCAGTGGATATCCAATTCCACTAAAATTCTACCCACTTTTATAGAAGAGGTAACAAGTGACTGGTTATCCAGAGTAATAAACTTACACAAAGCGTTGCTTATTGCCCAAAGAGCTCCTTCATTCCACAGGTGTAAAGGTAACCCCGGAAGAAGAACCCACAAATGGCAGAACTGAAAATGTTCAGTCGTCGGATCAAAAGCAACCCGCCAGCATTTCAGCATCAAGCTGCTACCGCCAAAAACCCATAGGGAGCTCAATAATAATGTCGCATCCTCCGACGTTTTACAAATAAAACTGAGCCAATCTTTAGTAAGGTAAAGGACTTCAAGCTCATAACCCAGTATCATAGCCCAATGTTTTTCAATCCAGGCTGAGACAAGTCCCGTACTGAGATAATTATAGGATATCCTTCCTACCAGACCACAGAGGGCCATCATGCAAGTCTCTTCCAGACCCACGTCTGAACCCAACACCAGATGCTTTACCTTTCTATTTTCTTTCCACAACTTCCTTCGAACACCATTCGGGTGTGGTTGTTTGTGGGTTTTTCTCAAACTAACCGGTGAAAATACTCCTTTATCGCCTAATAATTCTTCATTGACAAACTTCGGCTCAATAACAGGTTGCGTAAGGCCCGTTGGAGTAGGGGGGGCATCGAAAGAACTAGACGAAGGACCCGTTAACTGGGTGACGGTAATGCCTGGAGCGGAAGACGACGCAAGTTTACAGAAAAGTAAAGACCTCAGGGCTCCTCCCAAGGTATTCGCCTTTGTGAAAAGACCCCCTTGTTGCCAAGCTACCTCATCATCAGCTCTCATAAGTGCCATGACATTTCCTTCTATGTCATCACTGTTATTAGACCACATTAGACTACCACCTCTAACGCATTGACTACTGACCACGAATTAAGGACCCTAGTCTAGTTACCTAGAAGGGAAAATTAATACAAAAGAGCTGGGCCCAGGACCCAAAGGACAACTGTTCAGCTGGTTAATAAAGCCCATTAAATCACTAAAAACAAAGTATGAACGTCTTGGAAAGGTAGTAAGGAAAAAAAGCCAAAGAAATGATGCTAGTTGGTTGACTGTTCACATAGTTTTAACCTCTAGATCCCCAACGAAGTTCTAAACAAGGTCCCTTATCATAATGCCTCCAAGTGCCCTCCAATCTAGGCATAGTTTCAAGTTGTAACAATGTCGTCCGCGCCTCCACCATCACTAGTTCACGTCCATCCCACCTATTTCAAAATTCCCACGTAGTTGCAAAGCCGAGCTATCCCTCCACTTCACCCACATCTCCTAATCGTCATTGTTCTAAGTAACTAACTTACTTGAATTCAAGAATTTATCCACTTACTTCATATACACAACAATATTTAAATAAGAATACTCTCTACCTATAAAACTATTGTGTACTTTTTACAATCAAGGGGATGTGACGTGTCAGTTTCAAAAAAAATAATATAAAATAAAATTAAAAATAATATAAATTGAAAATTTAAGAAAAAAAGAAATATATATTAAATTCAATAAATATAAATACAATTATAAAATAAATCTAAATTAAAATTTATAATGAGGAATGGAACAAATTGTAACACACATCTCTTATATTTTAATATAATATCTTATAAAACTAAAATAATAATAATATACAAAGATTTATTAAAATTTGTTTGATATTTTTCTTTATTATTTGTATTTTTTTTAAATTAATTTAATTTGATTTAATATTTCTCTTATAAAACTAAAAAATAATAATGTTTTAAATTAATAGATTTTTTTATATTTTTTTATTGTTTTCTTTTTAGTCACTGAATTCGATTTCATACATTTCTTATAAAACTAAAAATAAAATAATAGTAATGTTGAAAAGTATTCTTAGTAATTTTTTTTTTTTTTTTTTTTTTAATTATTGTTTATTGTTAGTACTTTTTTAAGTTAATGAATTTGATATAATATGTCTATGTTATTGTTTGTCTTTTTTTTTAAGTCAATTTGATATGATATGTTTACTTATGTAAAAAGAATAATTATGTGATATTTTTATGATATTGTTTTTTTTAATGTTTGAAAAGTATTAAGATAAGTGTTTAAATTTTATCATAGTTTTTTTTGACTTAGAAGGGTTGGTAGTTTTACAAATCTTTTGAAATTGAAATTTAATCTAGATATATGTTGGACACTCTTAAGAGGATAATAAATTTTTTCATTCCAAATTTCGCTATAAAACTCATGAGAAGTTGTTCTTATTTTAACGATGTTGATTTTTTTCTTTACACTAGTAGAGAGATGTTTTTTATCTTATAAATTAGGATTAATCACCTCTTTATAATAACTTAATTTTCTTTTACCCTTAAATTTAGATCTAATAATATTTTTAATATTATCTTTATTGTGTAATATGATTGTTTCCTTTATTCTTCAATGTTTTAGTTAAGATTAGGCATCCTTATACCATCTCTACTTGAGCCAAAAATAGATTTGACTAGAATGTGAAGTTTTCTATTTTGTTCACTTGAAAAATGTTTACACTTCAACAGATTTAATCTCTCTTAATATTCCATAAATATAAAATTAAAATAAATCTATATTAATTAACCAAAATAAAATTAATAAATAAATATTTCACCAACATTTATTTAATCATTTATATAAAAAAATATTAATATTAATAACATCTAGTCTAGATACTGATCTTTTAATTTTAAATTAAAACTAAAAAATAAAATTATATATATATATTTGATTCCATCTACCCACATAAACATAAGGTCCACTATAAACCTCGCATGTGATATGTGAGGTACCTAAAAAATTATTGATAAAAAATGGAAACCTTGTCGAGTTTTTCTGGTGGCTAATTATGTCACTCAAGCCATGTGACATGGAAGGGAAGCTTTTGACTTCATACACATTCCCTCCCGCCAATTTTTTTAATCGCCACTTGCTTTACCTTCCGTACCAGCAAAAAGAATCTGAATTCCTTAAATATTATTAAGGACGTTTGTTTTGAAAATGTAATAACAGTTTTTTTTTTAATTTTAAAATTAATAAAATTGAGTTTGCTGAAAAGATAAGGACAGAAAATAAACAAATTGGAATTTAGATGAAACGTTGAAAAGAATTATCATTGCAATGATTGATTCTCGATGAATTTATGCGGAGGAACTAAGACACAATCATCAATCATTTAGAAATTCATTCATTATAAGTAGAGTCTAAGATAAACATGACATGATGTAATCATATTATGGTTAGACTATAAACTTTATATTTAAGTTTCCCTACAATTTTTTATGTAAATTGTATTAAAGGCGTTGATCCCACGTGTTAAAATACTTGGTAATAAACTTTTTTTTTTTTTTGTTTATTTGTGAGATTTTTAAATTGGTAGGTGAAGGTGTAAAATGTACGAGTGAAAAAGTTTTAAAAGGTGGTTTTCCATTTAATTAAGAACATTGTGATTTCTATAATCTAAGTGGGTTTAATGGTTAAAAGTATGTGTTTTTTCTTAAGAGATTAGAAGTTCAAATCCAAAGAGGGGTAGGGTATGTATATCTCTGTAGATTTTAGCAGTCAAATCGCTACACAGAGGGGGTCCCTTTTCCCACAAACAAGGGGGTCTCTTACACCAATTTGGTGTCTCGCTTGGCTGTGACCATAAAATTCGATTAGTATTATTATTATTAATATGAAAATTAAGAACATTGTGATTGTATGAATGGAGAAATTGTTGCATTATTAGAAGTGGCTTTAAGAAATCTATAAATTTTTATGTTTCAGTCTTAATGACATTGTTATACCAAAGCATATCAAAAGGTATATTAGTACGTCCCTCTCAGAGGTTTGACAATTATACCCAAACATCCATTGTTTTATGTTGAAGGATATCTCCATTGTACTTTTCTAAGTTCTTTGGCCTTTTTTTCAAATTAATCATGGTTGGTTATCGATACGTTTTGATGACTTTCATCGCTCTACCAAAGTGGGTTTTAAGCATCGATCGAAAAGTAAAGTTAAGCCCCAATGATAAAGTGAAATGAAGACGTCGATACGAAAGTGAGTGAAGTTGGCCAATCAAGAAGAAAGTTAAATGAAAGTGATCCACAATTTTATGTGTAGAATTAAAATGTAGCAACAGAATAGACTGGTACACAAGAAATAAGTGATGAACAAACACAAATACGCAGAGAATGAAAAGAAAAGAACATTGGAAGTGATAAGTAAGTGACCATTCCTTGTATTCCAGCAAGAAGACACCTTTTTATTAGACTGGGCAATTTTTGTTTACAGCAACAACAAGAGACTTGCTTCTTTATTTCTGACTAACAAGCTTTGTTTCGTTTTTTATTTAGTTAACTGCCTCACAAAAAAATCATGCTAATTATTTATTAGGAACATCCCTGCTCAGCTAGATTGGCGAGGGAAATTTACAATAGAAACAACTGTGTGAAGGGAGATGGGTGCCCTCTTTGGTGGCCCAATTCCTCCCTGTTTAGATCCAGAATCGTCCTTGTTTTCGCTAGCAAGTGAGGGAAAGAACGTTGCAATGTTGTTGGAGACATCCACTTGGCTTGCGCATGTGTCTGGCCCTTGTGGCCCATAAGGTAGGAAACATAGTCTTGGTGGCGAGTGTTGCGAGTCCGAGAGTCTAGAATGGTGTCTGTGAGAAGAGGAGGCTGAAAATCTAGTATAGTGTCCACTAAATGATGTACCGTGACAGTTTCCTCAAGGAGTGGTGGCTCGAACAACTTGAGATTGTTGATGTTGAGCACATCGTGGATGCCAAGTTGTGGTGGAAAGTCTAGGCGATAAGAATTCTTTCCAATTTTTTCGAGCACAATGTATGGACCATAACACAAAGGGTGGAGCTTATGATATTTTCCTCAGAAGCGGTACTTTTCTAGTGATAGCCACACTTGATCGTCAGGCTGAAAAACCAATGGTGTGCGCCATTTATCGTGCCTCTACTTGGCACACTCGTGTGCTGCTTGCAATGCCTCTGCTACTTGGGAATGTTGTTGTGCAATGTTGTGGATGAAACTCTGTGATGATTGTTTCTCTTGTTGTTGTCATGCAGACCCCAGGGATGTAAGAGTGAGTGGTAACTTTGAGGGCGCACTTAGATGAAATCCCAGAAAAACCTCAAAGGGTGAGAAGCCTGTCGAGGAGTGGGTGGCCATGTTATTATTGTGTTGAATGACAGGCAGATGAGAGTGCCATTGTTTATTTTTGGAAAAGTAGTTGTGAAGAGAGTGGACTAGAGTGCGGTTGACAACCTCTATTTGGCCCTCAGTTTGGGGGTGAAATGCGGTGGAGAAACATAATTGGCATTCGGGTGAAGACCATAGAATACACCAAAAGGTACTGAGGAAGTAAGATTCACGATCCGAAATGATACTACTGGATAAGTTGAAATGGGGCCACACATGCTAGAAAAAAAGGTTGGAAGTTTGCACAACAGTTGTAGTTTTATGACAGGGAATGAACAGAGCCATCTTAGAGAAACGAAAAACTACGACCCAAATACAATCGTTCTTGTGAAAAGTGGTAGGGAGACCACTCAAAAATTCCATGGAAATGGATTCCCATGGACGAGAAGGAATTGGTAGGGGTTGGTATAGACCATGCAGACAGTTAGATGGCTTACTTTGTGAACAGAGGGAGCAAGAACAAATGGATTTTTTCACTTGTTTGGACAGTGCAAGGCAGTAGAAATGGCTTTGGAGATTGAGGATGGTTTTGGCTATGCCGAAATGCCCACTGCAAGAAGAGGTGCGTTCTTCTCGGATTATAATGAGACGGTATTCGGTATGCAACACACATAACGGATTGAGTTTGTAGAGACACCCTTCATGGATGGTGTAGTCCAGAAAGGGAGTCTGGTTGATGACAGTAGGTTGCTGCAAAGTACGCCAAACTTCATCGAAACATATATCTGTAGCACACATGTCCTTCCGTGCATCATAAGTTGCACAACGCACTTACAAAGTTTCCATAACTTGCATTGGGGGGCAACTTAACAAGTCCAACATCTTATTGGAGGTCCCCTTCTTATATTTAATAACCAGGTGAAGCAGTTGAAGATACGTTGCTCACTTTAAATGGCTTTGTTCCTGCATCTTACTTTGGGAATTGATGAATATCAACAGATGATGGTCGGTGTGCAGGATGGTCTCTTTACCCATAATTTAGTGGTTCCATTGCTTGAGTGAATGTACCAAGCTATAGAATTCTTTGTCATATGTGTTGTAGTTAACTTTGGCTTCTGTAAGAATCTCAGAGTGAGACACTACCGGATGTCTTGCTTGTTTAAGTACAACCCCAATGGCGAATTGAGAGGTGTCTATATCGATCTCAAAGGGATGATTCATGTCCGAAAGTCTTAGAACATGGGATGAACAAAATGTTGTCTTCAATTTCATAAAATGACGCTCAACCTCTCAATTCCATCAAAAATTTGCTTGATGTGATAGTTGATGCAGAGGTCAATCCAACTATGAGAAGTGGGAGACAAATTTTCTATAGAAATTGATGGCCCCCATGAAACTTTTGAGGTCATGCGTGTTGGAGGGTGTTGGCCATTATGCCAAATCCTACACCCTCGAGGGATCTGGGTGCACACCTTGGGTATCCACTATGAATCCCAAGTACTAGACATAAGTTTGTCCAAAGAAGGACTTCTTTTACTTCACCTATTATCGCTCTGTAAATTTCCTAGAGGTTGTTAGAAAAGAAGAAATTTACGGGAGGTAACTTTATCCAACCACTTTGAAGTTGGGATCTAGCCCTACTAGCTTCAGAGAGGGATCTCTCTGTATGATTTAGATATGTTTCAAATTTAAAATATTAGGCTAGGTAAATAAAATATGTTGGTTTTGTTTGTTGTAGTTTTCGTTGGGTTGGTTGAGAGAGTTTACACATCCATTGGGCTATGGGGTCTGTATCATGAAATAAAATCTAAACCAAAAAGAAAAGAAACTTTTCACAGGGCGAGATAATGTAATCGTTGGATTCTTTTAGTAGCATAAATGAGAAATAGCAGAAAAATGGTGAGAATGTCAATTACAACAAAGAAGCAATTAAGAATTTCTTTATCGTAAAATTAGAAGATGAAACACTAAAATCTTTTAAAGTCAGAAACAGGGTATACAAAGATAAATCCTGCAACGTTCGTTACTTTCAAAGATTAGTTTTAGAAAACAGTGTGAGAATAACATCTAACTTAGAAAGGAAAACATCACCAGTGAATACACGCAAGAATCTTGTAAAAATGCCTCTTTGTATTAATGGAAGATGTCTTGAAAAATATTACAGACTGATAGCTCTCAGGGCGTAAAGATCAACCCTTAATACTTCGAAAAGTGAAGTATTTATAACCCAAAATTAAAAACGATCATGTCATTAAAGATCAGGACGTGGTAAATCTAAATCTATTTTTAGCCTAACTAGCTTAACAAATTACATAAATCTAGGAAATTGTTTGATGATGTGTCGCAACTACATGTTGTTTTCTAGGTGGACCGTTGGTGAGGCCTTTGCATGACCTCGTCTGACTGGACATCTAACTGGGCTGGGACAGCTCATCGATTACTCGATCAGGTTGCAAAGTTATTCCCATCGAAGATGATTGGGAACGCTGACCTTGAGTAACCTTCAGTAGACTTCATCCATCTCTGTGTACTTGGAAAAAGTAGGCTTGGTGATGAAGATATATCGAATCTCATGTTGAATGTTGATGTCCAACTGAAGTGCATCTAGGAATGCTTTGCCAGTGATGCTGCCTTGAATCCCTGAAAATTTTGAACTATCCTTAGCCACATCGGCTAATCTCTTTTTGTAATCTGGGAGCGTCATCAACTTGTCATTTATCACCTTCAAACCAGGAAGACCTTTCTTCTGTAGGACCTCAATCTTACTGAAAAACCTTTGTACCCCTAGGTCCATGGCCTGGACCTTTTCTTCTAACTATAGCATCAGTCCTCTCTTGGTCAAGACTCTTTTAACCTCAAGGATGGTCTATGTTCTATCCTCAATTTCCAGCTTTTCCAGCTCCTCTCTGGTTTTAGAATTCAAGAATTTGATGATTTCATTAGCCTGTGTGGGCATCTCTCCCAATTCTGATCTGATCTTCTCGATGGCTTGTTTACTTCTCTGCACCAATTTATTTTTCTCAAACATAATCTGTATCATTGGCCATATTTCGTTCATAGACTTGGTGATGTTTGTCCAAACACTTTCTTTGACTTCGACCAGTGTTTTACTTGCCACTGTTTTCTTCTGGCGCTGTTGTAACTCTTGTTTGAGCTGGTCTGACACCTGTTTTTCCTTAGACAAGCTGGTTTGATAAGAAGATTTGAGTTCCTAAAGGTTCTCAATCTCCTTTTTGAGCCTTCTAATCTCTGTCTCCTGCAGATTCATCTCTTCCATAGATTTGGCCAATTCAACTGTCTTTTCCAAAGACGTCAGTGGATTCGCCGATGGGACTTATGCTAGTGATGTTGTGCTCACTCCTGAGAGTGGAACTGCACTCAATGGAATGACTTCCATGGGTTTCAACTGCTCTTTCTCTTTCACTAGCTTCTCCATCTCAGCTTCCATCTCCTTCAGTTGTGCATTCTGTTCCATGATCAGCTTAAGCATCTCATCTTTTTCTCCTTCTGTCTCTACTATTTCCTTTGCCTGCGTGTCTACTATTGGTGGCAGCTTCAATTGTTTCCTCAAAGATGCTATCTCTGCATTTTTCTTCTTGATCATCTCCTCAACTGCTTTCACATTCAAGGGATCGTAACCGATCTTGAGGACCAATTCCTCCAATGTCTTGGTCCTATTGTCCTTGGCAAAGGATGATATCTTCTCCAACTTCAACTGTGTCTGGACATTGTTTAGAGACACTTGTAACCTGGAGGCAGTAGTGGAAGCATGTGCCAACGTGGAGAAAACCATTTCTCCATTTTTCCTGTGTAGATCCATTTGATCGGTAGGATGCACGTCTTTGGTCTGGAATTCAAAGGTTGCCCTTTTATAGTTGGTGATTACCTTTGGGTCTGGCACCTGTGCTTGGATAAATGCCATGCCCATTATGCCCTTCTTCGTGTCGAACGTCGATAGCAGCATGTGCTGTGCAGTCGACGTCTGCTTCCAGAATTGTGCGTATGTGTTGTTGGTCAGAGTTTGATTCTTTTTCTTGATCAAGTCATATTTCTCAAAGATGCTTAGCTTTGGTCCTATCTTGCCTGGTTGGTTGATTGGTGGAGTATCTGTAGTCTTCTTTGGTAACACAGTGGTTATAATCTACTTGTTTCTTGTGTTGAGGAGGGACCGATCAACCTCTGTCACTGTAGTGGATGGAATTTCCTTTTCTCCAGCTGGGTCAGGAGCTGGACTGGTTTTTGGCCTCTTGGTATGTAGTCAGAATTCTTCTAATGATACTTCAGTGACAGGAGGTGACAGATCCTTCCTAGGCCTTTTCTCCTTTGGAGCCTGTGGTGTGGTTGTCTGTGATACAGTGACCAGGAGGTCCTGTTGTTCTATTTCAACCAAAGTGTTTGGTTCCCATCCTGTCTGGTTTGCAAATTTTTCTACCTTAGGCCTAGATTCGTGGACATACGGGATATTCTTGTTTTTTATCCTCATCTCTGAAATGATCCCGCATGGATCGTAGTGCCATGTGAAACTCATGAAGAATTTCATTTCCTTCAGCAGCATGTCTGCTTCCTCCCCGGCACCTCGATTGTTGCAGATGAAAGACCCAATCTGCCCTTTGATTCTGAGTTGTTGCTTCTTCTTTAAAGACACAAAATGAATATCATCTGATTTTATCATCTACCTTATGTATTCCAGAGAAAAAATTCTGACAGGTAAGTATTTGGGCAGTTTATATGGGGCCAACTCGCACCCATAGACTCTGATCTCAGTGTGATTTTGGTACAAGTACCAATCACCAGTTTTTGTATGATCCGAGAGATGTAGGATCCTATGAACTTCGTCATTAATCCTGGGTTCAGGTCTGTCGCTGAGCATAGTCACCACTGGGTTTTAGAATTGATCGATGAACTGCTTGAAACTGAATTCCGTGGAGTTATGTCTGAGCAGGGAAGTCCATGCGGTTACTGCCTAGGGTTTGCCATCTCCGTCCATCTTCTGCATGGAAAAAGAAAATTTGTCCGCTTGGAAGAAAACAAACAGGTATGCCAGTATTGAAGAATACTGGAACATGCCTTCTATGGCGAAATTGACAAATTTCTCGTGAATATTGTTCGCCAGGAACATGTTGAAGTCGAACTGTGTAGTAGGCTTATCATCGGTGGAGAAAAAAGACAAAAATATCAGAATGGGTTCATCTACCCACTAATCTGAATAATAACCCAACAAGGCGCATAGTGACGTGATAACCTGGTTTCCTTTTGTTGAGAACATGTCGGAAGGATAAGGGGTATTTGTAGCGGGGAGCTTAGCAGACTGTGGAAGAAAAAGCTCAAATATTTGAGCTCTTTGAGGAAAATTCATCTTCTGGTATAACTCTGTAAGGATTTCAAGGTTAAAAGGTGATGCGGAGTCGGCTCGGGATATTTGCATCATTTGGTCGATGGTTTCTGGTGTGATGAGGAAAAGAATTTCCCCGGATGAGGATACGATGGCTCTTTGTTCAGGGATATAGTGGGCTTGGCACTTGAGGGAGAATTCTGGGAAATGGTGAATCTGGGGGAAGAGATACAGGGGTAGGTTGGACTCCCAGAGTCCAATTTCATTACTCGGGTCCAGGAAAACTTCTTTAAGGCATGATTGAAGGTCTGCGATTAAGTGATCTTTGTCGGCCAGTGGAATCCTGTCAAGGTCGACAGGAGGCGAGAGAAACAGATTCTCCTCTCCTTTTGTTCGTTTTGACTTTGGCGTCATTACTATAACAATACCTGCAAATAAAACAACGTTAGCGGGGATGATTGTAGATGGAGGCGACTGACTGTAATGGAGAAGAAAACGGGGTAAATTCTCTGGTGTGATGAGTGGGTAAATGGTGAAGGAATGAAGAGTGAGGGTAATTTTGAGTAAACGGGTATCCGTTGGACGCGGGGGACAAGTCAGCTGGTTAACGGATAAGTTATCCAGTAATAAATGGCCAACGGGTCATTTAGAATGTGAGATGGCAGGTGACAACGACTGAGGGATATGGATGGGTGATGTGGCGATTATTGATTGGGGGAAAAATCATGGTGAGGGGACTTTCCACGAGTGAATGAGGGAGAAGGGCTGACGGAGTTATGGGATGTGACTCTTTTGAAAAGGTGGATGATGACGTCAGGAGGTGATGTGGTATGTCAGGCAATGAGAGGAGATGGGATTCGGGACCAGTAGATTAATGCCATGTATAGATAGGGGGCCCGCCAGAGTAAGATTCCATGCTGGACCCCCCCCCCCACCGTTAAAGGTAGATCAGTCAGGGGGGTCCGAAAAATACCTTGGGTCGTCGATCTGCGCACTTTCCTTTGGACTGCATATCTGTGCGTGCTCTTTAACACACATTCCGGACCCCCCCCCTCCATTAAAGGTAGAACGAATGGGGGGGGTATGGAATCCAATACAGACCGTAGATCTAAGCGTCGAAACTTGGCTCGTCCAGATGCGTGCATGCATTATCAACGATTTCGGACCCCCCCCCCCCCCCC
>ML786791.1:417236-429000 GCA_009831015.1 Picea engelmannii | reverse complement strand
TTTTAAAACCTATTACTATTATTTCTTTTATAAAAAAATTATAACCAATTATTTATTATAATTGATTTATTATTAAAAAGATTCATGTTCCTATAAAATTTTCATATAACTTTTTATAATACCATGTTTAACTTTATTTATATCGAAATTATATTTAAAATTGTATATTTATATAAATAAATTTAAGTTTGACTATTAACCCTTTAATACTATTAATTGGATGTAAAAACAATTGAGATGATTTGAACTACCTAGGAGTGATGGTTCTTATGGGAAAAATGTGATCCTTCTCCTCAAATACTGACTTGATAAATTATTTTTCTCCTTTGTCTCTCCAATGCTTTGCACTTTTAATCATCCCATTTGTCCCAATCACCAATCCTCAAAGGTCATAAATATTATCATGTCATTCCATCATAAAATCAAACACAACAAATTGTTGGTTGTGGAGCCTAATTATCTTCCTAATTCATATGCAAGTAAAAGAAACTGCAGGATACACAATTCATGGCATCCCCTGGCCATAAGGGGGGAAAATGTTTTGTTTTTTTGCAATTCAAATATTGTGATTTCATAGTCAATTTGGATCGTTCATTATAAGGTCGCAGATCTGATGGTAGAAGTTATGTTAGGTTTTTTTTACCTAGAAGACAACCCTGTTTTATGAGGGAATTGTTGATGATTGCAGCTTCATAAGACATTCTCCAAGTCATTCTCCTCTAGACTGAGTTGAGATGATCTGAGAGAACTCCCACGTTATGGTTGTGTCGTACTCCTATGGATTGAGTTGAGATGATGTGTGTGGTCACTTTTCGTTCTCCTCTGGACTAAGTTGAGCGCTCCTTCTCCAAGTGTAGTGCACAAAAGAGAGAGTCTCCTTATCCACCAAACAAGTACCATATACAACTACAACAACTACAACTACACTACTCTCTTAGACTTGTGCCATAATTAACAAGAATATCACCAAGAGTATCACCAAGAATGTCACCAAGAGAATCACCAAGAGAGATACCAAGACCAAGATATGACCATGTGCCCTTATTCCTCTACAACTACATCTCTCCAAAAGACTTGTGCTCGGACTGGGTGTACAAATGAGATAAAACATCCTCTATTTATATTGTTCTGTCCATTGACTTTTCTAGTTGGGTCAAACTGACTTTCTGGTAATTATATTTTATGTTTATTTTTTCCTGTGGAGTCGACTTGTATTTCTGGAAGAAAATATTCTAATATTATTTATTCTACTAGGTTGACTTGTATTTTTGTGTTTCCACACATCTATTTAATGGTTCACTTGCTTCAACAATATTCTATTCTAATTCATAGGTTACACGTGGATTTTAATACCACCTGTAGCTACCAAAACATCAACAGGAGGCAAGATCCTAAGAAATAGCAACGAAAGTACAACAATAAATCTAGTTGGTGATAAGATCTCAACTAGTCACAAGAATATGAGACTAACTCAATTATTTCTTGAAAATAAGAAACAAAAAAGATTCATCACTCTCCAAACCAAAATAATACTCTCCTACCAAAATAAAAAGGAAAAATATATATGCTAAGGCTAAGGAGTGGAATAACTATCAATAGGCATCTCATCTAGTCATCAAATAGCCATCACACTATCTACCATTTTCATACACAACACAAGGAAAATCTTACCCTTCTTTTTTTAATTTCCCATTTGGGATATTCGTCTAAGATTCCAATGCTCTTTATTTAGGTAGAAAGAGTCCAATATGTTGAATATCTTTTGGGAATAACCTGGAAAATACAGCTTATCTCTCAAACACCCAATTCACATCAATAACCTATGTTTGAAGGCTTCCTAATGTCCCCACCCTCTATAATCATATATAGTCTCTCTAGCTCTTCCCAAAGGTTTGCAAATTCCACTTTCACAACATTGATTTTTGGCCATCTTCCTGATGTCCCCACCATCTATAATCATATATAGCCTCACTAGCTCTTCCTCAAGGTTTTCAAATTCCTCTCTAGCTCTGCCAGTTTGTGTTCTACAATGTTTTTGTCTCTTGTTAATTAATAGAAGTTGGTTTCCACTATATTTATGTCTTTCTTGCAATATCTCTGTGCATTTCCTTTCTGTATCTCTATTATATTTCTATCTTCATGTCGTTCTCAAAATAATTTGGATCAGTGGTATCAAAGAAGTCTACTCCTTGTCATTTCTCAGAGCAAGTCCCCGATGAGGTCAAGGTATAGAGATTTAGGTCTTGAGCTAGTTTTGCTTGAGGAAAAGCAATCTCGATAGCCCAAGAAACCACCCATGATGGAAGAAAATGTTAATGTTTATGCCATTATTATGGTTCTTTGCATTTCAATAGATAATAGCAACATAAGAACAAGATCACTGAGAAATACACATTCACAAGAGACACAACATTTATCCTAGGAAACCCTCTAGGGGAAGAAAACCTAGCAAAAACTTTCTTATCATAAATTTATAATGCAATGTTCAAGAGATAACTCAAACCAATACAGATAGTTCTCTCCAAAATATGCACCACTCTTCTTCTCCTCTCTCCAACTGGTAATTGAAGCTTGCCTCATAAGAGAATGAGCAAGTGAGTTGTGTGTTAAAGTGAGGCACTAACCTCTCTATATATACAAGACTGGCATGTGTGAAAGGGTTTCACTAGTAGGGTTGACCTCTCACTTTGGGTGGGTAAACCCACCTTTAATTTAATTCTGGGTCTCAATAATAACTGTTGGGGCTGAATTCTTATTCTGCCTATTATAATTGTCTGATGACCAATCCGCAAAAGGGGATTTGGTCCTAATACAATTACCGACATGATTAATCCACAATGGGGATTAATCCTAATAATAAAATAACAATAAAAATAAGAATACTCTTCGTAGTTACATTATTTCAACACTCCCCCTTAACAAGAAGGGTCTTCTTCAACAACATCAAGTGAGAGAGGTCTGCATCATCAGTGGCATCAGGAGGACAGTATCGTCAATATCATCTTGAAACATTGGCTAGCATATTTACGAGTCATCGAAATTTTTCTTCATCGGTAGCATCATCATTCTCGAAAGAATGTCATCATCATCTGCATCAATATGTATCAATAAAAATGATACCTCATCACAGCACTAGGCTGGCACATCATAGTACTACACTGGCTCAATGTCACAGCTAAAAAGCTGGTAGCTCAGTGTCAGTCACATCTTGCTTTACGTCTAACAACTAGGTCAGAAGCAAGGTATATATCAACATCTTGCTTTACGCCTAACAACAAGGTCAGAAGCGAGGAATCATCTTGCTTTACATCTAACAACTGGGTCAGAAGCAAGGAACACATCAACATCTCTCTTTACATCTAACAACGAGGTCAAAAGCGAGGAATCATCTTGGTTTACGTCTAACAACTAGGTCAGAAGCAAGGAACTCATCAACATCTCACTTTATGTCTAACAACGAGGTTAGAAGTGAGGAATCATCTTTCTTTACGTCTAACAACGAGGTCAGAAGCAAGGAATCACACAGCATCATGCTTTATGTCTAACAGCGAGGTCAGAAGAAATGACTCATATTGCTTTACGTCTAACAACGAGGTCATAAGCAAGGAACACACAACGTCATGCTTTATGTCTAACACCAAGGTCAGAAGCAATGACTCATCTTGCTTTACGTGTAATAGCAAGGTCAGAAGAAAGGAACACACAATGTCATTCTTTATGTCTAACAACGAAGTCAGAAGCAATGACTCATCTTTCTTTACGTCTAACAGCGAGGTCAGAAGCAAGGAACATGCAACGTCATGCTCTATTTCTAACAGTGAGGTCAGAAGCAATGACTCATCTTTCTTTACGTCTAACAGTGAGGTCAGAAGCAAGGAACACACAGTGTCATGCTTTACATCTAATAGCGAGGTCAGAAGTAATGACTCATCTTGCTTTACGTCTAATAGTGAGGTCAGAAGCAAGGAATAAATATATACTCCCCCTTTCAAGGAGGGTCCTTTCGGACTATACCAAGATTATCTCGAAAGTGTTCAAACTTTACATAAGATAGAGGTTTGGTCAACATGTCAGCAACTTGTTCATCTGTGCTAATGTACTAGAGCTTCAAGGCTCCTCTCTGTACCATGTCGCAGATGAAATGATAGCGGATTTCTATGTGCTTCGGCCTGTCGTGGAATACAGGGTTCTCTGTCATCTTTATGCAGCTCTAGTTTTCACATAGAATCACGGTTGCTCTCATCTCCAAGTCAAATAGGCTAGTCAGCAACTTTCAAAGCCATATAGCTTCGTAGCTAGCAGAACATGCGACAATGTACTCTGCTTTCACTGTGCTGAGAGAAATACTGGATTGCTTCCTACTCTGCCATGAGATCATGGCTGATCCCAAACTGAAACAACATCCACAAGTGCTTTTTCTATCTGCAATGCTTCCTACCCAATCTGCATCAGTATATCCACTCAATGTGAAGTCATGATCTCCATCATAGCTGAGACCATAATCCATTGTACCTTTAAGGTACCTCATCACATGTTTTGCACCCACTAGGTGAACATGTCTGGGCTCTACCAGAAACTGACTCAAGGTGTTCACTGCAAAACAAATGTCTGGTCTGGTGTTCATCAGGTACATCACCGATCCAATAATCTGTCTGTACAATGTGGCATATATCAAGTCTAATGAAGTATTGACCAACAGTTTCAGCTTCGCTTCCATGGGTGTATTCATGGGCTTGCATTCTAGCATGTCAAATCTCTTTAAGATTTCGACTGTGTACTTCCCTTGATTAAGGAAGATCCTTTCTAGACTTTGCCATACCTCAAGACCTAAGAAGTAATGCATTAGGCCAAGGTCTTTCATTTCAAATTCTTCGGAAAGTCTCTGTTTACATTCAGCGATGAGCTTTTCTTCTCCAGTTAAGAATAAGTCATCCACATACAGTAGTAATATTACTGGTTCATTATCCATAATTTTGAAGTAGAGATTTGAGTCTGCTTTGCTCTTGGTAAATCCTAAGCTCGTCAAGAAACTGTCTATACGACCATACCAAGTTCTGGGAGCTTGCTTCAATCCATACAAGGCTTTCTTCAATCGACAGACATGAGACTTACTATCTTCAACCTCAAATCCTTGGGGTTTCTCTATATACACTTCCTCTTTGATAACACCATTCATGAAAGTTGTCTTCACATCCATTTGGTGTAGCTTCCATTTCATCTTGGCAGGAAGAGCTATAATGGTTCTGATCAAAGTGTATCTGACCACAGGAGCAAATGTCTCTTCATAGTCAATGCCTTCCTTCTGGGAAAATCCATGAGCGACAAATATTGCTTTATATTTCTCAATACTTCCATCAACAACATGTTTTATTTTGAAGAGCAATTTTGATGATACCTGTCATCCTTACTTTTTGGTCTGGGAACTATTTCCCATACATCATTCTTTATTGTGGATTGATATTCCTCTATCATGGCATCTACCCATTCCTTCTTTTGAATGTCTTCTTCAAAGCATGTAGGTTCTTCATCAAGTAGATTGCACATCAAATCCGTGTAACTGGAGAATGGATTTGGTCTTTTCACCTTTCTTGTGGTTCCTTCTGGAACACCATATTTCTCTCCATATTGAATAAGATCTCTTTCCCAAGAAGGCTTTCTTTTATGGGAGAAGGTCATTTGAGGAGGTTCTTGAGCTTTTGTTATATCATGATCTTCAGGAGTCTCCTCATCAAGGGAAGTTATGACTTCCCTTACAGGTTTTGCAGCTCTGGGAACTTCCTTCACGGATTCTGCAATCCTGGGATTTAGAGGTTCCTCTTCATATACTTCTTCAAACTGGCATCTTATTGAATTCTTAAGTGTTGCTTCTTCATCAAAGGTCACATCCCTACTAATCTCAATATGGAACTGACCAGGTATGTAGATTTTGAAGGCCTTGGATACCTCACAATATCCCACGAATATTCCCTTCTTTTCGAAGGGTTCCAGCTTATTTCTCTTTTCTTTAGGTATATGAATAAACACTGGACAACCAAATATTTTGAGATGGCTTACCTCTGGATTCTTTCCGGTGAACATCTCTTCTGGTGTCTTGAGCCCAAGTGCACTATGGGGAAATTGGTTCTGCACATAAACAACTGTCATTGCTTCTTCTGCCCATAAGCACATAGGAAGATCTTGATCTTCATAGCTTCCAACATGGTTCTATTCTTCCATTCAGCTACATTGTTTTGTTGGGGATCTTGATCCCAACATATTTGCATAAGTTCATGAACTCTTTTTAGGTATATTCTCCTCCATTATTTGACTTGAGTATCTTAATCTTCCTTACAGAAGGGTTCTCTTATCAAGGCTTTGAATTCCTTGATCTTGCTGAACACTTCAAATATATCCAGGTCTTTTACGAGAATAATCATTAATGAATGATACATAGTATACATACCCATTAATGGAGGATGATGGTATTGGGCCACATACATATGAATGAATGAGTTCTAGGGACTTCTTCTGCTTTGATGCCCCTCTTTTAAAAAGTGTTCTTGATATTCTTCCCTTGCGCACATCCATTGCATATGCCTTCTTGATCAACCTTGAGTTCTGGTAAACTTGTGACAACTTTGCATATGTATGATAACGCCTTGTAGTTGATGTGAGCTAATCTTCTAGAGTTCGCATGGATTCTTCAATAGCGTGGGTCATGGCAGCTTCTGAATGACCCACCTTCTTCTTTTCCACTAATGATTGCTTTATTTATGATCTATCCTTTAGCATGTTTCCTTATGCAACCTTCACTATAGCTTCCTCATGTGGCCTGGAGCAAGGTCAACAAAACAACAAGCAAGAATAATATCCTTCTTGATAATATAAAGCAATAGCACAAACAATCATCACAGTAGCTCCTTTAGAGCTATCACTTATAATTTATCTGAAGCAAAGATTAAAGGTAAGGAATACAATGTGAAATGAGGTCAACACTCTCATAGTGTTTTGACCAAGCATTCTTCCATGGAAACCTAGAACTAACACATGAGATTTCTCCTAGAGGAGGTGTTAGTCATATTAGGCAAAGTATTTACATCTATATTCTTAGATGCTATCAAGTATAATACTTTACGACGATTTCTATTTCAACTAAAGTCATCATCTTGTCATGTGTACCTTTGAATCTTGATTAATCAAACCTGGAGCCTTGTCCTCAAGAATGAGTGCTTTGTTTTCTTCCAGGTCTCCTTCACTCAAGTGACGAGTGCTTTCTTCAACCTATCTTCTGTACTAAGAAAATACACTAACTTGACAAAAGGTTAGGTTAGAGGATAAGCTCTATGATCAACTTTTAATCCTTATAATAATTTGATCATAGCTTCAACATGCAACATTGATTAAGATAATGTTATGACAAATAGATGTATATATGAATAATCACACCCGGGTTGCATCATTCCTCTGAATGTGTTGGATCTTGAGATCCTTCTGGATCTATGGCAATAGATCCCTTCTCCTCCAAATACTCTTTCGGGTTTAACCATTAAACATATGTGAGTACATACCTCGGATAACATTTGCAGGTAGTGGCTCCATCTGGTAGCAGCAGTAATCATTACCAAAAACTTCAAGGGTGATTGCAACTGGTTCTACGGTTGTAACTGCAACTGGTTCTGAGACTGCAACTGCAACTGCAACTTAGGGTTTTATGAGGAAATCCTAATTTTTCAAACTTCAAATTTTGAAATTCTGATCAAGGGGATAGATGCGCTGAGCTGAGGCAAGTTAGCTAGTGCAGTCAAAATTTCGAAAATCCAACTTTTACCCCCTCAAACTTGATCTACGGATTTCTAGACTGGTGCTTCTGGTTTTTTGGTACTTCTGGTACTTCTGGTACTCTGGTTTTCTGGTACTTTGTGAAACTAGGGTTTCACTTTCCAGGAGATCTAGCCACTGAAAAGGTGTGCTCTAAGTGCCAAAATGATCCTTGGGGGAGGGAACAACTTTCTAGGTGGTTTTGGAGCTGAAAAGCTTCACTTTTGAAAAACCCTAATTTGCAGGTACTGCAATAGTGACATTTTTCTCTTGCGAAATATTCTTCCTTCAGGTTGGCTTTGATACCATGTTAATGTGTATGCCATTACTATGGTTCTTTGCATTTCAATAGATAATAGCAACATAATAACAAGATCAATGAGAAATACACATTCACAAGAGACATAGCATTTATCCTGGGAAACCCTCTAGGGGAAGAAAACCCAGCAAAAACTTCCTTATCATAAATTGCTAATGAAATGTTCAAGAGATAAATCAAACCAATACAGATAGTCCTCTCCAAAAGATGCACCACTCTTCTTCTCCTCTCTCCAACTGGTAATTGCAGCTTGCCTCATAAGAGAATGAGCAAGTGAGTTGTGTGTTAAAGTGAGGCGCTAGCCTTTCTATATATACAAGACTGGCACGTGTGAAGGGGTTTCACTGGTAGGGCTGACCTCTCACTTTGGGTGGGTAAACCCACCTTTAATTTAATACTGGATCTCAATAACAACTGTTGGGGCTGACTTCTTATTCTTCCTATTACAATTGTTCGATGACCAATCTGCAGAAGGGTATTTGGTCCTAATACAATTACCGACATGATTGATCCACAATGGGGATTAATCCTAATAATAAAATAACAATAAGAATAAGAATACTCTTCATAGTTACATTATTTCAACAGAAAAGAGAGATGATAGTGTAGGATATCCTTTCAAGATGTTGCTCGAGGAATCCCTCATGTGACAAAGGAATGAGATGATGGAAAACTTCACTTAGATCCTTTGAAGACTACTGATGGCGGTAGTCGAGGCATCTTCAACAAGAAACCATTTTTCAAGTGCGACACCCTTCAAGGTACAAGTCAATTTTGGTATCCCCTTATTTGAAGTCCAGATAGATGCAAATGCTCTAGAAAAAGGGTTAAATCTACTAGAAGGTTATTACTTTGTCCAAAATTATTTCGACAGTGAAAATATCACCTTCATGCTCCTTAAATCCCTTCCCCATGTTAGATTTTGGTGGGAAGGTTATTGGGAGAGGTACACCGTGGATGAATGTACACTATTTGGGAGAGAACCCACTTGGGAAGATTTTGTAGATTCCCTAAAGGAGGAGTTCTTCCCTTTCGAAAAATATTATGACCAATACATGATATGGAAAACTCTACATTAGAAAAGAGACCAGACGGTGCCAAAGTACACCAACATATTTCATACCTTGCACTTAAAGATGGGTATCAAAACCTTTGAGTGACATCTGTTTTTGAAGTACTGCAATGGTCTACACAGGTACATCCAAACATAGATGGATTTCTTGGACATCTCCTCATTGGGAGTTTCTTATCGATATGCAATCAAAATTAAGTAGAAATTCAAGCAACAGAGTAAGTGGGAGAAGCATGGATAGAGAAAGGAAAGCCAACCTCAAGAGAGCCAGTCCCAAATCCAGGAAAAGAAGGGTAATGGGAAGTCTAAGAAAGACATTGGAAAGTGGTTTGAGTTCCACAACATCCCTTGGCACAAAACTAATGAATGTTGCTCAATACAATGATTGATGGTTGAGCTCAAAGACAAAGATTCGAACCCCAACTTGGACCTTGATTCATAAAATAATAAAAGGACACAGATCATTGATGCATAACCCACTACTACTATTGCACCTGCAACAATTCAACCAGAAGAGGATACTGAGGAGGGGGAGTGACCCTTCCATTCATAGATGTGGGTGAAGGGGACCCCACTACATTTTATTGTTGATAACGAAATCCAAAAGAACATCATCTCAACAAAGGTTTTCAAGAAGTTGGATTTGCCAACAACACCACACCCACAACCATACAACATCGAGAGGATTCACCAAGGTCAAGATCTTTGTGTCATCCAATAGCGTCTCCTATCCTATGGCATCAAGCCCTTCAAGGATGAGGTATTGTGTGATGTTTCCCCACTGGAACTCTGTGATGTTCTATTAGGAAAACCATATATGTGGAGGCATCATGTTGTTTATGAGTCTCAACCATGTAGCATCATTGTTACTATAGGGGTTAGTTATACCGGATACTAGAGGTAGTTCTGACTATTGTCCCACCAAAAAAATGCCACAAAGCAATCTCTCATACTGCAAAGTTTAGCCTCTTCACAATCCGATTAGAAGGTGAATAAAAGGACACTACAACCACTGCAGCCTCAACCCAAGACCTTTCTATCCAGTAGAAGTAGAACATCAAGATTGTAGATGAGTACCAATATGTTCTTGCTGCACCTACGGGGGTGCCTCCACACTGCCCAATCTAAAATTTTATAATAGAACCCTTCATACTCTCCATGTTGCATCTTCACCGACAAATTCCTCCCACACTTAGGTAGATGATGTAGCTAGATTGGTTGAATGGATCCAACCCTTCCAACAACAGGTTCATGGCATCCTTCAACAAGCTAAGAAGAACAACTTCTTTAGTAAGGCAAGCAACACACCAAGCTTCATATTTAGTGTAATTATCCCAAGCCATTATGCAAGGATCATCATTGTTTTGGTGTCTTTTCTAAAAAAAAATCCGAGTGAGGTATTTTGTCAAACAATTTGTTGATCCATTTGTTTAGATGTGTTTATATGTGTGTATGCAGAAAATAACAAAAAGAGATAACCATGGAACATACCTCAACCATATGCAATAAGATAGACAAGCCAAAACATCTCAAATATTATTTATTCATAAAATAGAAGAACCTGCTACAATGGAGATGCCAATCTGGAATGCTCAATAAATGGCCAAGATAATAGACAATAGATAACAAGTATGAGCTGCTACAAAATTTCTCTGTTGATACAAAATAAGCCTCCAAAGGCTAGATAAGAGATGAATACCAATGCCAAGTGCCAAACCCCTCACTGTTGGAAGATGCCACGCTCTACTGGATAACTGAAGCTCCTCAACAATTCGGCCCTGGTGCCAAAGATGTCCAATCACCTCCAGAAAGATGCCAAACAGTAGATCGGGTGATGGTAAGAACAACCCAGGTGCCTGAATCTCCAAATCCACTCTCAAACCCTGTAGATCTGAACTCCTCCACTAAATGGTGTGCCCCACTGGATGACTGAAGCCCTAGATAATTCGGCCTTGATAAAGGAGGCCTATGAATGCTCTGAAACTCTCCACATTGATAGATCAGGATGCTGCAATGAGAACTCAAGTGCTCAAATCCTCAAAATACCTGCTAGATCCTTATATCTAGCTACCCTCTAAATGATGGTGCGCCCTCCTCTTGGGAAAATCTCCCACTCTTAATACAAATAGATCCTCCACTGAAAGACTCCAGAAAACCACCAAGAATGATGCCAAGACACCTGCAAAGGAAACCCAATACCTGGAATTCCTAGAATCCCTTCTCCTCAGCTAGGATGAATCCTTCCTCAATGAATGGTGCGCCCCCCCCTTGCTAGAAACCCCCAACTGGTGCGCCCTCTCTCTATCTACACAAGCAACTAATGTGGAATCCTCCTGCAACTGAGTAGATCTGGAACTAGAATGATGTGGTAGAGTATTGCATGTCCGAGACCAAGCTTGGGACAAGCTAGGTGGAATCTTTCACCACTGAATTGTCCTCTAGGGTTTGTTATGTCAAAACCCTCAAAACCCCCAATCCTGGGCTCACTAGCTAAAGCCAGATATCAAAAGATAAACATACATGAATGAATGAGAAGAGGCCCTTGCCTTTCCTTTATACTTTTGGCTCACCTTGTC
>ML786791.1:360122-387190 GCA_009831015.1 Picea engelmannii | reverse complement strand
GCTGTGAAAATTGTGAGAGGATGGGGAAACCAACTGTAAGTGATGAGATGTCTCTCCAAGCTCAGGTAGTAATTGAACCTTTTTAGAAATGGGCTTTGGAATTTGTAGGACCTATCAACCCCTTGTCTCAAAGAAGAAGGTACATACTGGTCTATACAGATTATGTGACTTAATGGGTAGAGGATAAAGCTTTGTATTCTGCACATGAATAGTCTATTGTTGATTTTCTATTTGAAGATATATTTACTCGTTTTGGTGTGCCTCAAGAAATAGAGAGAAACCAAGGAACCCAAATTACCTCCAATTTGGTCAAATCCATTACTAAACAATATCAGATTAAACATAGAAAATATTCACCTTATCATCCCCAAGCAAACGGACAAGTGGAGTCAACTAACAAGGTGATAGAGGCTATTCTCACCAAGATAGTTTAGTTACACCATAAAAACTAGGTTGATCGGTTGCTTGAGGCCTAATGTGCCTACATAAAAACTTGTAGAAACACAAAAAGACATACACATTATAAATTGGTGTATGGGAAGAAGGTGTTGCTTCCCATAGAATTTCAAGTAAGAACCTTCAGGACTACTATGCAATTGGGGATGGATTTACATGATGCTCAAAACCAAAGGATATTGCATTTGAATGAGCTTGATGAAATCAAATAGGATGCTCTTCAAAGGACTACACTCATTGAATAACAAATAACTAAATGACATGATAAGTACATCAAGAAGAAATATTTCCTGCTAGGTGATGTCGCCCTATTGTATAATAGTAGGTTCAAGAATTTCAAGGGTAAATTGTCCACTCGATGGTTGGGACCCTATAAAGTAGAAACAATTTACAAAAATGGTTCAGTGAATATAAAAACCATTGATAAAGAGAAGACCTCCTTTGTCGTAAATGGGCATCGATTGAAAGTTTATCATAAGCCTCTTTCTAAATAGGATTTTATCAAATAGGTTCTTCAAAATCCTGAAATGCAATTGGTAAGAAAGAGGATTTCTCCTCCTGCTGATCCACCACTGTAAGTTTTTTTGTGTAATTTAATTTAACTTTGTACATATATGTATATAGGTGTGTTGTTAGATAGTGATTTTGGTGTTACGAACAAGAGACAAAGATAATTGTGTTCTCATGTAGATAAGCAATAAGGAGGGCATCATCTAGGTGTAAGTTTGTTCATTTATCCAACCTTGGTAGATTACTCATTGAAAAGGAGCCTAATGGATTTTTCTTTAATTTTTCCAGATTCTTTAAAATTGAAAACAACGACGAGAATTAACTGATCTGGGCTCGAGAAAAATCCACAAGACAATAGATGGAGTTTTCTTTAAGTTTTTCAGACTCCTAAAAATTGAAATCATCGGCGAACATTAACTGACCTGGGCTCGAGAAAAATCCATATGAAAATAGTAGTTACATTTTTATTTCCAATAAAATGGAAGTGTTAACAAAATTACTGGCTAGTCTGGTTCCAAAAAGAGGAGGTTTCTGCATCTCTACAAGAGTTTGTGTAGCTATAGTTTCCTTCTTGTTACAGATCTTGGAGCCCAATCATTGGATTATTTTGCCATATTTTATGAAACTTCCGCTACAATTTCAACATTCATGTACCAATGTGTTGTTTCTAGTTTTTCCAGCATGATCCTTCAGCAGAACAAATTCGCATACAACATAAATAAGTTCCAACACCTACTCTAGCTTGACCCTCAGAACATGCTTATCTACAAAGAAAATCCTACAAGATTCCAGGTACCTTATTTAAAATTCATCCAGTACTGGGAAAATTCTTTGTGTTTATCCGGTACTGAAGAAAAAATTATTCTATTCATCCGGTACTGGAAAAGAATCTCTACGTTGGTCTAGTACTAAAACAATGTGTTGTGTTGGTCTAGTAGTAAATCAATTCTCTATGTTGGTTCGGTACTAATCCTATGATTTGGTACCGATGGTGGACTTCTGGTGACATTGTTCTATACTTGATATTTCCCTTGTTTGACAAAGTATGCTTCAGGTAATGGAGGTATGAGCTCATTGTTTATTCCTTTTATTAAGAATCATATTAATTTTGTTCTACACATATGGTTATTCTCATATCCCTTTGTTACCTTAAGCTATTAAACCTCCCTATCATTATCTTTTGAAGCCTTCATATTTTCCCTTGTTTTGAAAATCATTTATGATGGAGTGATCATTGATATGACTGGGAAAATGGAAACCATCCCTTGAGCAATGATCATCCAATTTGAAAATCTCTTTTCAAAAAATTCCATTCATGTGATGTTGAATTTATGATTATTCCACCTTCTATAACCTTACATTGTTACTTAGTGATTCAAACCTATGATGTAGATTGCTACCTAATGGTGAATTTCAGTCACATCACCCACATTCCCTTTAATCATTACGAAAACTGATGTGAATGGAATGTGACATTACTTATGAATATGATCGTCATGTTATCCATAGTTGCGATCCCTCGACATAATTTTTGAATTTTTCCTTACCACACCATCATTATAAATATTTGACCGTTATCTTCTCATTTTCATTATAAACTCTCTTCTGTATGAATTTGCCATCTATATGAGCATTATTTACCCACTTCATACTATACACCTCCACTCTATTCACTCCTACTATCAATTCATCCCATTACTCTATCTCCGTTACCCTGTTCTTGTAATTTTTCTTCCAGTACCAAATCCTCGCTCGAATTATGTTCCCTACACTTATTTTGAGACCCATTTTCAAACAAGCATGGGGGTTGACAAGCATGAACCAATGTTCCATATTTATATAGAGAGAAAAGGAGTATCAAGCATGCATAGATAAATTTGAAAGGGCTGGTTGGGTTCCTTTTCTAGAAAAAATCAATGAACATCATGAAGGATTGTCACATGCCTTTGCCCAAAGTTATGATGGAGAGAGTGTCCATTTGGGGGAACTAATGTTAACGATCACTAAAGCCACCATAGAAGAATTGATAGAGTTACCTTCTACCGGAGATAAGTATTTCAAATGCATCATCATTGATAGGAGCCTTTGTCAGAAATTTTTGAAGCCCGAGCATATGGACCCATATTGGACAAAAGGCATCTCTCGGAGTTGGATTAAGGAGGAATATTGGACAATGCTTGTTTTCTTGCAAAATTTTTTAACCTATGAAGGGAGGTATGCAGTAAATTTTCTTTATCATTTAAGGTTGTTGTTGCATTTTAAGGGAGGACCAAAAATGTATTTTCCCCATTTTCTTTGGATGAGTCTAAATGAAATGGTGAGAGGGGTTAAGTCTTCCTCTAAGAAGCTTGAAACCAGTCTCTATCACCATGGTTTGATGAAACTACTTGTTGTTCATGAGTTGAGAAAACGAGACAACAGTTGGAAGAAACTCCTCACATAAAAAAATTCTCAAGAGGTTTTTAAGTCTGTGGAAGGAAAAGTGACAGGGGAATATAGTAAGGAGTCAGGTAGAAAGAAGGGAGACATTAGAAAGAAAGGAAAAAATCTAGGTAATGAAGTAGACCCTATTGGCCCTAGTTCACCAAAATTTGTTAGCAAACTGGACAAAGGAAAAAAAAATAGTGTTAAAATAACAACTTGCCCCTATGGTGGAACGATCATCTAAAACCAAGAAAACTCACCTAGACCTGTCTTCTAAAATAAAAACACAAATGAGTGAGAAAAGGAGGAAGAAACGAAGGTCTGGTAATGATGCTAGAGAGATTGCAGATAGTGTTCAAGAAGTAATTGTTGAATTACCTCAGGAGCAGGATGGAGAAATTGAAGATAGTTTGATTGTTGAATTACCTCAGGAGAAATTTGGAGAATTAGAGAAGACACATGAATTGAGAGTCTAGGGTAAGAAGAAACTTAGAAATAATGAAGAGAGTGCTATTGTATAGTCCTCAGTTCTTTAACCAAACATCAGTTGGTATTGAAAGTTGAAAGGTTTACAAAACAGAATGAAGAATTGAAGCAAGAAGTGGAGGAGTGTAAAGTTTTGGACACATGCATCAAGAAAGAAAATGCACAGTTGAAGGAGAATAATTGAAGTTTACAGGAGGAGCATGACGAGTTATCTGCCAATATAAATAAGGTTTTGTTCCTAATATAGTACACATGAGTTATTAAGAGGAAGCTTAAGGATGAGGCTTTGGGGTTTGATATCTTAAAACCAGGCAATTAATGTTCAAGCAAGGTGGAGGACAACACCAGTTTTGCAATTTTGAGGACCGGTTCAACAATTTTTGCATGAGGAAATGCAATGACTTGGGCAAGGGGGAAATGTTGGGTCTCCTTTTTAGTACCTCCAATTACCTTATCTTGTCTTATATCTTGACCAAATTTTCGTTAGACATATGCACTATTTGCCTATTTTCTTCAAAAGACGTGTCTTTTAGGCACTCTTATGTATATATGAGGTAACTTATGTTTAAATCATGATTTATGAGATTTATTAATGATTGAGATTGAAAAAATTATTTTAAATTCTCTCTAATTACTTTGAATGATCCAAGAAGACATTTTGACACATCTCTTATTCATCTGGTATTCAATTCGTCTGGTACCTATTTTTTTTCTCGTTCGGTACCTATTCATGTTCTTGTCTAATACACATTTATATACTCATCTGGTACCTATTTTTGGGCTAGTCCAGTATCGATATACTTAATTGTGTGCATACGGCACCAATATTCATGTTCCATCTGTGCACGTCAGGTACCAGTTCTGCATCTATAGGCTTGTATGTTTGAATTTTTTTTTCCTTCGATGGGTCCAAGGCGTTTGTTGGCTCAAACATCCTTTGTTCGTTGAAGACCATGATACACTTCATACTCATGCACTTCGTTTCATGAGGATGAAGTCATTCCCATGAAAAATGATACATCAACCAATTGTAATATTTGTGCAACCATTTGATGTTATCTCCAGATTTTGATTATAACGGTTGCTTCTCTTTAAAAGAGAGAGCCTTGTAGATGATAAATGGAAATAGATGTAATTAAGTATTGTTATGTTGTATATTTGATTCTTGAATACTATTGATTGTACCCATGTTTGTGAAGTAATGATATAAATTGAAATTCATGGAATTTATGTGTGTGATCAAACCTTTCTTCTGTAAGTTTCTTTTAAAGCTACCTTGTTGGTATGGAAAGGGCCCATCGGCCCAACCAAGTTAAGATTCCTTGTATATTATATGTAGATATAATTTTGGTATGTGTGGATGAAACAATTCTGTGTTTCGATCATCATATTTAATTTTGCTTTTGTTTTGTTTTAGTAAGACACTTGATAGCATGTAATATAAATCTATGGTAATTCTGAGTGAGTGAGATCTCTAAGTGCAACATAGATTGTTGAACGCAATTTTTCTAGAGTACAACATATATTTCCTATTTCAACTTAGATTTTTGAGTAAACATTTGTTACTATTGTGAGTACCTATGTAGACAATCAATTGTCAGATTGAATGCTTTAATATTTGTTTCTACTTTTGCAAGTCTAAGGAAAAGTAATATCTCCATCTCTCACCCTACATGAACCTATAATGGAGTATCTCACAATACCTATAGTTTCTTCCAGAATTGATTAGGATATATATTGTAAATACATGAACAATCAAGGTCTCCATCTCTCACCCTACATGCACCTATAATGGAGTATCTTACTACACCTAGTATTTCCTCTACGATTGATCGATCTTTCTTTTAAGAGTGTGCAGAGTGTTATTTACAAATTGTTGTTAGATCAGTTGCTATAGGAAATAGATTCAAAGTTCATCTTTCCCTTTCACGATCCTGTAAATGAACAGATTCATCACCTGAGAAAGAGCTTTAGATCACATGCTTGTTGGGACCTTGTTTATGAGTTTTTCTTTCTCATATTTGAACTATGTGGAGAGTGTTACTTGAAGAGTGTGAAAACAAAGTATTGGTTTTGGAGTGTTTCCTTATGTATGATATACTCATAAGACATATGAACTTATATGTTATTGACACATATAGTGCATCAACTCTATTGGTTACGAAACGAGATTGACATATTAAATGATTGCTATATATTAAACATATAATTGCACCAACAATGAGCCTAAGAATTTGAAGGAATCCATAAGGAATGCCAAGTATTATATGATTATAACAAGGGAAGGATGACAAGAATAAAGGAAAGATGGATCAAAGGAATAAAGGATTCAAGCCACCTTTATTTAGGAAAAAACCTCAAGCATATTAGCAAGGTAAGCTAGCACAAATTGAAACTAAGATGACAAATTCCTTAGGGACGAGGCCAAGGTAGTAGCCCATAAAGCATTTGGGATGTGAGGGAGACCACATGTATAAATATTGTCCCCATAGGGGAGATAGGATGAAGAATGTGCATAACATTCGGGAAGCTACTATAGTGGAGGATATGGGAAAGAACAAGTGTTGTGAGAAATTTCACCCTGTGGATAGGTTAAACTCCCCTTTGAGCCAAGACCTCTTCTTTGGTCCCAAGGTAGAAGAAAACAAGTGGTTACTACTTTCCTTTTAGATCTAGTTCCTTAACCTATAGATAGAAGAAGGAAGACTCACTTTTTCCCAAAGTTTTTCCTTGGTGTTCTATCTTTTACTTCGCTGCTCCAATTCCTTCAACGATCAAAGAGACCTGCAAACCAAGAGGTAACAAAACCTTTCTACTTCTACTAGATATTATTAGGTAAGAACTAAATCTATCTATACTCTATTTTACTTAAGCATAAACACTATTATGCACAACATAATGAAAGGAATAGGCCAAGATGATATTAATGGAAACCCAAAAAATAAGGCACTTAAAAATCACATTTGATGCTACAACAATATTCTCCAAGATCTCCAGCCCAACCCTTGCATGAATGTCTTGAGATCATAATGATGATTCTTCAATTCGTTTCCCCGCCTTTAAGCCATGAATGGATTTGTTTATATAGAACTTGGGAGGCTTAACCACCATAAAAATTTCAAGGGAATGGTTTAGATATTTACTCCTTAGGTTAGGATTTAATACCCAAAATGGATGGAATATGGATGAATCGAGTCCCTGAGTCACCCTTTGACGATAACCATACAAAACAATATCGGTATTTTCCCATAGAAAATGGTGGGTTAGATCTAACTGACCTAACACTCCCCCATAATTGATTAGGAAGAATTAATTGTCCCTATGCATGGACAGGGGGGAGTTAGTGGTAAAAAAAGGCTCAAAACTTAGGGAAAGTGGTTAGGTTTCAACATTTTGTCAATATTTCCTAATTCACCCTTAGGGAATATAACCATCATTTAGTCATGGTGTCAAAATTTATGAAACTCAATAAAGTGCATGAGACACTTTGTAATGTGGATACAACACTTGTGAAAGTGCATGCGACACTTAGTAAGGTGTATACGACACTTTACAACACTTTGAGACACTTAAGGCATGTAAAATATGCGACACCTAAGTGTGAAATTTTGGTGTGTAACAAATGCCCCCTAAAGTGTGAGGTCAAAAGAGAAATTGATGGCCGAAAAACTTTACAAAAATATCGATGCAAAGGTGGTGGAGTAGGAGAACTTCAAAGAAGCTAGAAGAAACCATCAAACAATATATACATATCAATCTCGACGCATGCATACCTATGCTCAGAATACAAATCAACTCAACGCATGGCCACTGACCACTACGCCACGGATCCATGAAAAATATTGAATAGTGATATGGCCATCGACAACACAATGTGGATCCATACCTTCATGACTTAATCATGTCACATCCACAGAAAATACATAGTGGAGCTACGATATGAAAAAAACATAGCCATGAATCAATACAAATTGGAGCTATGTGACAATAAATACATCATTGAGTTTTTCAATACAATGGTTATACTGGAATCATTTACATATTCAAATGATCTCCATCACATCTTGGGTAAAGCACATAAAATATTGAGCTCCCAACCCAGGGTATTGATCATGATCCTGAAATGGTACGATTCTAGCCATGTGAATAAATGACTTGATGTTGAACATGGTAGAGACCACTTGATTACCGGTCATTAATGTATACTATTAACAAGTGTGAGGGAAATCACCAATAATGAAAATGACTCCCAAGTTACCCTTGTACATTCTAGTGAATGTGAATAAATGAGTTGAAGTCGAACACTCGTGGAATAATTCAATCAGAGGTCAATGATGTGAACATGCTGTCGAGAGTGAGGAGGCCTTCCATTGAGGCATGTAGATATCAAGGTATTAAATTATTTCTAAGTCTAATTCTTAGATAATTTGCTGAATTCAATGGGAACAAACTCATCGAAGGAGGGCCATGATGTATCCCCCATCATAGACACAAAAAAGACACAAGAAAGTGATGTAAGATGGTAGATTAAATGATTATGGACTAACAAAAGGATGAAAGTTGGTAATATTGTAGATGGTTGATTTGAAATGAATATTGTTGGACACACCTACCACACTTAAAGGGGGAGTGAATGAGTGTGGGGCTCTTTTACCCAAAACTTCCCTCTTCACATAAAACTCCTTAGTTAACATTCAACATTTATTCATTACCCATTGTTGTCATTTATAACCGGTTAGATGTGAACATATATCAACAACACATATCATCAATAAGTCATCACCACAAGTAACACAAAGAACACGAGATGTATGTACAATTTTTCTTTTTATTATGGGAAACAATCCAGGGTTTATCAGTAACAACTAAATAGAGTACAACTCCACAAGAGCACCAGTTCTATAATGTAAGACTCAACTTACACCTTCAACACCAACTGAGATGAGGCAACAATCCTCAACAGATATCAATATGTCAATAGGTACGTGAACTGTCATTAGTGCATCCCACGTGTGTATGCACATGCACCCTGGTTCACTAGAGCTCGCATGTGCACGCGGCCAGTGTATAATGCAACATGTGTATGATTCTGAGAAACAAGAGTTTTTCTTTGCTTCACATGCTCAGATCATCTGCAGCCTGCAATCACTTTCTCTTCTGTCTTCCACTGTCCAAACTGACCCACAACCAGTGACAACATCTCCAAGCTCTCCAATAGCTTTCTAATGCTCCACAATAGATCAATATGAATGCTATCTCAAACATGTATAAGCATCATGTCACCACTAAATCACAAGAGTACTGATCACTCCATCAACCAAATCAACCAAACTGAACCACATCATAGAACCCATACCAAGAAAAACCTAAGCATTCCCATCAAATCAAACAATAGTATTCATAAAGACAATAATGTAATCATACCAGTGTCTTGGTGATAGATATGAGGCCATAGAATGTAGATCTGAAACTTGCCTAGTCATCCAAGATCTTGGCACCAGATCAAACATAATTCTTCACCATTCTTTCCACCATACGCTCCCTTTCTTCAGACAAATTGCATACATACTCAGCCTATACATAACTATCCCATGTATACCTCAATGTATACACACCCTATACACAGACGTCTCGCGTATGCATAAGAAACTAGGGTTTCTGAAGTTTTGAGAATTTTGTCGTCAAGATCTCTAACATTGTCGAAACTTTTGATGCGTCCATGAGATCCTCCTCTCGTTCTCTTCCTTAGAATAGAACTTCAATCATGCTCAATAGATCCACACCAATAATGCTCAAGAATCTCTCCATCAATACTCCAAAATATATTCACAAGAAGCTCTCCATCAATACTCCAAAATATATTCACAAGAAGCTCTCCATTGATCCACAAAAGGGATTCTCACCAAATGTACATTTCACAAGAGATCCTAGCTTCTTATTTATACTTTCATATTCTAGGTCACTTATCCCATTTCTAGGTCACTTAAACTATTTCCCTTATTTTAGGGTTAACTACTTTCCATAAATAGAAAGTTCTCCAATATTTATCATTTAAATATTCCTTCTTGATTTTGTCACTTCTTTTTATTATTTAAATAATGATTTCTTCTTTTCAAGCACTTTGACTTCTTTGACCTTGGGGGATTCAAGCCTTCATATGGGGGTCCTCCAACTTCATAAGGCCATAACTCTCAAACTGTGAGGAGTTATGTGACATTCCACATACCACCGAAAATGGCATGACAAGCACTATCCATCTAGGATAGTTTCACCAACAACTTCATTTATATTCATCTCATTATTCCACATACAAGCATGGGTCCTCCAACCATTCTTCTAGGATAACTCAATCCGCAAAGCGTCTTCCCATGAGGGATTTCACCATAAGGGGACCAATTTGGAGTTCATCCATTTTTGCACCTTATCAATCACGATAAGACAATAATGAGTCATCTTTTCATCAAACAAACTATGCATCATCATGTATCAATGACAACTCATTGATCCATCTTCATCTATGCATCATATCGATGATCCATCTTTATCAATTGGTTTCTACTTTGAAATCTATCATTCTCATCAAGGACAATACATATACATTGTTCATCAATCATCAATCAATCAAACCATTTACATCAATGACATATGATCCAACAATCTCCCAAATAATCAAACCATTGGCATCAATGACAACATGATCCAACAATCTCCCCCTTTGGCATTGATGGCAATACCAACATTGATGTCAACACCAATTACCAATTATTGATGCCAACATGTAGATAAGGCATTCTCTACATCAATAGTCAATGTGACTATCTCTCCCCATCAATAAACATCAATCAAATCAATGTGATTAACTCTCCCCCTTTGACATCAATGAAAAAGGGCCATTCTCCTCTTGGGGCTGCTCCCCCTAGTTGCATTCTCCTTGAGGATCCTCCCCCTATCTAAATGCCTTTGATATTCCTCTGAATAATATCTCCCCTTTTGAACAAGGGATATCACTATGATGTAATGTTGAATATACATCGAACATACTCCCCGTGTGACCATCGCTCCTCCTGAAATTATGCCTCTGTGCTCTTTCTTCAAATATAGGGCCCTTTTCTAGGTATGCATATGATAAATATCTCCTCCTAGAATCATGGGAAGAAGAATGACTCCCCCTAAGGGTATGTTTCCCCTTATCTTCTCTGCAAGATGAACAATATGCTACCATATGACAATCCTTGGACCTGTTCATGCATCTAACTTGTGCCATACCATACATCATGAAACAAAATATATGTTATCAATGAAATAGAGAATCATGAACAATATATCAACCAAGTACATAATGTACCAAAATGTTCCCACCATGCACAACACCCATGTACATCAACAATGTTCCAAAAGATATCATCCATGAAATGTATCCACCATATGCCAACATGTGCATCTACCAATATGCCAACATGTGCATCTACCAATTATGCCAACCATGTGCATCTATCAATATGCTAAACAAATACCATCTATGAGTGTACCATCATGCATCATCACTTGCACCAAGCAAGTATGTCAATCATGCATCAACAAGCTATGAATCCCAATGATGTACAACATGACTATCAACTCAACTCACCAACTACATGTCTCAATGTGTATCCCATCCACATGCAAAATGCATGCACCATGATATCCAACAATACCATATGCTTCCAATAATACATCATAAGATATATCAAAGAAACTTCAATTATGTATCAGCCATGTACCCCAACAAATTATTTTACATAATCCAATAGATGAGAATTTGATCAACATTAATCCATACTCATGGGTTAGTGCCATGCACCCAATATTTATTTTATATCATAACCTTACATGATCTAACTTAGAACCAAGAAAACTTGTAGAAAACAGTGTCAGAACCTACAATAAACAATGTCAGACCCTGCAACACAGAGTTATGCCATCACATCAAGCTGCAACCCATGTGCATTGCCTTTTTCCCAAGGCTTTACCACATATACGCGGCTTTCTGCACAACAAAGTGTGTGTGTACGTGACCTATGCAAGGTCGGCCAGTGTATGTACACGACTGTCACCACTATCACCCACGTATGCCTCAGTAGATATCTTACTTAAGCTTCCCTTCAGTATTTCATTATGTTCTGGCTACTTTGTCTTCTTCACCCACTTTTGTAGATGACCTTTCTCCTTAGAACTTGAGCTTTGAGCATCAATATTTTCAAAGATGTCTCCCTTTCTTACTTCATTCCTTATTCTAGCCATGCTATTTGAAGTCCTCATCATGGAAATTATTCTTGTGTTCCATCACTCCTGGGATTTGTGGCCAAATCCACTACAGCTGTAGCATCTCATGGTGTTATAGTGAACAACAACGTGTCCTACTTGTGTTGTAGGAAAATCTCCCTGCGGATAGGTAAATTACCTCAAAGAGCTTGACCCTAACTCTAAGACAGAAAATGCTTAACGTGGACACTGACTTCCTTTCAAATCTATACAAACTAACACATGAGAAGGAAGGAGAACAAAAATACCTCTTTATCTATGTTTGTCCCTGCACGCTCCGAGTTGAGCTCCGATCCTTTGCTCCTCGCTGAGTCCTGTAGACAAACAAGATACGACCACTTCCTACTCTATTGATATTAGCTTGAAAAAAGATCTATATATCAATGATAAGTTCATGTAACATTAGACACAAACTAGAAAGAAACAGGCCAAGCATGTCATATTAATGAGAATAATGACAATAGTACTTACAATTGTAGATGCGAATGCGATATCTTCGTCAAGTCCCCTTCGTCTAACCCTTGCTCGAAAGATCCACAACCTGGATAACAGCAGCTTCACTGATCACTCTCCTTTGGTTGAATGTGTGTTTCCTATGAGATCATAGGTTTCATGCTAGCAATTCTTCCTCCTTTTCACCATCATAGATCTTGCTTATATAGGTTAAGAGGAGCTTAACCTCTTGAGTTATCTTTAGAACAAGTTGAGGAACCTCCTCCTTAGATCAGGGATCTCCTGATGGAACCAAGAATTCAAATGTAACTACCTTCTAAACTTGAAAGATCCTCCTCTTATTCTCCTCAATGGGCCAACTACTGCCTCATATTAGGTAGCGCTCCCTCAAAAGGGGCATCAGAGCATTGTAGTGCTCTTTAGGAAGCTTGAGGGAAGCGCCAACACTTCAAAAGTGGATAGCGCTCCTTCAGAAGGGTAGGAGAGTGTTATAACGCTCCCTGAAGCCTTGTAGGGAAGCGCCAGCACTCTTTAGACTGATATAGGGGAGCGCTCACCCTCAAAACCTTTGATTAAGAGCTCTTCTCAGGTGTCAAGAGTTCCTTGACTTCAGTTAATCAATTCCTCTTCTCCAAATCAAGTGTATGAGATTTTTTAAGTGCTTCCTTAGTGTCGTCGGCATGGTAGTATGCTTGAACAATATTTTCAACACTTGTGAACAACTTGCGACACTTGCGAAAGTTGTAAGGAAGATGTGACACTTACGACAATTGAGAGGAACATGCGACACTTATCCAGTTGAGTAATTTTAACGTGTAACAGAATTCCCCCCAAAGTATGAAGTTAGAAGATGTGAACTGATGACTGAAATGCTTTGTAGACATTCAAGCAAGGGGTATAGACTCGGAGAACCTGACGGAAGCTGTACACAAACATCCAACAAATATCATGACATATTTCAAAACCCAAGGTAGGCATACCTATGCTTGGGTGATCAAGACTTGCGAGATATGGCCACCATAAAATACACTGCGGATCCATAATTGTATTGATAAAAAGGTATAGGCACTGAAGATACAATGTGGATCTATACTTTGATGACTCAGACTGATCATAGCCATGAAGAATACACAGTGGATCTACGAGATGACAAGACATAGCCACGACCAATACAAAGTGGATCTATGTGACAGTGTATGTGTTCTTTGTCCAATAGAAACTCCTTCGCGACCTGGGCAAAGCATATATCAAAGTGGTTACTCAACCCAGGGTCTTCTTACCGATCCCAATGTGGTATGATTCTAACCATGTGAATAGATTTCTTGATGTCGAACATGGCATAAACCACTTGATTACCGGTCAATGGTGTGAACCGTTAACAAGTGCGAGGGAAATCACCATTAATGTCAATGATTCCCAAGGTACCCTAGTACATTCCACCGAATGAGAATAGATGAGTTGAGGTCGAACATTTGTGGAATCATTCAATCAGAGGTCAATGATGTAGACCTACTGTTGAACGTGAGGACGCCTGCCATTGAGGCATGCAAGTCCCAAAGTACTAACTGGTTTCTAAGTCTCATTCTCAGATAATGTGCTGAAGTCGACAGGAATAGACTCGTCGAGGGAGGGCCTTAATGTATCCCCCATCGACGACATGAAACAGACATGGAGATGTAATTGGTAGATCAAATGGACATGGACTGACATAGGTTTTGAGGAAAGATATTTGGGATGGCTGACTCTTGAGGCGGATACTTCCCTTGAACACTGAGACACAAAAGCAAAAATGTGGCATGGACCAAAACTATGCAGTGGGTACTGTGACTTGTGTCGGGTGACCCAAAGGAGAAAAAGGAACTCAAAGGATTGGCTCAGTGCACAGGTTCAACAGATTATGATACGTGCAAATGACAAAGTGTTGTGTTCAAGGGCGACAATAAGAAGTGCTGGATGATGTTCTCAAGAGACTGCTTGGCTTGCTCCTTTCAATTTTTTCCCCCATCCAGATAGATGAGTACCTCTTTTTGATTTAATGAGCTCTAGGAGGATAAAACATGCTCGATATAACTCACCTTCGGTAAGTTCCTCTTCCTTTGTTTAACGAACCAGAAGAATTAAGGGTTCGGTCCCATGTGGGCCTGTCAATGTGTGCTTTAACAAGTCCAAAGACAGAAAACTCGAAGGTTTTTCGGGATTATAGAGTTTGGAAAAACACTTAAAAGATAACTCTCTCAGTTTCTTTTTTCGTACAGTAGTTTAACGAGACCGAAAAAGGGGTAAACTATCGCATGAAGGATGGCCTTTCTGACCTTTTAACGAGTGTGAAAGGAAGCAAGGTCACTCGACAATCTTTTCATATTTAGAGAATCTGAAAAGGGTTTAAAGTAGACTCCAGGGGGGTTCCTTTTTCGTGTGTTCGTGTATCGTGTGGGTCTGAAAAAGAGATAAAAGTTTACCCGGTTATGTTCTCATATTATCGAGCTCAAGAACGAACTAAGACTATGCTCATAAGTGCGACAAGGTGAATAAACCATCAGGACCGCTAGGAAACTTGCGATGCCAAAACTACAAACCAGGGTTTAGTGAAGCCATCATATTGTTAGAGAAACCCATAAATGACCATACCTTATGAAAAATGAAAATTTATAAATAACAATACATTGAAAATTTCATTTACCATTTCATTTTGCACAAGGATTTTGGAGTAGTGGAGATTCTCATTTGAAGTGGATCTTGTTTTGCTCGCTGCCGTAGCTACGGTTGCCTGTTTCACTTTCCATTCAGACCAGGTAGATCTCCATCTCACCTTCTTTCAATTACATGGCTTAGTATCCATTTTCATAGCATTATTTATTTTAAAATATGAAGCCCCAAGTTGCCCCAAATAGAACCAAATCGGCCTCTTTAAAAATCAATGGAAAAATGGGATTTGTTTTTGCAAAAAACGTTCGAGAAAAGGATGGCTAAGATGCCAACGCCCCAATAGTCAATTATATAGGTTGTTTTTTGGTAAAAGAACCCATGAAAAATATCCCCATATGCCCACGCAGCCACAAAGTCGTTTGATTTTTTAAACGTCTTTATTGTCATTTGATGAATGTTAAATGGTTGAGAGAGGGCGTGGTAGTTATACAAGAGTGTGTGGTCACTTTTAAATGATGTGGGCATCTTATTTCATGTTTTAAATTTCTTTTAAAAATTGTCGAAATTGCCAAAACGTGGAAATAACGAATTCCTTTATTTTTTGTTTTGTAGGTAACTTCAGTGACCATGATCGAGTGGAAAGAAAGAGAGCATGATATGGATGACTTAGCTGCCTTGCGGAGTCCCCGCACATGGGCTGCGTTGTGATCTTGTGGCTTGCTCAAATTCTTCAAGTTGCAAAAAATGAAGAAAGAGATTTTATTGCTTGACCATATGATCAGACTATGGGATGTCGCAGAGCAAGGATTCTAGATTGGCAGACAGCTTTTAACCATTGAGTTAGAAGACATGTATTTTTTGACTGGCCTCTTGAAAAGAGGGGTTCCCATATCTTTCTCCAGGCAGAGGGTGCTACCTGAACAAGTGGACATGTATCTGGCATGCCACTGTATCCCAGGAGCAAGGCTGGTAGCGGGTATAATCCCTATCAAGGATATTCGAGAACTGCCCCTCCGGTCTATACTGTTTGCTATCACGAGCGTGACAAGAACTACTAGCACACATCTGGCATCAAGATCACAGGTGGCTTATGGTGTTCAGTGTTTGGAACCAACATTATTCAACTGGAGTGCAGCATTCCTTTGAAATGTGAAGGAACAGATTTCACGATGTAGGACTGGACATAAGCAGTTTGGTTATGGCTCATTTTTGGTCTCATTTTTTCTAGAGCGCATCCCCTAGATGCAAACTCAGATAGCACTGGCGGTGTGACTAGTGGATGAACCGAGGATGGAGAGGTGGACTAGTCTATCTCCAAGGCTAGTATCAGAGTCAGAGTTCCATTTCATTGGTGATTTCTTTGCCTGGCTGAGATGGAAGTATCTCTGGATAGAGGACTTCCCTTATGCTGAGGTAGATTTCCGCTGGAGCATGGATTTGATTTTTCCCACGGGGGAAGACTGGGATGTATCAGGTAAGAGACCGAGCCATACCTTGTCTAATTTTTTTGTTTTTTGAGTTTTTAATGTATATATATATTTTTGGGTACATAGAAGAGTTTTTAACAGATGTGTTGTTTTCAACATGCAGACAAGGGAGCAGTGCGCCTAGCTGATATACCGATACCAGGATGTTGCGGGGGTGCCCCAGTTGCAGTAGATCCGACAGTACCAGTGATAGGTCTCCGGGAGGTTGAGGGAAACCTCCAAGGCCTTACGATGGGCATCCCTTCTCTGCGGAGGGGGGAATTTCTTTTACATATACAAAGGCACACTATGGGAGTACCAGAGAATATCAATTCTCTGCTGAGGCATGTAGTGCACGCGGTGATGTGTTACTCGCAGCACAATTTAGTGCAGGGAGATTAGAGTCTCTCAGGTGATCATATTTTTGTATGCCTTGTCAGGCAACATTGTATGAGTGAAAAGACCAAATATTTTTCTCTTCTACATACTTTTTGATGTAATCCAAACATTTTAGTCACGCCACACACACACACACACACACACACACACACACACACACACACATATATATATATACAGTTTCGAGTTTTTACAATGCCAATGATTTGTACATGATGATGTCTGTGATGTGTTTTAATTTACATGTGATGTATAGTTTTTTTTCCCTTAACTCTTATATGTGGGAAGATACCGATCCATGATATAATTAGCTAACGAATCCGAAACACTATTAAGTTCTCTTGGAATGTGTCTATATTCAATGTAATTGAACATTCGGTCAAGACGACGAACTTGTAAGTGTAGACGTAGCAGGATAAGACTACGGATAGCGTAGATATGGTTGAGTTGATAAACCACGAGTTGGGAGTCTAAGTACACAATGATATGAGAGATACCTAGGGAGGAGGCTTGGGTCAACAGTCCGATGACAGCATGATATTCTGCCATGTTGTTGGTTGTTGGTTATAAGCAGATCCCTCCTGAACTCACCACCTCGTCAAACTGGTAAATAACCCATGCTGCCGAAGCAATGTTCCGGGTATGTCGGCTAGTGCCATCTGTGAACCCAAAAAATATAGAAAATCAAGACGTCATCTGCGCATGAAAATACAAGCACAATCATGAGTGGCGACGGTAAAGACTCGAGCACGCGAAAGAAATAGACACACCAAGATAAAATACAATAATGTACAAAGTACAGATGCTAGGTGATCTAGGCATAGTACTTTTTAAGGTAAAGCCTGTTTCGGGGCTCTCCTAAGGAAATTCCATAATGATCAACTAATTCGTAGGAACCTCTATGTAGAACACGCTTCACAATGTAAGGACCGTGCCACAGAGGTTCTAACTTTCCTGTCCCCAATTTGTCATGAGCTTGGTCGTAAACAAGGACTAAGTATCCTTCTGCAAAAGTTCAAGGGTGGACGGATTTGTCATATTGACTCTTAATTCATTTATGATGTGCCTCATTGGCGAGAGAAACATCGCAACATGTTTCATCCAATTTGGATAGATACAAGAATCGTTCTTCTTCAGCAGAAGTATGGGGCAAGAGTTCTACTTTTAGTTTGAGTGATGGAATCTCACACTCGATTGGTAGGAAGGCTTCAATGCCATATACCAACTGGAAAGGGGTGAATCTAGTTGAAGTTTTCATAGAGGTTCGATAATCCCAGAGAGAAGAGAAAAGTTGTAAATGCCACGATGTTTTGTTTTCCCCTACCGTGCATTGGATCATGGTTTTTAGGACTTTTTTGATGGCCTCAACTTGCCCGTTGGCCTGTGGGTAGTAAGGGGATGAGTTTTCATGGATAAAACCCAATTTGACATGTAACTCACTTATCATCTGGTTTTTGAAGTGTGCACCATGATCAGTGACAATGGAACGTGGTACACCAAAATGAGTTATGATATGGTTGAAAAGGAACAGAGTTGCAGTGCGACCATCATTCAGGAAGGTAGGCATAGCCTCAACCCATTTGGTGAAGTAGTCAACGACGACGATGATGTAACTGTGCCCCTCGGCTGAGGTAGGCTTACACTGCATGAAATCGATGCCTGACTTGGAAAAGGGGTCGATGGAGATAATGGGGTGCAGCGTAGTAGGGTGCGTGCATGCCTTCTTGTTAAAGAGTTGGTAGGGGGGGCATTTTTTGACGGCCTCGATGCAATCTTTGAAAATCGAGGGCCAAAAGTAGCCGGCACATAGGAGTTTTTGGGCTGTGGCCATCCCAGAGAGGTGACCGCCATAGGCACCAAGGTGACAATCGTTCAAAACGTGTTTAGCCTCCTCGTGAATTAGACATCGTCGAAGGATGGTGTCAATACCGCGGTGATACAAGGTGTCATCGATGATGAGATAGCGACAAGAGTGGTGACGAATACGTCGACGCTCTTCGCGAGAAATGTTGGGCTGAAAAAGTTAGGTTTGAAGGTAGATGAGAATGTTTCTGTACCAAGGATCGGAGGTGCTGATGAGGACGAGAGATTCATTAGGGAGAGAATCTCTAGGTTCAACGTTTTCATCGGCACGGGGGAGAGCACAGATAAGCTCTGCAAACACCAAGGATTTTTTGGCTTTGGCCTTTGTAAACTCAAGATCGAATTCTTGAAGAATAACGATCCACTTTGAATATTTGCCCCCAAGTACTTGACGTGTCAAGACATGGTACATGGGGTTGGAGTCTGTGATTACCGTGGTGGTGCATAATAATATGTAGTGGTGGAATCTCTGGACAACGATGACGGCTGCCAGAGCCAGTTTCTCGACATGTGAATATCAGAGCTCGGGTCTAGATAGACTTTTTCTCAGGTAGTAAATCACATGTTCTTCGTCGTTGGGGTCCTCCTGGACTAACACCATCGCAATAGTGGAAGCGGAGGTGACCAAGTAAAGGATATAGTCCCTTGTATACTTCAGAGGGTGTAACAAGGGAGCATGGGTCAAGGCGTGCTTGAGAGCATCGAATGACCATTGGGTAGTGTCATCCCAGATAAAAGGGGTGCTTTTTTGCAGTAACTACATAAATCCTTTAGTTATTTCAGCGTAGTTTCAGATGAAATGATAAAGGAAGTTTGCTTTTCCTTGCAAACTTTGGAGTTGGGTTAAATTGGTAGGTAGGGGTAAGGCTAGGATGGCCTTAATATTTAAGGGATCCACCCTGATCTCATCTTTGGAGACAATGAAACCGAGGAGTCGACCAGATTCGATAGCAAAAATGCATTTGTGTGGATTTAGACGAATACGGTAGAACCGACATCGAAGAAAAATTGCCCGCAAGTGATCGATGTGATCGGATCGATCGGATGAATGGGCGAGTAAGTCGTCAAAGTAAGGCTCTGTGATATGCTTGATATCGTGGAAAGCATATGACATGGCCTATTGGAAAGTGGCACAAGCATTTTTTAGGCCAAATGGTAACTTTTGATAAGAAAAAGTTCCCCATGGGCAGATAAAGGTTGTCTTATGTTGATTAGCAGGTAAGATTTCAATCTGGTTATACCCAGAAAATCCATCCATGAAAGAGAAGATTACACTCCCTGTGAAATTATCGATGATTTGATCGAAGGGCATAGGGTAATTGTCCTTAGGACAAGCCTTGTTGAGATCTTGATAGTCGACACAAACACGGATGGTCCCTTGTTTTTTGGCAGCCAGAACAAGGTTGGAGACCCATTCAGTTAAAGGGACGGGGTAGATAAAGCCAAATTTGAGAAGTTTTTCAACTTTTGCCTTTATAGCTGCGATTTTCTTGGGATGAACCAGGCGAAGCTTTTGTCGAACGGGTTTTGCGTCAGGGTAAGTTTTGATTTCATGCATGACGATTGAAGGGTCGATCCTGGGCATTTCCTCATAGCTCCATGCGAAGACATCGTGGAATTATTTAAACAAAGCGGTGTAAGAAACCACTTCGTCGGGTGTGCAATTAGCACCAAGGTTAATGTTTTCCACGACACCTTCTTTGATTGAAATGTCAATCACGATCATAGTGGAGATGTTACCCATGTTCCCCTCAGAGAGAGTATCTTGTGTGAGGATGGGAGATTGTAGAGCATCGATAACATCGGGAGGGGAGACAGAGTGTATGTCTTAGTGAATTTCTTCCAATGATGGAAGAAAAGAGGATCGATGATGGTTATCATCCCAAGGCAGATCGTCAATGCTAAGGATTTCCATAATCGATTCGTCAGAAGGAAAAATGTGGGAAATGTAATCGACAACAGATGATAGGGAATCCAACCATGAGGGCATCGAGTAGGCATCGGGTGCCAATGAATGTGAATATTTGGAAGAGGGAGAGGCAAATTGAATAGCTACGTATGCAGACTCGGTTGGGCTAAGTGGCATAGTGTCATTGAGCACATCGAATTCCAAAGGACTAGGTACAATCCAAGGATCAGATGATTCTAGGGATTGATAAGGCATAGTTGAGACCATATTGACAATGGAAATATGATGTGTGGTAGGTGAAAGTGGTGTAGGGAAAGTACCCATAAGGATAGAATCTTTCAATAAGCCAACTCCAACACTTTCATACGTAACTGGGTGGTCTCTCAAAAAAGGAATGTTGTTGGTGGCAGGGATGTGAGCGTCGGGTGTACAAAAATCAAGCTGATTGATGGTGACAATTTTTCCTTGATGGGGAATTGTACACATCAGAACACCGATGAGGTGATGGAAGTCATAGCGTAGAACCAACTTCTTTCGAGTAATAGGTTGTAATCGAGGGGATCATCGACCACCTCGACGTCAATGGTAATAGTTTTTCCGCCCAACTGAACGGCTAGGGATTGTAATAATCCGTGAGGATGAAAACCTCATCCATTGAAAGCATGTAACATCGTAGGGGATTTGTTAAGGGAAGGTGATTTCAAGCCTTTCCAATAGGCTAGAGACATGACACAGGTAGAGGCTCCCTCATCCAGGATAGTTCGGTGGATTCGTTGATTGTGAACAACAACATTGATTTGGAAATATAGATGGTGGGAGAGTCGTGGTTGATGGTCATCCAGATTAAATGTGAGGTTGTTTGATGACTCAGGATCAAAAGTGTCGATACCGGCTAAGAGCATTCTACGTTGGATGGGACAGTGTTGTAGAACTTCCAAGGCGAACATAGCACATGGTGCTTGGGAAAAATCTTCTACAATATTGTAATTTTGGGCAGCCCGTGAATTAGGATTGAAAGTAGATTTCTGGATGGTTCTCTTAGGAGGGCGTAAGATGGAGTCAAAAGAAGGTTTCTCGATCTAGAGTGGCCCGGATGGAGGGCTAATAGATGGAGGATTAACAGAGGATGGTAATGGGTCCAGGGAAGAACCATTAGAAATCTTCAGCTTATCAGGTTTAACTGGCGTGTCGTATGTCATAGAGTGAGTGGTTAGATTAACCCCATTAAACATCTAAATCTGGGCACTTGTCGAGGCCTCATCATGGGGTTGGTTGGAACTGTCCCCTGGCGTGGGGGTTTGAGGAACCAAAGATTGCTGCTGTGGAAAAGGCTGAGTAAGCACAGCAGGTTGTGAATTTCCCTTGAAAAGTTTGGCCACTTCATCATGATGTGGGAAGTATTGAGTGTAGTGATCGTCTCCACAAATGAGACATGGGAATTTCTGTTTTCGTTGCGGTTGTTTTCCGACAGCAGGGGTTTGTGGTTGAGTTTTGGGTTGTTCGTTGTTATTGTTCTTCTTTGGTTTATTTCTCACTTTCTTCTTGCCCCCAAGTTGTTGTGAAGGGGTTGATTGGACCACATTCACCTCAGAGACCTGAGTTTGAAGGGGGGGTAGAAGAGGGTGCAGTCGAGCTAGGAGCAGCCGTCGAAGCGGGCCGCTGAATCATTCCAGTAGACTGGGTAGTAGATTGGGTTTTGACGGAGCCAATAACTCCATCCGCGTGGGAAGAAGACGATGGTTTGGATGGATCATTAGTGGGATGGGTAGTTTTCGGGATCAACTCGTACAAAGTATTGGATTGTGAATAGACTAAGTCTATGATCAAAATCTAGACTAGGGGTCAAATTTTAGCTCAAAAATCAAAGTTCTTGGAATTGCCTCAAAAAAAATGGGTTTTTATCCCTCGTCGTCATGAACCCAACACAACTTGTTTCATCTCAAAAGGATGTCAGGAGCGAGAGATATCACGATCTGTTCGAAATGTCAAACAGGTAAAAAAAGGGACGCTGACTGGGCAGTCCGTACAGGCTGACTGGGCGGTCCGTACATGCTGACGTGGAAACCGTACGGTGACATGGCACCTGCTGACATGGTGGTTTTTGATTGGTTGACAGTGAGCGAATCAGATTATGACACGTGGCAGATTTTGGGCAAATGGCATGGTGCCACGTGGCCCAATCATGGGCTGCCACGTGGCACCCCTTTATTGGTTATTGGTGTATGGTTTGTTTATTAAAATTTTATGGAGGCCACGGGGTTCGACCCCCGGACCTCCCCACCGGTGAACGCTTTAACAAAATCTGCCTTGACATCGCGCCACATAGTGTTTCTTACTATACATATATGTTTGAAATTATTTAAATTGAAACTATTTCATTTTGGCTCCGGGGTCGGGTTGGGGCCTAGCCCTAGCCCGCAGTTTCGGTGGTCACACATGTGACCGGTGGTTACCCATTCACGCGCTCCATTTCACATAACCGTTTTTTTTTTGTGCGGGATTTTTAAACCATAAACAAAGCCGTGGTTGTATTACATTTCACATGCGACCACATTACACGGAGTTTGGCCCGCGGTTGTATTATTTTATACATGTAACCATAACGCGCACGGGGGTGTGTTATATAGCCATGGTTACATTGTTATCCATGTGACCGATACACATTTAAATGGTTGGCATGGGAGTTTGTGTTTTCAAATGTAAAGCCACGGTTTTATGTGTGTTGATACGACCATACCCTTTATTAAATGGAGCTCGGGGTTCCAAATGTATAGTTGTGGTTCTATTGATTTGTTATATGACCATGCGCCCAAATCAAATGTGAGGGAGTTTGGTTTTCAAACGACCACATCCTTGTGCGCCCACCACTTGTCAAGCCCAGGTTTAACCTTGGAACAGGTGCCTAAATTTGCGTTGGGACGTGGCCACATGGCCCCCATGCACCCAACACCTCTGTGATTCGAGGGCTTAGTTCCTTAACGGTTCGACAATTTAGCACATTTTGTGGAGATGCACGTGTGTGCTGGGTTTAGGCACGAAAAACGCCCAGAAGCCAGGTTACTCACACACAGGTGCGAAATAATGAACCAGAGACAACAAGCTTGAAGGAGAAAAATGGCAGGAGGCCTAACTTCTTCATTTTTTGGCCAAATGAGGTGCCGAAAAATCCCAGCTAGGGGTTTTTGGACATTCTAAGTCCATTGGCACTATTTTCATAGTCATTTGAAGAATTCTTTTGTAGGTTTTTGACCATTGAAGTTTGAGGAAGCTTTAGGGAGCTTGAAGCCCTCATTGTTTGAGGCCTTGCTCAGATGAGCACATGTCTATTTTCTGTGACTGAATAGTCATTTTTGACTAATTATTATGCTATGAAAACATTGGGATAGGTTTTAGATCCATTGGAGGACTTTTACAGGTGTTTTTTCCACAGAGAAGCTCAGGGAATCTTGGAGGCCACATGTAGAAGAGGTCATGATTGGATGAGACAAGATCCATTTTCAGAGTTCTAATAGTCATTTTTGGGGTTTTTATGTATTCTGAACCCAATGGTACAGTCTGTAAATCTATTGGATTTGAGAAGAAGATTTTAAAAGAAAATTTGACAAACTAATCCCAAAGAGCCAAGTCCATTGAAGGAGGCTCAAGGAGATGTAGCCCAGAGAGGGGTGAACTCCTTTATCATCTTGGTGTTGTTGTGAGTTTGATGTGTTATTTTCTGCCAGTATTGTTGCTGTGTATTTGTTTTAAGCACAAATTTATCCATTTAAAAGAACATTTCCTCACACATGAACATTGAAAAGAAGAAGCATGAACTTAACACATAAACCATCTTGCATATTTTAACACATGAAGCAAGGTCTTGTAAGGTTTATTTTATTGAAGTAGGGGGTGCTTGCATAGCATAACAAGTCAGCCTTCTATTTTTAGATCAGTCTAAGTACTGAGCTCGGGAAATGGCTTCTTCCTCAGTGACTACACCACCCATGGCATCATCACGAGCGATCTGGGGTAACAATGATTTAGTGAACCATTCCGCTAACAATTGGTCGGGAATGACCACTTTGATTAGCCTTCGTCGTCGTCTCCATTCATGAATATGATTAGAGATATGTATGGAAGTTGTCTGACAAAGGGAGGTTAATATTTTAGTACCCATCTCATATTGAATGGGCAGTTGGAAGTGTGTGAGGAAGGACATGGGAGTTGAAATCGTGAAAAGATGCGCATGGTAGTTCAATATACCATTTCGCTGCGGAACCCGTAAGTGTTCGTTGGAAAAGACGCAAACGAATAGAATCGTCCATGAGGGAGTTGGATGAACACCACAAATGGAAATTCATCACGTGGTTGTTTGGGTCTTCTCTGGACTTTCCGTCAAATTTTTGGATATCAAAAGGAAGTTTAGCTGGAATAGCTGGCCAAACCGGAGAATGATAAATAGGGTCATTCGTTAACCGAGACAAGTATGGAAGATCTAGGGTAGCTAGAAAATGTATTTGTCGGTTAATTTGTAGGTAATGTTGGTGTGGCAGCGGGACACCAGTAGGGCCCATTACTGGTGTTATCACTGAAATTTCGTCCGCACACGGCGACAAGAACTCCGCATCATCAAAATAGCAAAGAAGTCATTCATGGCACAAGGTTAACTCCACAGCACAGCAAAAGGGTCAAAACTATACAAAATGGCCAAAAAATTGCAAGGCGCTTTACATCCACTGGGCGCACGCGCGTATGCGCGTAACAGCTTCTTACAAGGTGCGCATATGTGCACAAGGCGCGGCTGTTTGGCAAAAAAACCGTGCGCCTGCTAAACAACGCATTTATTGAAACTGTTCGGCTTCCCAACCACTAATGGATCGGCTCCCAAGTCGATTTGACACCAAATTTGAGCTCAATCCTCATGATGGGCTGGTCAAAGACCTAGTTGTGCCCTAAAGAGCCCCTTTTCACATTCAAAAGAGGCCACATAATAACCCAATGCTTGGCCATAAAAAGCCATGAATGACCACCATTTTCTCAAGGAATTCTTCATACTGTTATGCTGCTGAGATTGCTAAGGACTCATTCTTTGGAAACACACATTGTAGGCTGCATTTCATAAGCTATTCACCCCTCACTTGAGTGAATAAGCTTGGAGTTCTTTCACCCACATTTTCATCTTTTCATTGTAAAGGAGATCAAGCTTTGAGGGCCTCAAGAGCCTTCCATTGGAGAAAGGAGGGACCCAAGTCCCCTTTCTTCTTTGTGTGTCTTTGGATTTCATCAACAGATCAACTTATGCATTGGTGATATTGGTCCATTTGTCTCTATTTTTCATTTTCTCACATGCTTTTAGTTTTTATTAAATTTAGTTTAGTTTTTGTTTATTGCTTTGTTGTTTTTCTTTCTAACCTTTTACCTTACAACTGTCATGCCTAGCAGAGCCCAAATGGGCATGTAAGCACTCATAATTTGCTCACACAGTCATGAATTGGGTGCAAACAGATTGGCGACCATACTGGGGATAAGGTATCAATTCCTCCCTCATTTGGGCTTTATTTTCTTTCCTTTTACTTTTATTAACTTGTAGGTTCACAAACCGGCCTCTGCTGACCTGCTTGACAACCAATTCACCAGAAATTGGAGAGAAATCCATCCGGATTTTTCTTCTCAGACTTTTGACATAGGCACGCGGGTGTTCCTGCCCACAGGCGCGCGTCGGGCGCTTTTCTATTCAATTATGGCCGCGCGCAGGCGCCATATGTGCCTCTGTCCACACAGGAGGCCGCGCATTTAAATTAAAATTTACATTGTAAGCTCTTGGATGTGGGGAAAACTCATTTTCCTTCTCAAGAATGAGGATATGCATGCTCTAAACACTGCACTTAGACCCCTCAACTTATAAAGGGGATAATCAAGCAAACATAGGCACTTAGGTGGATAAAAATCATTTTCCCTTATTTTTCTTTTTGCCACATGGATGGCTTTCTTTGGTTTATGAATCTAAGTTGAAAATCAATTATAATCACATCTAAAATCACATTTTGGGACTAGAAGTCGAAAGTAACAATCTTGAGTATGCTCTTCTCTTGGGCCATTGAGCGATCTTGAGAATCAGAAAAGGATTAAGAAATCGATCTCATCTCCCTTAAACAAAATTTCAAACAAACTTTTAG
>ML786791.1:327514-339023 GCA_009831015.1 Picea engelmannii | reverse complement strand
AATGAGTCATATTTTCATCAAACAAACTATGCATCATCATGTATCAATGACAACTCATTGATCCATCTTCATCTATGCATCATATCAATGATCCATCTTTATCAATTGGTTTCCACTTTGACATATATCATTCTCATCAAGGAAAATAAATATACATTGTTCATCAATCATCAATCAATGACATAAATCAATCAAACCATTTACATCAATGACATATGATCCAATGATCTCCCAAATAATCAAACCATTGGCATCAATGACAACATGATCCAACAAATATTCCCTCAATTATTGCGAGGCATGAAAATTTACTTGGAATCATTGACCCGATGGGTACCAAGAACATAATGTGACGAAAATGAGAGAACTCTTTCAATGGAACAAAAAAGTATAATGACACATGGAATTGGTATGACTCAGAGACAAGAATATTTCCCAACTGTAAGGCGAGATTCAAATAGGTGCCATGTTCAAGGGAGAAAACAACAATGACCATAATGGTTTCCAAAAAACTTGACCTACTTCCTTCAATTCCCCCCCACCATTATTGGTGAGCACCTCTTTGTTTCTTAATGAGCTTGAGGAGGATAAGAGATGCTCGGTATAGCTTATCTTCGATGAGTCCCTCATCATGTATTTAATGAACTTGAAGGAGGAGTTTTGTCCCATATGGATCCTTATATGCATAATTTTATGAGCAAAAATAAGGTAATATTGATGGTTTTTCACATTTAGAGAGTCTGAAAAGAACTTAAGAAGAATCCATGGATGTTATCTTTCATACATTTAGTTCCCCAATCCCAAATAAGTGTAAAATAATACAAGGGAGAACTCTTCTAGTCATGATTGACTAGAGTATACATTTTTCGTAGTTAGTCTTACGATGTCGAAAAAGGGGTTAACTACCACTTTAAATATCCCCTTTCAAACATTTTAATGAGTGTGAAAGGAAACAAGCTCACTCGACAATCTTTTCATGTTTAGAGAGTCTGAAAAGATCTTAAAGGAGACTCCAAAAATTTCCTTTTTTTGTACAGCTTTTATGAGTCTGAAAAATGATAAAAGTATACATGGTAATCTATTATCATGTATTAACAAGTAGGAGAAAGAAAAAATAATGGGCTCGATAACTTATTCTCATATATTTATGAGCACAAGAAATAAAAAAGACTACGTTAATTTAGATAAGACTACTAAGTTTTGATGGGAAGGACCCCCAGGTGAGAATCACTCATAACAGTTTGTCTCTATTGGCCCTTGACCAAGTTTGAGGAAACCTTGGTCAGGTTTGACCACTTTTGGACTTCGACACATTGGTCAAGAAAGGAGCGCCCCAAGCGGAGCTGAGATCACGAATATCACCGATTTTGTGGGCTATGTGGACCCAGTAAGGGGTCCCTAGGGTTTTTTTAATGGGTTATGGGATGTCGGCCCATGGGTTTATCCATGATTAGGCCTTATTGTAAGGGATTATAAAAGTATAAATAAGAAAGAATGTATTGTAGTGGATAGATCTGTTGATGCTTAATTCTTTATTTGTGTTAAAGATAAATGAATGATTAGGTCTAACTGAGTGCTATGTGGTAAGTGGTTGAAGTAATTAATCTTTGTTGTTACTGTGTCGATCTCTATTAGGGTATGTTCTACGATGTTATTAAATATAGTGAGCTAATGCATATCACCTCCTAAGTGTTGCTAGAATACTTTGTGAAGTGTTGTTATCACAAATCTATCTCCTAGATTGGTTACAGACACCTACATCCTATAACCCCCCCTGTTCCTACCTCGGTTGAGAATTCACCTGCTTCGAAGGTGTTGACAAAAGGCTGATAGTTAGGGTTTTGTTGGTGCGTTGTTGAAGCATTGAACCCTGGATCTGCCCCTGTGCCAACAAATGGTTCTATTGCCAAGACCTGAAACTGTGATTGTTGGGAACTGAAGTAAAGAAAAGAGAAGCTTTGTGTGTAGATCTATTGTTGAAGTGCGCATTACTCTACTTGAATTGTGATGTAGGAGCATCGCTCCAAGCCATTTTTGCGCTAGCCAACCAACACATCAAGCACACATTCAATGGAAGGAGAGAGGCGCAAACCTCTCATTTTTCAAATTTTGAAAATGTATTAAATGTTTGTAAGGATGGTAGAGCCAAGCTGTGCCTTTGAGCATGTTGTAGTTAGATTCGCCTTAATGGCTGACATGTTGATGGGGATCTAGATCCGATTCGGATTAGATGGCCCATTCAATGTAATTCATTGTAATCAATGAGAGTTGGTAAGGATGGAGGGAAGTGCTCGACGAGCCCCTCTTTGTAAAAAGATCTTCTTTGTATCTAGATTTAGTTCAAGGAAGAGTAGAAGCAGAGAGAATAGGTTAGAAAAGAGAAAGAAGTGACTTTGTTGTAGTCCGAGCTCACATTGTAAAGAGGCATTTTCATATTAATACAATCAGAGCAGTTTTTCCTGCATGTTATTCTGTGTATTTTGATGAATGTCTTTATGTGTTGATGATATGCTATAGATGTATGTTAAGTTCCATCTACAAGAAATAAATAGATTTTCCTATCTGTGAGTTCTTTGATTTCAGGTTTGGGTTCTTTGTGGTTTCATGCAAGAGTTCTTGACAGAGTACTGCAGTCTCTAAAAACCAGTGCAGGAGTGCACTTCTGAATTCTGTGAAATTTCAGACAAAGACGTGCCAGGAGGGCACACTAGAGGAAGTCATTGACTCAAGGAGGAAGCCTCAAGGTTGCTAAACACCTTGAAGGAGAAACTGTGCAGAGGAGAGCACAGAGAGGAGAAGAAGAATTGTTGAGAATTCTATAAAGGCCCTACCAGGAGGGCATTGAGCAAATGCACATGATGCATTGAGGAGAGGGAGTGTCGAAGAGAAGACAATCACAGGGTTGATGAATACTCTGTAGACTCTGCAAGGTGTGTATCAAGCAGAAGAATGCCAGGAGGGCATGAGGTATTTATTTCCAAGAAACGGCCTCGAATATGATTTATTCGAAATCTCAGGAGCACCAGGAGTGTGCGAGAGTAGACTTGTTCTAAGTCCATAAGCTCAGAAGAGAAAGTGCAAGAAGAACACACACAGAGAAAACCTTTCAAGGTTTCTGAGTTAACAAAGCTCATGAGGAAGAGCACAACTATCGTTGGATCGACACTGGGAGGAAAGATCTGGACCATTGAATCTACATCTAGGTAGACAGGAGGAGCACACATAGGAGCTGATCAAATCTAAGCTGTCTGATATGGGAGAGAGGATCAACATCCGTTGATATCCAAGTAAGGGGCGTGCATTCTAAGTTTTCGGCATTTTTCGGACCAGGAAACATAAGAGGGAGAGTATTTCGACTCCCAGAGATGTGAAACTATGAAAATGCGCCAGCCGTTGGATCTAGAGTGCAGTGGCCTAAGAACCGTTGGATCAAGGATACGTGCACAGGGTTGAGTCCCTGGGAGGTGCACAGGAAAAAGGATATGGGCCGTCATATCTAGCACCAAGGATCGATAGCCATCAGATCTGAAAGAAGGTGCTTGAGGTTTAAGCCTCATAACAGTATAAGGGAGAGGACTCATCAAGTCCCGAAAGCATCAAGACCGTCCATCTTAGAGGCCACGTGTCAAGAGATCCACATTTCAGGGATTTAGACATTGAGAGATCGAGAGTGAAGAGTCTCCCAAAATTGCGAAAGGTGAATTCGTGAAAGGACCAGGAGCATTTTGGGGGAAGGCCCAAAAGAATCATATTTTGGCATTTCGAGAACTCGGGATTCGAAAGACAAAGAATAAGGGGAATGCTTGCATCACGATTCCCCGAATCGCGAAAGCTGGTAGCGCTTTGACGTTAAGCCCTTTTCGAAATTTTGGGACTCGGGTGTTCGAGAGGCCAGGAGTCAAGAGACGTGGAGTCCCGACTCACGAAATCACGAAAGGAGAAATCGCGATTGAACAAGGACCGTCCATTCAACAACAAATATGAACCGTTGATTTTCCAGGGGGAAGTTTCAAACTTCGGGGATTAGAAGGAGGAGAGGTTGGAGTTGCATCACAACTTCACGAACCCCAAAATCATGATGCTCTTGGAGGTGTTATCCCCAGGTCATAGGGTGTGGTTGCATGGATGAAGGCTAAGGGAGGAGCCAAATCTCGTTAAGCCCTTTTCGGCATTTCGGGGTCCGGGAGGTTGAAGGACCAAGAACCGTCTGTAGCCAGAATCGCAAAATCATGAATTCCAAAATCCCAAAAAGTGGACCATGGTCATAGGTAGATTTCACTGTTTCGGATACCAGGAGTTGGAAGGACAAGGAGCCTGGGAGAGCTCGTATGCAGGTGTCCTAAAAACCTGAAACACGAAAGGTGTGTTGGTTCTGAACAGAGAAGAGCGCCGAAAGTTGAGCATGTGCATAGATTTTCTCAAGGCCTGTGCCAGAGGATAAAGGGACCTGTGGATTTGTTCAAGGGGTTCCAACAGGAGCCCAAAGAGATATTTTGGCTTGGAATAAGAACGATCCAGAGACCGGGAGGTTAGTGGACCCTACTGAGGTAGGGAGTCTGCATCAAGTGGTATCAGAGATTGATTTTGTCTGTATATTACAAGCGGAGGGAGCCAGAGGAAAAGGAAGACAGAGTGTTGAAGCTCTGTGATGATTGTTGCAAGGTGTGCAGTAGTCAATAGGCAGTCAGGAGGACTGTAGAAGATGTTGGAAGCACTCACAGTTGCAGAGTGATAGCAACAAGTTTTCCAGGGGGGTAGACAGGAACAAGAAGATGGCTACTGAAGGCCATGGAAGCGGTGGAAAGAAGAACCACCAGTAGCAGAGAAAATATGAAATGGATAAAGAACTCGCTGAGATAAGGGCGAGGATGGAAGAACTTGCACTGTGGGTGCATCAGAACGCAAAGACACATTGAGTGTATGAATGGCCCATGAAGAGAAAGGTGAAGTGGCCAGTAAAGATATTGTTGGCCAGAAGACAACAAAGGATGTTGAGAGGATGGCTGAGGTATCTTGAAAGCCTCATAGATGAAGAGGAGATGGTTCATATCTGTGAACCAGAGACTGGGAAGAATCTTAGCGATGAGGAGGAGAGATCAGTTTCAGGTCTCATGGACTGTCAGGAGGGCAGAGATGAATTTTCGAATTACCAAGTGGGCAATGGAATGAGATCACTGGAGGATCTCATAGACTGTCAAGAGGACAACAACAAAAATTCATATTGCTAGGTGGGCAATGATATGAGATTAGCAGAGGATCTCGTAAACTTTCAGGTGGGAAAAAGTGGACTTTCAAGTTTCTAGGTGGGCAATGGGAAGAGATTAGTAGAGGGTCTCACATACTGCTAGGGGAGTAGTGATGAAAGTTCATATTGCCAAGTGGGAAATGAGATGGGATCACTAGATCTCATAGACTGCCAAGTGGGCATACGAAAATTCCCAAATTGGCGGGTGGGTAGGGGAAAGGAGATGAGACTGTCTGAGGGTCTCATGGACTCTTTTGAGAGTTCATGTCAGCAAGGAGTGCTGATAGGTGAAGAGTCGTGTGGTTTTGCAAACCATGTGAATGAAGATGATGAAAAGTTAAAAACTTGCATCATCTAGGAGGAGGATCATAAGAGCATTTTGATGATTGGGGGAATTCAGGTATTCCTGCCACATAGCCCAGTTGAGGCCAATGAAGGTGTTGCAGATGCAACAATAGCAGGAGGACAACTAGCAGAGATTGTCAAAAAAGAGGAAGAAATGGAGTAGACACTGATGTTTGCCCCTATAGGAGAAGAAGAACATTCAACCGAAATGCTCAAAATTTTCAACCATGAAGATGAACAGGAGATGACTGCAGCACTGAAGCTTGAAGTAGAAGAGGAAGCATACAACATGGATTTTATTGATCTATGTGAAGAATTGGAAGCCCTGGAGAGAAGGATGATGGTGCAAAATTTGCACATCCAATAGTCTAAGTTGGAAGCAGGTAGTGGAACATACCATCCTGGGGAGAAGCTGGAAGAAGTTGGAAGTATGCCAGCACAAGAAATGGCAGTAGAAAAACTATCATAAGAAGAAGCTGAGAAGCAATTCAGTGAGGAGACTGTAGAGATGGAGTCTACAATAGAGTGGCCACTTAGTGCCACAGAGAGATATAAATATATCAGGGGAGATCAAGCAGATCTGCCCATTGAGAAGACAAAAGTGCAGTAGAGAACACTGCATAAAAAGAACCATCCATTGGAGCATCTGGACGAGATAATTGAGGAGATCAGAAGGTTGATGATCAGATCAGAAAAAGCATTCAACAAGGGGAAGTTGAGCAGAGGAGAACCTGCCATAGCAGCAGCAAGGAAGTGGAGCAGGACATCTCCAAAGAACTGTTTGGGATCCAGGTGGATTTCAACAACGATGTTGGGAAGCTCATGAAATTTTCACAGCAGAGGAGTATGATGTAGAAGCATCGCTCCAAGCCAGCTATGCACCAACCAACCAACACATCAAGTGCACATTCAATGGAAGGAGAGAGGTGCAACCCTATCATTTTTCAAATTTTGAAAATGTATTAAATGTTTGTAAGGCTGGTAGAGCCAAGCCATGCCTTTGAGCATGTTGTAGTTATATTCACCTTAATGGCTGGCATGTTGATGGGAATCTAGATCCGATTCGGATTAGATGGCCCATTCAATGTAATTCATTGTAATTAATGAGAGTTTGTGAGCATGGAGGGAAGTGCTCGAGGAGCCCCTCTTTGTATCTAGATTTAGTTCGAGGAAGAGTAGAAGTAGAGAGAATAGGTTAGAGAAGAGAAAGTTGTGACTCTATTGTAGTCCGAGCTCACATTGTAAAGAGACATTTTCATATTAATACAATCAGAGCAGTTTTTCCTGCATGTTATTCTGTGTATTTTGATGAATGTATTTATGTGTTGATGATATGCTGTAGATGTATGTTAAGTTCCACATGTAAGAAATAGATATATTTCCCTATCTATGAGTTCTTTGATTTTAGGTTTGGATTCTTTGTGGTTTCATGCAAGAGTGCATGACAGAATACTGCGGTCTATGAAAACCAGTGTAGGAGTGCACTTCTGAATTCTGTGGAATTTCAGACAAAGATGTGGCAGGAGGGCGCACCAGAGGAAGTCATTGACTCAAGGAGGAAGCCTCAAGGTTGTTGAACACCTTGAAGGAGAAACTGTGCAGAGGAGAGCACAGAGAGGAGAGGCAGAATTGTTGATAGTTCTGTAAAGGCTTTTCCATGAGGGCATTGAGAAAATGCACAGGATGCATTGAGGAGAACTCTATTTTGAGTTTTGTGAGAACACAGAGTCACTGTGGATTTTGGAGAACTCTTCCAGGTGGGCATTGAGTGAGTGCATAGAGTGCACCAGAGAACTCTATTTCAAGTTCTGAGGAAAGGGAGTGTCGAAGAGAAGACACTCATAGGGTTGTTGAGTACTCTGTAGGCTCTGGAAGGTGTGTATCGAGCAGAAGAATGCTAGGAGGGCATGAGGTATTTATTTCCAAGAAATGGCCTCGAATCTGAGTTATTCGAAATCTCAGGAGCACTAGGAGTGTGCGAGAGAGGACTTGTTCTAAGTCCATAAGCTCAAAAGAGAAAGTGAAAGAAGAACACGCACAGAGAAAACCTTTCGAGGTTTCTGAGTTGACAAAGCTCAGGAGGAAGAGCACAACTGTCTTTGGATCGGCACTGGGAGGAAAGATCTAGACCATTGAATCTACATCTAGGCAGACAGGAGGAGTGCACATATGAGTTGATCAGATTTAAGACGTCATATCTGGGAGTGAGGATCAACAACCATTGATCTCGAAGTAAGGGGCACGTATTCTAAGTTTTCAACATTTTGCGGATCGGGAAACATAAGAGGGAGAGTCTTCTGACTCCTAGAGATGTGAAACTATGAAAATGCACTAGCCGTTGGATCTGGAGTGCAGTGGCCTGAGAGCCATTGGATCAAGGATACACGCACATGGTTGATTCCCTGGGAGGTGCATAGGAAAAAGGATCTGGGCCGTCATATCTAGCACCAAGGACCGATAGCCTTCGGATCTGGAAGAAGGTGCACGAGGTTTAAACCTTGTAACAGTAGAAGGGAGAGAACTCATCAAGTCCCGAAAGCATTGGGACCATCCATCTCAGAGGACGCGTGTCAAGAGATCCACATTTTTGGGATTTGGACATCGAGAGATCGAGAGTGAAGACTCTCCCAAAATCACGGAAGGCGAATTCACGAAAGGACCAGGACCGTTTTGGGGGAAGGCCTGAAAGAATCATATTTCAGCATTTTGGGAACCAGGGTTTCAAAAGACAAAGAACAAGGGGAGTGCTTGCATCATGATTCCTTGAATCGCAAAAGCTAGTAGTGCTTTGATGTTAAGCCCTTTTTGACATTTTGGGACCCAAGTGTTCGAGAGGCCAGGAGTCAAGAGATGTGGAGTCCCGACTCACGAAATCGTGAAAGGGGAAATCATTATTGAACAAGGACCGTCCATTCAGTGGCAGATCTGAACCGTTGATTTTCCAAGGGGAAGTTTTGGACTTCGAGGATTAGAAGGAGGAGAGGTTGGAGTTGCATCGCAACTTCACAAACCCCGAAATCATGATGCGCTTGGAGGTGTTAGCCCCAGGTCATAGGGTGTGGTCACATGGATGGAGGCTAAGGGAGGAGCCAAAGCCCATTAAGCCCTTTTTGGAATTTCGGGATTTGGGAGGTTGAAGGACCAAGAACCGGCTGCAGTTGGAATGGAGAAATCGTGAATTTCAAAATCCTGAAAAGTGGACGGTGGTCATGGGTAGATTTCAGCCTTTCAGATACCGGGAGTTGGAAGGACAAGGAGCCTAGGAGAGATTGCATGCAAGAGTCCCGAAAACCCAAAAAGCGAAAGGTGTGTTGGTTCAGAACAAAGAAGAGCACCGAAAGTTGAGCATGTGCATAGGTTTTGTCAAGGTCTATGCCAGAGGACAAAGGGACCTGTGGATTTCTTCAGGGGGTTCCAACAAGAGCCCAAAGAGATATTTTCGCTTGGAAGAAGAACGATCCAGAGACTGGGAGGTCAGTGGACCCTGTTGAGGTAGGGGGTCTTCATCAACTTGCAAAGATTTGTGCTAATAAATAAGTTCGATATGAAGAAAAGAGGTAAAGCTTTGTGCTTTGATAAGAGTAAGATAAGTGATTTTTTTTTGTTCGAAAGCATGAATTTAAGTATGTTTAATAGATTCTTTCAAAGTCTGAAAGTTAGGGTGCATTTGGAAGAAATAGTTGATCTAAGTAAAGCTAACATAAATGAATAAAGATGTGTTATTCCTATGCATAGAAATAATTTTTGGACTAATAAGTGGATGCAGGAACCTAGAAAGAATTTTTACAGATTGCAGGTCTAGCACTATGATCCTAGTGCGTAGTACAAAAGAAGTTGGGGAACATGCAAGAGAAAAAGAGGATTGACATTGTGTTATAACTGCAGAAGGTAGGGACATGTTGATAAGGAATGCCCTAGTACAGGTCCTATCTATATTTGTTTTAAGATTGTTGGTCATGAGGTTGAAGATTATCCAAGGATGATTGCTAAAGTTGAAAGAATGAACATGTCACAAGAAAACTTTGAAGAAAATCAAGAGACTAAGAGTATGTTAAAGAATCATAAAGAGAAAGAATTATAGAAAGCTCAGACTATATTAGTATAGTTGAAAGAAACAATGAATGAGCACAAACGTGTCAGTGTACCAAAAGTCCTGAAAGTAAAACAATGCATAAGTTCAAGAATAGAAGACTTCGACATAGACTGTGTCGTAGATGAAGAAACATGAGTGAATATTATGACAGAAGACACATGGGAAATCTTAGGAAATCCCACTGTGATACCTTCATTGGGAAGGAAAGGCTTGTTTAAGGGTAAGATGATAACTTTTTATGTGGAAGAGTTACTAATGTACCTATTATTATCCATGGAACATCGACCGAAGAGAAATTTGAAGTCATTAAGTTTGTTGAGAAAAACTCCCCTTTCCCACTTCTGCTAGGTAGGACTTGGATTGAGAAGGATCATATTAGAAGAAAAGCAGAGGAAGAAGCTACAGAACAAAAAAAGAAAGAACTAAGGGATTTCATAGCTAGAAAAATAGATCTACTAATAGAAGAACGAGAGGATAAGTCGAAGAAACATAAGGCAAGAGAATTAGCTATCAAGGTTGAAAGAATACAAGAAGGTTTGAAGGACCTCTCTATGCAAGAAAGAAGTATACCCACCCAGGAAGTAGTAAGAGAAGGGATATTAATTTTGAACCTTTTGAGAGCACATCAACAATGTGAAGTCACTACACTAGGAGAATATAAGATTAAAAATGGAAAGAGGAATCCAGAAACAGTTAGAGAGACTCAGATCACAGGAAAGAAGGAAAGGAAGCTTAGTAAAAAGAAATCTAAGATGGAAAATCTACAGGAAGCTACAGAGACCAGATGGAAGACTTCACAGACTAGAACCTCGAAGGAGGTAGGTTCGCAGGATTTGAACCTCGCCGGAACAGCAACACCGCACAGAATGAGACTTCTCCCTGGCAAAGCTATATGATTGTTGGAGGTGCCCCGACTGTTAGAAAGACACTCCAGAACAACTAGAAAACAAATTTATGGGTGGATGGACCGCTTTTGGGAAGTTGAGACCGTGCCATAATGGATGGATTTACATTGATGGAGGCATTCCTGTCTATTGGAATAATCCATTACAAGGACCCGATTATTTAACTTGTCCGTCACCGCATCAGGAACACTTTTTCCACCTATTATTAAGTGATATAAGAGAGAATTTATTGTGTGTCGAGCTGTGTTATCAGAAACTAAATGTTGTTTTCCATTTGTCTATCCCTCTTATACGTTTTCCTACCCCGACCCGTCTGTTAAATTTGAGAATTTCGGGTGAACCTATTGAATTAGAGAATTTTGACGAGGAGGTGCTTAAGAAGCTAATGGGAGACAGGTCATTATCTGAAGGTGTCCAGACATTGTTGACTAGGTGTTACCCATGATTTTGGTCGTCATGATGATGTATTGATGATGGTGTACTCAGGTTCTTCATAAGAACTTTCTCCTGAGAAAATTTACTTTCATCTCTTCCCAGAAAAATCATTTTTGAAGAAGGTTCGCAGGCTGCTAATATATTTGGGTGCGAGAATGACCCATTCTCATAGGTTTCTTTAAGCCAGGGTGCGAACTTCTCGCACTGTGTTGAATAGACAGGGTGCGAACTTGTCCTAAAGCCTGGAAAAAGATGAATTCTCGATGTTTTTAGAAGGGAATCTTCTAGAATAATGGGTTGGCATTCGAATGGTTATCCTTGTACTAGATTCCTTGATATTTTGGGATCATTCTTATCCAAGTAACTATCTCATTCTCTCCTATATATTGAGGGAATTGTCATGGAAAAGGTTAAGCAAGATTCATTGGAGAATTGGTGAAATAATTGTGTGAAGGACTTAGCTCGAACAACAGCTTGGAGACTCTA
>ML786791.1:269108-279755 GCA_009831015.1 Picea engelmannii | reverse complement strand
GTATATCAGTTTCAAATCTTTATACATTACAGGTTCAAAGTTATGATTACTTCAAGTTAGGGTTGTTGACTAATCCAAAACTAGTCATGGTTGAGACAAGCAGTTGATGAGTTGGCACATACATGAGGTGTATAGTTGATGATTTTGGCACATATTGATGAGTCATTGTTGATGAGTAGTTGACACATGAGTGGTATATACTTGGTACATGGTTGGATGCACTTGTTTATGGTACAAGTTTATTACAGGTTGTTTGGCACAGGTTGGTGCATGGTTGATGCTCTTGTTTATGGTACAGATTGATATCTGTTGAGTATTGTTGCCTCATCTCAGTTGGTGCTGAGAATGTAAGATGAGTCTTGCATATAGAGATGGTGCTCTTGTAGAGTTGTACTCTATTCATTTGTTGCTGAAAAAACCCCGGATTGAAGTCCATAATAAAAAGAAAAATTGTACATACATCTTGTGTTCCTTGTGGAGATGATTTGTTGATGATATATTGCTGATATATGTTGCTGATATGTATTCACATATAAATGATTATTAATGACAACAATGAGTAATGAGTAAATGTCGAATGCTAACTAATGAGTTTTGTGTAAGAGGGAAGTTTTGGGAAAAAGATCCCCACACTCATTCACCCCCCGCTCTAAGTGTGGTAGGTGTGTCCAACACATAATATATACAACAATACACAATTTGTATTAATGATTGAAATGTAGAGAACTATAAAATTACAGAGTGAAAGACTCACTATAATGGTGGCATCTTATCTCTAAGAAGATATGTGATGGATATGCTCATTCGCAAGAAGATGAGTACAATGAGGTTCAAAAGGTTTTTTTAACATAAATGGAAAAACCATAAACATACAAAAACGTAGCCCCCAGAAGATGAAAATCTAAAAGGTTTTCAGCTCCAAAGTGGATATGAAGCACCAAAAGATATGTGGGCCCCAATGGGGTAACTTTGTACAACAACTTCCCAGGGTCATAACTTGTGCATATGATCTTTGTTTTAGGCGCACGATAGCCCGTTCGAAACATCCCTGAAAGTTGTTTAGTGCCTCAAAACATCCCCGAAAGTTTAGGACTCGAAAATATAGGAAATAACTTCCAATGATGAAAACTACATGTGATCTAGTTAGAATAGGTGGGTGGCCACCGATATACATCTAGATCAGAAAGATAATAAAGAAGGCACTTACAAATCACATTTGATTCTACAACAACCTTCTCAAAGCTCTCCAGTCCATCCCTTGCATGAATGTCTTGAGATGAGAATGGTGATGCTTCAATGGATCCCCCCACCCTCTTAATCCATGAATGACCTTGTTTATGTATAACTTGGGAAACTTAACCACCAGAAAAATTCAAGGGAAAATTTGAGATATTTACTTCTTAGGTTAGGATTTAGTACCCTAAATGGAGAGAATATGTATGACTCGATTCCCCGAGTCATCCTTTGATCATAACCATACAAACAAATCTCAGGATTTTCCCATAGAAAAAGGTGGGTTATATCTAACTAAACTAACTCTCCCCTAACACGGGTCATAGAGCATTAGTAACAATCCCCCATAGTTTATTAGGGAGCGTGAACTCTCTCTATGCATGGCAGAGGGGTGTTAATGGTCAAACAAGGTTCAAAACTTAGGGAAAGTGGTTAGGCTTCGACATTTTCTCAATGTTTTCTCATTCATCATGTCTTAGGGAAAAAAAACATCATTTAGTCACGGTGTCAACAGTTACGATACCCAATAAAGTGCATGTGACACTTATTAAGGTGCATACGACACTTTGCGACACTTTGTGACACTTAAGGCATGTAAAATATGCGACACCTTAGTGTGACATCTTGGTGTGTAACAACAGGACAAGGATTTATGTATCCTTGGACAATAGACATGTAAACTATCAATCCCACATGATTGAGGTTGAAGGTAATATTGATAATCATCCCATAGCTATTTTTTTTTATTCTCGAGCTAGTCATATCTATATAGATCATAATTTGGCTGAAATCTTTAAATTGAAGAGATGTGAGAATGAAAAGTTTTGGTTGGTTAAACTAGCCATTGGAAGCAAGAGAAGAATCATTGATCTTATCAGTGATTTCCCAATGAAAATGAATGGAGTTAACACTAAGGTGGATTTGAACATCATATCACTTGGGTCCTATGATTGTTTGATTGGTATGGATTAGTTGGACAAGTGTAATACCCCTAGGCCGAACCCCAATTGTAAATGTAAATGCAAATGTACTTAAGCTATTGAGTTGTTTGATATAATTTTGCATGCACCTTACATGGTATAGTGTGCACATGTACTGCACTCTAAAATGATGAAGTGTGCACATTCCACAATACCGCGTGCAACAAACTTAAGTGTGCACGATTTTGAGGCCAGGGAGATTTTGTGTATATGTTGTGTTTTATAGGTTGGTGAGCCAGTTATTATAAGATAGAAGGCTTATGTGTTGAATTAGGCTAGAGAGATTGGATGTTGAAGGCCAGTGAGCCTATTTTTGTATATGTATTCTCATTAATTTAATACACCGCTACATGTAGACCGATCACGATAAAAGAGTATAGGGGAATAACCTCCACTAGTTAGGGAAAGGGGGGGATAAAATTTAAGGATAAGGGGCTAAGCTAGGGAGCTTAAGCCAAAAAGGAATATTATATTAATATTCCTTAAATTATAAAGTATGGATAATTATTTTATCCTAAGTTCTAAGGATAGGGACAAGTAGGCCAAAGTGGTTCTCAACATGACAAGTGTCAAATTGGGAACATCCATACATATACTTTGGACTTAGTTCATTTTCCCAATGATTCCATCATCATTTCACTCACTCATTCAAACATCCTTTGTACCTTTCTCTTACTATCACCGAACCCATACCAGTACCGATACCTGTACTGTAGGTTGTTAGCTTGAGTTGGCACCTGTGACAAAGTCTTTCCTGTTGTCTAAGATACATCAGCCTGGTTAAGAATCCATTTACCCGGGTGGATTTTAGTCCCATATTAGGCGTGAACTGTTGCTAAGAGTGATGAGTAGTGTGGTCTAAGGATGGGAGATTCATGGAAGGTCTGCATGCAGTTGGTGATATTTTTACCAATATAAGTGTCAATTGTGTGTTAAATTACATGCCACATTATTATTTATGCATTTATTTTTATGGGTTTTTCCTATGTATGTTGCATGTGTATTTTTATTATTATTTTGTATGATTCTGTGCATTTGTAGAATGTATTTGTCTATTTAAATTTTTATATATAAAGTTCTGCAAGAATTTTTGTGCATATATGTTTTAATTTTGTATACAGTTCGAAATTTTTATGTGGCATAGCCCAGTTGGATGTTGGGGATGTTACAATATTATATCAGAGCTCTAGTTTTCAACACTGGGACTAGATGGGCCGAGCAAGTTGAGTTGAAGTGAAACTTCATGAAGAATTGATTTTGAAGTGGCCAAATTTCAAGTTATAGAGCATCCATGGTAAAAATTAAAAGCAATTGCGTGGAATTGGGAAAAAACCCAATTTCCGTTGTTAAATTCATGGGAAAATTGAGAAATTTGGCCAAGTAGTGAGATATTATTAATTTAATATCTATTATAGAAAATTCAGACCTGGAATTGGTTGAATTTGAAGTTAGATGGAATCCATGACAGATGGAGCGAGATTAGTTGATTAAAATTCTCAATTCGTGAATTGAGTTTGGAAAAACAATTGTCCTAGAAATGTGAACCAACAACGATTTGTTGTTGCAGAGGTTGAATTGGTGTTATCAGGGTGAAATTGAACAAATTTTGTAGTTGCAGAATGTCTACGGTGAAAATTGGGAAAAATTTAGACAAACTCCCCAATTTATGCAGCAGAATTCACGAGGAATTGATGCACATAAAAATGAATGTGTGCAGGTGTGCGCACTAAAAATGCATGATGCACAGTGAAAAGCTTGTGATCTGTGGAAAATAAGGGTGCATGGATACACATGCTAAAATTTGGTGTTGAGCGGTGTAGAGTGGTAATGTGCGAAAAATAATGGTGCGTGGTTGTGCACATATAAATTTGGCGTTGTACAGTGCAGAGTGACAATGCGCAGAAAAGATTGGCGCATAGGTGTGCACACTTAAATTTGGCATTGCACGATGCAAAGTGGTAATGCAGGGAAAATATTGGTGTGCAGGTGTGCAAACTTAAATTTGGCGTTGGGCGCTACAGAGTGGTAATGCATGGAAAATATTGGCACGTAGGTGTGCACACTTAAATTTGGTGTTGTGTGGCGCAGAGTGGTAATGCATGAAAAATATTGGTGCGCGGGTGTGCACACTAAATTTAGAATTGCTCGTTGCAGATTGAATAGTGCATGCGTAATACTAGCACACGCGGTGTGTGCACACATAATATTGGCGCACGTGGTGTTCGCAATATTGACAAAGCGCAAAGGAATTTTGTTGGTGCACACATAATGTGATTATATGTTGTCACGTGACAATTTAATTAAGGGTGCGCGCAAAGTATTGGTGCACGGTGGGGGCATACTAAATTTTGGCTTGGTGCAGCGCGTAGAGTGCAATGCGAAAAGAATATTAGCGCACGACACAAAAATTGTGCACAACATGTATTAGTGCATGAACCAAAATTGTGCATGGTGGATATAGGCGTGTGACACAAAAGTAGTGTGCATCGGTTATTGGTGTGATAGAGAAGTGATCCACATTGGTTATAGGTGTGCGGAGCATGCGCTACCTTATGGTGTTTCCACGCGTGCGAAATATGGGTGTACATGTTCAAATTTTTGCGTGCAAAGTCATTTGGATGGTGTATAATAGCAGAAAACCATTGAATTTCTGCGACATTTTACATTGTTTGAAGGTCATCTTTTTGCAGCACGTTTTTTAGGCCATAAACAAAGTTTTTAGCTACTCAAAAACCTTGAAAACTGAGTGTAACAGGATACACTTTATCTTTGCAGCTCAAATGAAAGATCCTAGAGAGATATTTCTAATGGTGTAAACCATTCGTCAAACGAATCTTTTATGAGGAAGTTACAGGACAAATAGTGGTGGGTAAATTTTAAGACCCAACTAACTTCAAAAGACCATAACTTTCTGATCAAGACTCAGAATTGAGCATGGAAGTAGGAATTGGAAAGGTATTGGACAACATAATATAATTATTCACCCAAAAAATTGATCTAGACATTCAATTTTTAGAAAAAAAGTAGAAAGAATTAAGATGCATTATTGAACCAGAATGGTTCATATTTTCATGAAATTGTTGAATTAGTTAGCCTGACAAAGTTATGTTGGCTGCACATTTTGCAGAGTTAACAACAACTAGATCACCTCAAGATCAAGACATAATGTAGAGGAATGGAATATGTACATGGGGATTATATCAAGGAATATGAGATCAGAGGGATGGATGTCCGTATGGGCATTGAAGGAGAAAATTCCAATGTACATGGAAAAGGAAGGGATGAAAACATGAATATGGTAGAGACCATTAATAATTTGTAGAAGGATGTCCAAATCCATAAAGCTAGTAATGAAAGGATTATGAGAGCCAAGGAGGAGCTGTAGGAATTCATCATGAAGTTAATGCAGAGATTTAAAAAAATAGAAAATAAATTAGATAAGGAGAGTGGCTCAAACAAATCAGGAATTCACAACTCTCCTAATAATAAAAGAATAACAAGAACTGTTAGAAGACATCACCATCACTCCCCGAGGCATTCCAATAAGAGAGAACACAACAAATCAATTCCATCCCCTATCGGGAAGCATAAGAGGTCTGGGGTGGATGAGCTATGAGGAGAAATGAACAAAATCAAACCTCCTACATTTGATGGTGAGCACAAGAATGATGAAGATGCAGAGACATGGCTGCTGGGCATGAGAAATTATTTTCAACTCCATAATTTTTCTTCTCATGCAGAAGGAAGAATTTCCATCTATCAACTCAAGGTAAAGACATCCATGTGGTGGCATCAACCTATGTAGGTGCAACACATTAAAGAGAAAAATGTTACTTGGAATGAATTCAAGAAGTATTTTGAAAAAAAATATTTGACTAAGAGATACTATGACAAGAAAATGAAAGATTTATTTGTACTCAACCTTGGGAGTGTGACCATAGATGAATATAAAAGAAGGTTTTTAGAATTGTTGAAGTATGTTTCTTTCATCAAGGATGAGATGGTTAAGATTCAGAGGTATTTCAGTGGATTTCCATCATTCATTGGTGAAAAAATACAATATGATGATCCCAAAACATTGGAGGAGACCATAAGGTGAGCTAAATTCCTATATGATAAAAAAAAGCAAGGATAACTTTCCAAAAACCTTGGGAAGACAAAAATAAATTCAAGATGGATCAGAGGAAGAAGGGGACTAAGCCACCATTCTTCAGAAATAATCCTCAGGGACAACCAACTTCTAGAGAACCCAGAATGATGGAGACAGGGAGTCAAAGGCCAAGGCAACCACCTATTCAATGTTGTGGTTGTAAAGGAGATCATATGTTTAGAGATTTCCCTCACAAAGGTGAAAAATTGAGGACTTTTCACAATGTACAACAAGCTGAAACAATTGAGGACATGGGCATAAATGTACCAAGGATCTATGCAGCCATGGACAACAAGCAAGCAGAGTATCAATCACATAAGATTGAAGTGGAAGGTATGATCAACAACCAAACCATTTCTATTTTAATTGATTCAAGAGATAGTCATAGCTATATAGATCCTAAGATGGTGAAAAGTTTTCATTTGCCAAGAAGAAAGCATTGAAAATTTTGGTTTGTGCAACTGGCTACCAGAGCCAAAAGAAAATTTAATGAGATGGTTAAGTCATGTCCTAAGGACATTAATGGAATGAACACCATGGCATATTTTAACATCTTTCCTTTAGGTTCCTATGACTATCTAATTGGGATGGATTGGTTGGAACAACATCATTCTATCCTATACTTCCATAACAAGGAATTTACTTGATTAGATGAGGAAAATAACCTAAGGACAGTGCAGGGAAGTAACCATCAAAGAAATTTCATCATTGCAGCCGAAGAAATGTTACAAAAAAGGGTGTCAAATATTTGCAACTCATATGGAAGAAACATCTAAATATAGGGTGTCAAATATTGAAGATTATGTAGTCCTAAAAGAGTTTGAAGACGTTTTTAAGGAAATACCAGGATTACCCCCTAAAAGAGACATTGATTTCTCCATAAATTTGATGCCTAGAGAAGCTCTAGTATCCAAGACTCCCTACAGAATGAGTACACCAGAATTGAAGGGGTTGCAAATGCAACTTGAAGAGCTTCTGAAGAAGGAGTATATATGCCCAAGTGTGTCACCTTGGGGTGCTCCGGTTTTATTTGTGAAGAAAAATGATGGAGCATTGAAACTTTGCATTGACTTTAGGCAATTGAACAAGTTAACTATGAAGAATAAGTATTCTTTGCCAAGGATTGATGACCTCTTTGATCCGTTGAAAGATGCAAAAATATTCTCCAAGATTAATGTCAGGTTAGGTTATCATCAAGTAAGAATTAAAGAAGAAGACATCAAAAAGACTGCTTTCAGAACAAGGTATGTTTATTATGAGTTCACAATGGTGCCATTTGGGTTATCAAATGCACTAGTTGTCTTCATGTGTTTAATGACTGGTATTTTTAGAGAATACTTAGATAAGTTTGTCATTGTATTTTTAGATGACCTTATTTTATATATTATAATTCAAAGGAAGAGCATGAAAAACACTTGAGGATGGTATTACACGTATTAAGGGAGAATCAGTTGTATGCCAAATTGAGGAAGTGCTCATTTTATCAGAAGAAAAATCATTATTTGGGACATATCATTTCAGAGGAAGGGATAGCAGTGGATCCTAAGAATATAGAAGACATTAGAGGATGGTCAGTGCCAAATAATGTGGTAGAGGTTAGATCATTCATGTGCCTTGTAGGATACTATAGGATATTTATTGAAGGATTCTCAAAGATTGCACACCCAATCACTTCCTTGCTAAATAAGGGTGTGAAGTTTCAGTGGACATTTGATTTTGAAAAGAGTTTCCAACACTTGAAGGAATTATTAACAAGTGCTCCAATACTAAGGATTACATATCCAAATGAAGACTTCATTATATGCACATATGCATGTAAAGAAGGACTTGGTGGAGTCCTCAGTCAAAATGGGTTTGTTGTATGTTATGAATCAAGGAAGTTGAAGGAGCATGAAAGGCACTATGCCACTCATGATTTGGAGTTGGCAGACATAGTGCATGCCTTGAGGAAGTGGAGGCAATACCTCATGGGGAAAACGTTTGAGTTGAGTACAACCCATAATGGTCTGAAATATTTATTTGATCAACCAACTCTAAATGCCAGGAAAAGCAGATGGTTAGAATTTCTTAGTGAATATGACTTTGATATAAAGCATGTCAAAGGGAAAGAGAACAAGGTGGTTGATGCACTTAGCAAAAGGGTGCATGAGTTGCATGATATGACCATTAACATGTAACAATCATATTTGAAAGAAATAATCATATAGGTTGCAAAATCATATTTTCAATACAAGGAATTAATGGCAAAATTACATCAAGGTATTTTGCCATAGAAAGTTGAAGACTATAAGCTAGAAAAATGATGAAATTCTCATATACAGGGGCATAATTTATGTACCAAATTCCCAGGAATTGAAAAATATGATATTGAGAGAAATGCATAATATATATTATGCTGGGAACCCAGGTTATCAGAAAACTATTGCAGCCATCAAGAGACAATATTATTGGCCAGGAATGAAGAAAGAAGTTATTGATTTTATTTCCAAATGTTTGGAGTGTCAAAAGGTCAAGGTTGAGCATAAAAACCCAGCTAGTTTTCTACAACCATTACCCATTCCTGAGTGGAAATGGGAAGTTTTAACAACAAATTTCATCACCAAACTCCCTATAACAAAGAAGTAACATGATTCTATGATGGTAGTGGTGGATAAGCTTACTAAACCTGCCCATTTTATTCCAGTAAAGCTCACTCATAAAGAAGCCAACATTGTTGATGTTTATATGAGAGAAATTTCTTGATTACATGGTATACCCAAGACAATTGTGTTTGACAAAGATCCAAAATTTACCTCAAAATTTTGGAAGGGATTGTTTAATGCATTTGGAACAAATTTTTATTTTAGTACAACTTATCATCCAGAATCAGGTGGACAAATAGAGAGGGTGAATCAAGTGATTGAGGATATGTTGAGGATGTATGTGATCAATAAACCATCAAAATGGGAATACTACCTACACTTAGTAGACGTTTCTTATAACAATGGGTACCAAACATATCTAAAGATGAGCTCATTTGAGGAAGTTTATGGTAGAATGTGCAACACACTAGTAAGATGGGATAACCCAGTAGATAGAGTAGGGGTTGGGCCAGATTTACTCAGGTAAATGGAAGAGAAAATGTTGATAATAAAATAGAATTTAAAGGTTGTCGAAGACAGGAAGAAAAGATATGATGATAAGGGAAGAAAGCATAGGGAATTTAAAGTGGGGGACCATGTATTCTTGAAAGTGAAGGCCAACATAAGTTCCCTGAAGTTGGGAAATTGTTCAAAGTTGGCAGCTCTCTATTGTGGGCCATTTGAAATCCTAGAGAGGATTGGACCTATAGCATACATACTTTCCTTGCCTACATCAATTACCATTCATAATGTATTACATGTATCATTGATTAAGAAATATATACCTGATGCTAATAATGTTATTGATTGGAATTTGATTCAACTGGAGCAATAAGGCACTTTCCAAGTGCATCCGGTACGCATTCTGGACTGGAAAATCAAACAGCTCCGGAATCGAGCCATAGAGCTTGTAAAGGTCCAATGGACCTGGTACGGTCCTGAGGATGCAACTTGGGAGCATGAAGATGCTATGCGGGCAAAATACCCACATATTTTTTAGGATTTTTAAAATTTTGGTAGTATATGTGTATATATTGCATTGAGGATAGTGCATAAATAAGGGGAGGGGTATCTAATACCCCTAGTTCGAACCCCAATTGTAAATGTAAAGGAAAATGTACTTAATATGGTGAGTTGATTGATATCATTTTTCATGCACCTTCCATGGTATAGGGCACACATGTACTGCGCACTAAAATGATGAAGTGTGCACATTCCAGGGTATCATGTGTAGAAAACTTAAGTGCATGCGATTTTGAGGCCAGTGAGCCTTTTTTGTATATGTTTTTTCTTATAGGATGGTGAGACAGTTATTATAAGCTAGGAGGCTTATGTGTTGAATTAGGATGGAGAGCCTAGATGATGAATGCCAGTGAGCCTGTTTTTGTATATGTATTATCATTAATTTAATACATCATTGCATGTAGACAGACCACAATAAAAGAGTATGGGGGAATAAAATTCACTAGTTAGGGAAAAGGGGGGCTAAACGTTAAGGATAAGGGGTTAAGCTAGGGAGCTTAAGCCAAAAAGGAATATTATATTAATATTCCTTAAAGTATAAAGTATGGATAATTATTTTATCCTAAGTTCTAAGGATGGGGACAAGTGGGCCAAAGTGGTTCTCAACATGACAAGTGTTAAGTTGGGAACATGCATACAT
>ML786791.1:160853-172952 GCA_009831015.1 Picea engelmannii | reverse complement strand
TTTGGTTGTATAAACCCTGCATTCCAATGTATTTGGTTGTCTAAGCTATATTCTTCACACCTCTCTTGTTATCTGGCCTCTGATTTACAGTTCCTAAAAGAACTGGTTCATTAAGTTATTTTGATAAGTAATCTCTTCATTGTTTTATCTTAGTATCCCATTGATCCACCTACTGAAAAAAATTCATCTGTTAAGTTACCAGGCATACTTAGTTTACAACCCTAAGTAGTTTCCTGGAGTGATAACAGGTGGAAAGAAATGTTGAAAGTAAAAATATGGCTATGGCTACTAGAAGGACCAATCCTAACATCTATAGAGAGAACAATGTTATTTCTTCTAAAACAACTCAACCTACAAGGTTGACACCTCAACAATTGGAGGAAAAAAAATAAAAAAAAGTATTCTTTAATTGTGACAGCAAATACAGTAAGGGACATAAGTGTGGTGAGAAGAAATTATTCTACATAGATTGTGAAGAGTAAGAAGAAGAAGAAGAAGAACTGTCTCAAGATGAAAATGTAGAAGAAATTTCATCTGAAGAGTTGACTCCCATGATATTGTGTAATGCATTGGATGGAATTAACACTCCTCAAACCCTCAAGATCGAAGGATACATCAAAAATAAAAAGGTAATAGTCCTAATTGATTATAGCAGTACTCATAATTTCACTCACTATAAATTAGCCAAAGCTCTCAATTGCTTTGTATATCCAGCACCAGAGTTTCAAGTAATGATAGAAAATGGAGGAACTATCAATTGCTCAAGAAAATGCAATAAGATCAATCTTACAATGGATAGTCCAATGATTTCTATACCCATGGGTGGTGCGGATGTTGTACTAGGAATCCAATGGTTACAATCATTAGGAACAATGGCTTTTAATTTTCAAGAACTTTTCATGAAATTTTCATTGGAAGGAAATGAAATTGAGTTAAGAGGTATCATAGGGAACCCTGGTAAGGTGATAAGCTCTAATGGCATGACAAAATTATTGAAAAAGGGGCATCAAGGTGTTATTGCACAACTATGCTCACTAGATGTTCAAACATATAAGCCATATATTCCTCAAGATCTCCAAGGGATCATTGATAAGCATTCCATAGTATTTGAAGATATTCCCAAAGGTCTTCCACCCACTCAAAATCATGATCATGAAATTCACCTAATTCCTAGGAATGTTCCTCCTAACATCAGGCCATATAGATACCCTTACGCTCATAAGAGTGAAATTGAGCGCATGGTTGAAGAAATGTTAGAGGCTGGCATTATTAGACCTGGCCAAAGTTCTTACTCTGCACTAGTGGTAATGGTATTCAATAAATATAGGTCATGGTGTATGTGTCTAGATTATAGAGAGCTCAACAAGATCACTATCAAAGATAAGTTTCCCATTCCTATCATTGATGAATTCTTAGATGAACTACATGGAGCAATCTATTTCACAAAATTGGATCTTCGTTCATTGTATCATCAGATTAGAATGAAGGAAGAAGATATCCCAAAAACAACATTCCAAACTCATGAAGGCCATTATGAATTTTTGGTCATGCCTTTTGGCCTTACAAATGTGATGCAGGAGCATCGCTCCATATAGCCAGCCAGCCAGCTAGCCACGTTAGCGTGCATGAATTCATATGCAAAAAGGGAGGCGCAACCTCATTTGAATTTGTTATGAATGTAATTTAATGTTCTTAGGCTGTTGAGCTAGGAAAGTCGTGCCTTTGAGCAGGCATTAGGTAGGATCAGATTTAATGCTAGATCGACTGAGATCTAGTTCTGGATAGTAGACTAGACAGCCATTGATTGTAATTGAAGAGGGTAGGTGATTCCTAGAGGGAAGCGCTCAATGAGCCCTTAGGTAAAAGAGATTTCCAGATCTCATTTTTGAGTTAGTTGAGTTGTAGAGCCAGAGAGAGCTCGAGAACACCATTTGTAAAATATAGGCATTTGCCATTTTAATAGAATACAGAAGCATTTTTGTTGCACATGTTCTATCTTATATGCATGTATGTGGGTGTTCATTATATGATGTATGTGTGTGTTGTTATCATGCCATTGAAGGGAGTTTGTTTGATTTTAGGTTTGAGAGGTCTTTGAGGTTTCATGTCGTGAGGGCGTGACAGAGCATTGAGACTCTGAATACCAGTGCATAGGAGGATGCACTTCTGAACTCAGAGGATTCAGACGAAGACATGCTGAGGCACAGGACTGGAATCAATAGCTCAGGAGGAAGACCTGTGAGGTTGTTGAATACCTTAGGAGGTAAGGCTGTGTAGCTGAGACACCGTCGCAAACAGAATTGGTTGTAAGTTCTATAGGAGCTCTGCCAAGTGGGCATTTAGCATACGCATGGGTTCCGTTGGAGAAGGACCCCATTGTGAGTTCAGAAAGACTAGAATCGTTGAGGATCCTGATAGCTCTGCCAGAAGGGCATCGAGCAGGTACATAGGTCACCCGGAAGAAACCCAGGACTGCTGAGTGTTTCGAGGAAAAGGACTCTGCCAGGAGGGCGTTGAGTAAGTGTGCAGGCAGGCACAGGAGGGGAGAAATCTTAGAGTTCTGAAGCAGAAAGCAGAGTCCACTGAGGGACCTGTATTGGGTTGTTGAATACCCAGAAAGACTTAGCAAGGAGGTGGCTTGAGCAGAAAGCCAGGAAGTCATCGATATTCTCCATCTCAAGGAGAAGAAGGACAGGAAACCCTTAGGGGCCTGAGTGATTGTATAAGCTCATTAGGGACAGCACCGTGTGTACACGTGAAGACTCTACAGGAGTACAGGAGTCAAAGAATCCTATGAGGATTCAAAGGGCAGAAGCTCAGGAAGGTTAGCATTTTCTTACGTGCATCAGACAAGACTTCAGGTCGAGGAGTTCACAAGATAGAACAAGCAAAGGTTGAAACTTTTGGAGAATTTGAAATTCTTCTAAGAGCAGAGAAGAAAGCGCGGAAGCTCAGGGGAGCATAGGAGCTGTCGGATCTCGTGAGAGAAATCCCGTCATCTGTTGGATCGGGAGAAGTAGCACACGGTTTATCCTCAGGAGGAGGAGCAGACGGAAGAGCAGATCTGAATCGTCAGATTAGAAGGAGAAATCCCGTCAGCCGTTGGATTGGCAGAAGCTGCACGAGGGATAGAAGTTGGGATCTTGGCCATTGGGAAATTAGAGTTCTCGAGGTCATGAGAACCGGGGTCTCGAAATCTCGAGAGAAAATCTGAGCCGTCCATTTGAGGAGGGGAATGTGTCACGCGATCGTCCATTCTGGAGATCTGAGGCACCAGGCATCGGGACTTGCAGGTCTCGAATCGGCAACGTAATCTGGACCGTCTATTCGATGGACAGGTGGCAGGAATCCATTGAAGGATCGGGATATCGACATTTGAAGAATCAGAGTTCTCGAGGTCAGGGGAAACAGGACATTGGAAGTCCTGAAATCCTGATGTAATCGGGATCGTCCATATAGGAGGACACGTGGCAGCCATCAGCGCATAGGGGAAAAGCTGCAATAGGGACCAGCATGGAGGACAGGTGTCAGTCACCTGGGAGGAGTTGGAAATCGGGATATCAGAGATTCCGAGCACATAGGTTTCATGCATTGTAGAATCGCGAAACGCGATTTCCCGATAAGGCGTGTGGGCCATAGCAGGAGGTTAGTGGAGGCCAACTGTCAGAGATCTGGAGTGCATCGGGGATCGACATATCGGGGATTCCGTGGTGGTGAAAACCTTGCATTGCAAACTAGCGAACCTCAAAACCCTGATGGGATGCTATTTGACTGAGGTCATATCGAAAGTGGTCGTATGGACCATGATATAGACGGGGAAGGCTAGAGCACAAGGGTGCATCGGGTTTTGATGTTTGAAATCCTGACAGAAGAGAAGATAAGACTACGATCTTATGGAAGAAGGTCGCATGGACCAAAGGGCATAGCCAGAGGGGTTAAGGCCAGGATAAAGAGTTGATCGTGAATCGGGGATTCGAGAGGACAGTGTCTCTCGATAGCGAGAACCGTGAAACCCCGAACCCCAATACAGAGTCGGGGATAACCATGGTCAAGTGCTAAAGGCCGTGAGGGGGAGCGTAAGGACCTGTGGATTGGGTCGAATTTTAGAAAAGGACTCCAACAGGAGGAATCTAAGAAGCCAATTTTGGTTCGAAGCAGGGAATTGAACGATCCTGGAAGCAGGTGAGTTGGAGGTGCATGGTCACTTACCTCGCTTGCATCAAGTGGTATCAGAGCGGGATTTCATCTGTATATTGTAGGTGAAGGAAGATAGAGTTACTGAGGACTCTGTAAGGACTTGCTTGCAGGTAGGCAGCAGTCCATAGATAGTCAGCAGGACTGTGAGAAGATGAAGCTGAGCACTCAGGATTGCAGGAGTGACAGGAGCAGGTTCGCCGGGGAGGCAAACAGAGACGGCACCATGGTTACTGAAGACCATAGGCATGCTAGGAGAAAGAAGAGCAAGGAAGAAAAGCTTGCCGAATGGGATGAAGAAGAGACTAGAAAGCTCTATGAATTAAAAACAGACATAGAGAAGATGGAACTGCGGATGCGGTAGGATAGAAGGAGGAGACGAACGCGCGAATTGCCCATGAAGAAGGCAAAAGAAAAATGGCCAGTCAGAGAGTTGATGGTTAGAAGATAGCGCAGACTGTTGAGAAAATGGTTGAGGTATGATGAAAACCTCAAGGCCACAGAAGAAAAGATAATTGATTACTATTGGCCAGAGACTGGAAAAGGTCTTGATGATGATGATGATCTCAAAGACTGCCAGGAGGGCAGTAGAAGGTTTCCAATTTTCCAGGTGGGTGAGGAAACAGAAATGGGATTGACTGAAGATCTCGTGGACTGTCATGAGTATGGTCAAGAAATTTTACATTGCCAGCTAGGCAATGATCAGAGATCATTGCGGCATCTCGAAGACTGCCAGGAGGGTAGCGGAAGCATGTCAGAATACCAGGTGGACAGCGGAAGCATATTGAACTGCCAAGTGGGCAGCGAAAGCGTATTGAACTGCCAGGTGGGAAGAGATGAAAATTATGGGCCATCTGAAGGTCTCATAAAGAGTTCAATTCAGCAAGGAGTGCTGATGAAGATGGGATCAGTTGATCTCATCGTCTGCCAGGAAAGCAGCGAAAGCGTCTTATATTGCCAGGAGGGTAGAGATGAGAAAATGAGACCATCTGAGGGTCTCATGAACTCAGAAGCGAATTGGATTCAACCAGGGGAGCTGATGGAGCAGATGAGCTCGAGATTCGATTCTGATCAACGTGTACAGCTGACAGTAGAAGAAGATCAGAGGAGTCGAATGATGATTGGGGGAATTCCAATATTCCTACCATCTGCCCAGGAGGAGGCAGAAAATTGTGTTGCAAAGGGTGCAGCAGCAGAACAGTCACAGCTGGAGATGACTGTCAAAAGGAAATTGGAGTAGACTTTGAAATTTTCCCAATCAGAAATGAAAGAAGAGACTGAGCATTCCGAGGAATGGCTCAAAGCCTTCATCATTGAAGTTGAAGAGACTGCAACATGGGAGTTTGCAGCAGGAGCAGAAGAAGAAAATGAGCATTCTGAGGAGTGGCTCGATATTTTCAGCCGAGAAACTAAAAACACTGCAGCACGAGAGCTTGCAGCAGCAGATGAAGAACACACGGACAATGTATGTTTTGTAGATCTGTGGGATCAATTTGAAGCCCTAGAAGAAAGGGTGAGAGTGCAGGGCATGCACATCCAACAAGAAAAGTTGGAGACTGATGAAGAAGAAGCCATGGGAGATCATGACGATCTTCCCAATGATCAAAAATTTTTGCAGCTGAGGAGACTGCATGAGCAGGACCAGCCATTGGAGAAACTAGATGAGGTGATCATGGAGATCATGGAGCTGATGGTGAAGTCGGCAGATACTACCAACAGAGAGAAGTTGAGCATAAGGAAAGAAGCAGCAGCAGCAGCACAGCGGAAGCAGCAGCATCAGCAGAATGGAGCAAATGAACAGCTCCAAAGATTTGTTTGGGATCCTGGAGGATTTCCAACAGCTCAGAGGAGAAGCTCATGAGCAGGAGCTCATGAATTTTGTAGTTGTGGAGTATGATGCAGGAGCATCACTCCATACAGCCAGCCAACCGTCCAGCCATGTCAGCGTGCATGCATTCATATGCAAAAAGGGAGGCGCAACCTCATTTGAATTTGTTATGAATTTAATTTAATGTTCTTAGGCTATTGAGCCAGGAAAGTCGTGCCTTTGAGCAGGCATTAGGTAGGATTGGATTTAATGCTAGATCAACTAAGATCTAGTTCTGGATAGCAGACTAGACAACCATTGATTGTAATTGAAGAGGGTAGGTGAGTCCTGGAGGGAAGCGCTCAATGAGCCCTCAGGTAAAAGAGATTTTTAGATCTCATTTTTGAGTTAGTTGAGTTGTAGAGCCAGGGAGAGCTCGAGAACACCATTTGTAAAATATAGGCATTTTCCATTTTAATAGAATACAGAAGCAATTTTCCTGCACATGTTATGTCTTATATGCATGTCTGTGGGTGTTCATTATATGTTGTATGTGTGTGTTGTTATCATGCCATTGAAGGGAGTTTGTTTGATTTTAGGTTTGAGAGGTCTTTGAGGTTTCATGTCGTGAGGGTGTGACAGAGCGTTGAGACTCTAAATACCAGTGCACAGGAGGATGCACTTCTAAACTTAGAGGAGTAAGACGAAGATGTGCTGAGGCACAGGAATGGAATCAACAGCTCAGGAGGAAGACCTGTGAGGTTCCTGAATACCTATGGAGGTAAGGTTCTGTAGTTGAGACACCATCGCAGACAGAACTAGTTGTAAGTTCTGTAGGAGCTCTGCCAAGTGGGCATTGAGCATATGCACGGGTTCCATTGGAGAAGGACCCCATTGTGAGTTCAGAAAGACCAGAATCGATGAGGATCCTGAGACCTCTACCAGAAGGGCATCGAGCGGGTACATAGGTCGCCCGAAAGAAACCTAGGATTGCTGAGTGTTCTGAGGAAAAGGACTCCGCCAGGAGGGCGTTGAGTAAGTGTGCAAGCAAGCACAGGAGGAGAGAACTCTTGGAGTTCTGAAGCAGAAAGCAGAGTCCACTAAGGGACCTATATTGGGTTGCTGAATACCCAGAAAGACTCAGCAAGGAGATTGCTTGAGCAGAAAGCCAGGAAGGTGTCAATATTCTCCATTTGAGGGAGAAGAAGGACAGGAAACCCTTAGGGGCCTAAGTGATTGTATAAGCTCGGGAGGGACAACACCGTGTGTACACGCGAAGACTCTACAGGAGTACAGGAGTCAAAGAATCTTGTGAGGATTCAAAGGGCAAATCTCAGGAAGGTTAGCGTTTTCTTACATGCATCAGAAAAGACTTCAGGTCGAGAAGTTCGCAAGACAGAACAAGCAAAGGTTGAAACTTTTGGAGAATTTGAAATTCTTCTAAGAGTAGAGAAGAAAGCGTGGAAGCTCAGGGGAGCATAGGAGCCATCGGATCTCATGAGAGAAATCCCGTCATCCATTGGATCGGGAGAAGTAGCACACGGTTTAGCCTCAGGAGGAGGAGCACACAGAAGAGCAAATCTGAACCGTCAGATCAAAAGGGGAAATCTCGTCAGCCTTTGGATTGGCAGAAGCTACACTAGGGATAGCAGTCGGGATCTTGGCCATCGGGAAATCGGAGTTCTTGAGGTCATGAGAACCGGGGTCTCGAAATCCCAAGAGAAAATATGAGCCGTCCATTTGAGGAGGGGCATGTGTCATGTGATCATCCGTTCCGGAGATCCGAGGCACCAGGTATCGGGACTTGCAGGTCTTGAACCGACGACGTAATCTGGACCGTCCGTTCGATGGAAAGGTGGCAGGAATCCATCGAAGGATCGGGATATCGGCATTCAGAGAATTGGATTTCTCGAGTTCGGGGGAAACAGGACATCAGAAGTCCCAAAATCCTGACGTAATTGGGATCGTCCATCTAGGAGGACGTGTGGCAGCCATCGGCACACAGGGGAAAAGCCACAATAGGGACCAGCGTGGAGGACAGGTGTCAGTCACCTGGGAGGAGTTGAAAATCGGGATATCGGAGATTTCGAGCACATAGGTTTCGCGCATTGTAGAATCGCGAAATGTGATTTCCCGATAAGGCATGTGGGCCACAGCAGGAGGTTAGTGGAGGCGACTTGTCAGAGATCTAGAGCGCATCAGGGATTGGCATATTGGGGATTCCATGGTGGTGAAAACCTTGCATTGCAAACTAGCGAACCTTGAAACCCCGATGGGATGCTATTTGACTAAGGTCATATCGGAAGTGGTTGTATGGACCATGATATAGCCGGGGAAGGCTAGAGCACAAGGGCGCATCGAGTTTTGATGTTTGAAAGCCCGATAGAAGAAAAGATAAGACTGCAGTCTTATGGAAGAAGGTCGCATGGAACAAAGGGCATAGCCAGAGGGGCTAAGGCCAGGATAAAGAGTTGATCATGAATCAGGGATTCGAGAGGACAGTGTCTCTCGATAGCGAGAACCGTGAAACCCTGAACCCCGATACAGAGTCGGGGATAACCATGGTCAAGTGCTGAAGGCCGTGAGGGGGAGCGTAAGGACCTGTGGATTGGGTCGAATTTTAGAAAAGAACTCCAGTAGGAGGAATCTAAGGAGCCAATTTCGGTTCGAAGCAGGGAATTGAACGATCCTGGAAGTAGGTGAGTTGGAGGTGCATGGCCACTTACCTCGCCTGCATCAAAATGCACCTTCCACGTTCCAAGGGTTGATGAATTCCATTTTCAAGCCCTTCCTTCAAAAAATTTTGTTAGTATTTTTTGATGATATACTAATCTATAGCAAGTCCTGGGAGGATCATGTGCAACATGTTGACAAGGTGATACAACTACTAAAGGAGGAACAACTATATGCCAAACCATCCAAAAGTTTCTTTGGAGTGAAGGATGTAGTGTCCCCAAGGCCGAGCCCTGTTACAGAGCATGTTATATGCAAAGAATTGTAAATGTGTTCTATAGGCTGGTGAGCCAAGTTTTGTATAAGTTGTAGGCTTATGTGATTTGTTAGGCCAGGGAGCCTAAGTGTTGAAGGCCAAGAGCCTGTTGATGTACTTATATGTATGCAAATCAATTTATAAAATATAAAAACACTGCCAGTGCAGAACGACCACGATGAATGAGTGATGGGGGACCGAGCGTCCACAAAGTGGGCAAGTGATTAAGGGCTGGAAGGTGGGAAAAGGGGCTGAGTGATGAGCCTAGGGGCTAAGCCTAGGGGACTTAAGCCTGGGAAATAATATTCTAATATTATTTTAAAAAGAGACATGTGCATTTTCGTTTATCCTAAGTTCCTGGCAAGGGAGGGAACGTGCAAAGGGGATGCACGTTGTGGTACGCATGCAATTCTTAGGGTGACAAGTGTCAACCCTAGTGTATGCAAATATAAGCCCTGAACTGAACCGTGGGTGGGGATCTTCCTCCATTCTAACCCGAACCTCTGAGGGTAGAACTGGTACGCCATCTGCCAGAATACCGTGGTTTATCTCTAAAAAATCCAAAAATCCTGTGTTGTCCTGGGAAAAACCATGTATACCCTATCCAGAGGTGTGAGTCTGTGTCTGTTTCAAAAAATCCTGAGAGCACATTTCCTGAACCGGAATTCCCTGTGTTGAACTCGAGTGGAAGAATCCCTGGTTGTTTGGGGAAAACTGAGCTAGCTTGTGTGTGAAGCCTGCTCCGAAATCATCCCGTGAGATTATCCTGTGACAGCTGAAGCATTTTGAGAAGCAATTGTCTTTGTTTTTTGTGGTTGTTGTGACCACGCAATGTTGGACTGCATGAGGCTTGTTGGCCTGTGAGAGACTCCTCCAGGTGAGAGAGTGCGCAGAGGGAGAATAGAACTCCTGGAAGGAACCCTGTAGCTTCTATAGATCCCGGAGAATTCCAGTCCGGTCTGTTCCTATAACCTAAGGTAAGGGAGACTATTTTCCGAAGGAATGTCTAGGTGACAGAGAAGGTGCACTCTCCTGGGGTGGAATAGGCATGTGGAGAATGAGGGTCTGTGTGCAGTGAGCGTGGGAGATTCCTGGGAGAGCTTGTTCCTGGTGAATGTGTATGTGTTATCTTCCTTGTAACCTTAGACTAGCCTAGGATTCCTTTCCTTGGGGTGGAGCTCGGTCCCAGCTCGGGGATGACCTATTGGTGAGCTGATGAACAATGTGGTCTAAGGCTGGGAGGTTTGTGGAAGGCCTACACTTGGTTGGTTATTTCTACAACTAATAAAAGATAAGTATTCTGAATTATGTTTTGAACATGTTTTGGCACGACTGTGTTTTTCATGTATCAAGTTTTCCGCTGTGTGTAAATGAAGTGCTGTTGAATGCTATGACTTGTTTAATTATAGCAGTACCCATATATTTTACTCTACGTTTGAGTGTGTTTAATTATGTTAAAATCATTTGCTTATAATTTCAGTATGAATTATGTAAACATCCATGTATAATGGTAAATTGAGAGGTTTGGAAACCTTGGTAGTGAAAGGGTACACTACAAATTGGTATCAGAGCTAAGGTTTCGACACTGAGCCTAGATGGGCCAATTGAGTGGTCTTTGGACCAAGGGTGAGAGGAGAAATTGTGTGTGGAGGACCAATTTCTGACCCTGGTATGACCCGGAGTGTATAGGAGTTATTTAACCGTGCCTGTAAGCTCAGGAGGTTTAGCGGTGCTGTGAAACCGCAGTTGGTATGGTCTATGACCACAGGGAGACAGGTCTCTACACCAATGGTGATAGAACCATCAGATCTGTTCAGAAGGGAAGGAGAACCCTTGTAACCGTCATATCTGGAGAATGTGCACAAGGTTTAAAGCCTTGGATACTGCACAAGAGTTTAAACTTGGGAGGATCGTGAGTCATAAGATCCCTGTGGGATTACCCGTCAACCGTTCGAGTTGACAGAAGTTGCATAGGATTTAAGTCCTCATGGGTAGAGGAGAAGATGGAATGGTGAAGGGATCATAGCCGTAGGATTCCAAGGAGGACACGTGTTAGAATCCTGGAGAGGGTCGGAAATCGGAGAATCGAAGTTCTTGAGCACATAGAAATCTTGTCACACGAAATCGCGATCCGCGATTTCATGACGAGATCTGAATCGTTCATTTTGAGGATAGGTGTCAACAGCCTAGGAAAAGTCAGGAAGCGACATATCAGAGTTCCTAAGGATAAGGAACTTGAGACCTTTTTAGTCCCAAACCCCGGAGGAAATCGGGACTGTTTATCTAAGGGACACGTGGCAGAGATCTGCCATCGGGGAAAGTCCCGACAAGGAGTAAGTCCATCGGTGTTTGAGGTTCATCAGGAAATCGGGAACCCTGGTGACGAGTGAGTCATACACTTTGAAACTCCAAACCTCGAAACCCCGACAGAAGCATATGACTGTGGTCATATGAACACAGGTCACATGGACCTGACTTGACCACGAAGGGTTAAAGTGAAAGGCGCATCGACATATCGGGAATCGAGATATCGAAGATCCTGGAAGCAAAGGTTTTGTGCATTGGAAAATCGTGATACGTGATTTCTCGATAAGGCCTAGGAACGTGGGGCCACACTGACTGTCAGGAGGATAGGTGGAAAATTTTTAGCGACAAGAAAAAGGACTGTTGACAAGTCAATGATTGGGACCCATCGAGGATCCCGTGAGCGTTTGAGCATTGACATTGAAACCGCCGAAACCCGACGGGGTAAGGTGGAGGTCATATAGTATGGTCATGTGGACCAGAGGCTGAGCCAGGAGAGCTAGCCAGTGCAAGAGCATATCGGGAAATTGGGGATTCCGCTGTCAAGATTTTTGACACATTTTGATTCGCGAAACCCTGAACCCCGATAAGGGAAAAGGTTGGGGTCATGAGTCAACGGTCACATGATGTAGAGTCCATAGCAGGGGCTACCCGTAAGGGTAGTGTTCGACAACACAGGTATTCCAATAGAGGACGAACACCTTCAGTAACCACTCACATAACCAGATCAAAGATCAACACACCGATGTTTTCACGTGGTAAAACCCCTACGGGGAAACATCCACGGCCCCAGCCAACGCGGCTA
>ML786791.1:131189-148372 GCA_009831015.1 Picea engelmannii | reverse complement strand
TCATCATGGTGATTGTTGATAGACTGACCAAGTACGCACACTTTTGTGCACTCTCTCATCCCTTCAAAGCTAGTACAGTTTCCACCGCATTCATGGAGATAGTTCAAAAGCTACATGGCATCCCAAAGATTATTGTAAGTGATAGATATCCCATCTTCACTAGACATTTTTGGACATAATTATTCTCTTGTTTGGGTACTCAATTGGATCATAGCTCATCCTATCATTCTCAATCTGATGGACAAAACAAGATAGTGAAAAAATGTCTGGAAGGCTACCTTTGTTTCTTTGCCTCTGATAAACAAACATAATGGTTCAAATGGTTACCCTTGGCAGAATGGTGGTATAACACTTCCTTTCATACTGCAACAAAAATCACACCATTTATGGCACTCTATGGATACCACCCTCCTTCCATCACTTGTTCTCTAAAATAAAAATCTAAGGTTCAAGCAGTGGAAGATAACATCGATCATCAACAACAAGTTCTCCAAATCTTAAAGGACAACTTGACCGTGGCACAAAATCGCATGAACCAACAAGCAGATCAATATCATAGTGAAAGAAGTTTTGAAGTAGGGGATTGGGTGTTTTTAAGACTACAACCATACAAACAGATGTCCCTCAAGCAAGCCAAGAAGGATAATAAATTATCACCAAAGTACTATGGACCTTATAAGGTGTTGCAAAAGATTGGTAGTATGGCATACAAATTGGAGTTGCCTGCATCTTCACGAGTACACCCAGTTTTCCATGTTTCATGCTTAAAGAAGGTTATAGGAGACACAATCCTAGTTCAAACTATATTTCTAGAACTTAACGAGGAAGGAAAAATCATATTGGAGCCTGAAGCCATCACTGACACAAGAATTCACCGGCTGAGGAATAGATCCATTTCAGAGTATCTCATTAAATGGAGGAAACTACCGGCTGAATATTCCACTTGGGAATATGAGTCTTTTATACAGAAGCATCCAGAGCTACTCAAATGTTGCGAACAACACTTGTCTCATGGGGAGGGGCATGTTAAGCATTTATGTGGGGTAAAAGGAGGCTGGCCCCTTGAAGAGGCTTATTATCTGAAATTATCTCTTTTCAAGACAATGAGTACTGATTCTGAGGTTTTTTTATGCTATATTGATATTTGGTTCTTAACATTAATCTTTCACTGAATAATAACTCAGATAAATGCAAATTTCATCTATTCTTTTCCTGATCATGAACCACCAGACGTTAATAGCATTAATAATCGATCTACGACAATCATTTCGAATAGGATCCTAGACCACCACCTAAATATTATTCATTAAGGAAAGTAAATTCTCTGTCAATAGAGATATTGGTAAATCGATGCAATTAAAGGAAAATGATATTGAATTTTGAATCTCATTATGATTTTTTACTGAGCATCAATTTTTCAAGATAAAGAATTGTGTGCATTTCTTGTGACAGATGACAGATTTCTAAGGCCTGATACCATGCCTCCACGAAAAAAAACTAAAGGGTCTGGTGAAATTTTGAGCCAAAACAAAGATGTCCTTTCCGACACTTCGCCTAGAAGCATAGACACCATTAAATCCTGGACATAGGTATTCAATATTCTACAACATGAATTGTTCAAATTCCTAGACGATTCAAGTGACGAGGAGACAAAGACCCTGTCTACCAAATACAAAACTATTGCCCAATCAGAACTACATAATATAGAAATGAGGTCTAGACTCCTTCCTTACAATGATATGATCGGTTGGGCGCTGGAAAATGTTGATATCCCAACCAAGACCATCTTCAATTCACAAAAGGTCACAGTGGGGTCTTTCTGGCCAGAACATTTACAAGTAATGTACAAATTGTCTCTAGCACTCAATTTCATTTACAATACCATCTTCTTAGGGGACTTTGATAAGAAGGAATGTGCCCAATATGGAAAAAACCTTCCCAAATTAATTAAGGATTAGTGCTCTCGCCCTGAGAAGTTAAGAGCCGACTCCCATGGCCTATACGTAGTTTCCTCACTAGAGCCTCACATGATGTATATAGAAATGATGATGTGTAGACTCTACGGGAGGGAAAACATAGCCCATTTATTGTTACCATGGGTACCTATTATGAAAATAGTAGCAGACGTGTATTCTTTTGACTGGGCCAAGATGTTGTCAGACAATTTGGTTAGAGAGATTACAGAATATCAGTCACTGAAAGAGAAGGGAAACCTACCCCATTTTTCATGTCGGGTTACATCATGGACGTTGTTTGTTTTATGAAACCTTTTCCTTTGATGGGCTGGAACTGGACTCCAACTAGTGTTGAGCCCATACATGTTTATCATTCGAAACTTTGGGAGGATAAAGAGAAATATTTCTTCTACAAAATCTGCAACTAGGTGGTGGTGCCAATGCATACCACTATATATGGTTTCCCACCTCCCAGGATTTCTGATAAAATAATGACTAATTTGGGTAAGATAGCAGACTGGTACATTGAAGAGAATTTCTCCTATATTAGGGTTTTTGGTTGTTTGGTTCCTCCAAATGTTCTGCCTGAATGTTTACTAGATCAATTGGTGTGTCGCGAAGTAGCGCATCAAACTGTGCATGGGGGAATTAGTAAGGAGATGAAAGCAGTACAAAAAAGGGTATGGCCCACCTTTCCCATGCAGATTGGTATGTTTTCTTTGCTAGAGTTTGGCCATTCGAAAGTAGAGGCTGCGGCCCTGGAATAAATCAAGTTGGTCAATATTGAATTCAAGAAGCATGATCCATAGAAGATCGTAGGTAATGACATGGCTCTCTGCAATTTGAAAATATATGAACATGAAGATTCTCCTCAAGATGAAATATTCCAAGGAACAAGGTCTTATCAAGAGGTATTGACTCGAATTAAAGCTCTGGCTCCAAATAAATTGGCCAAGTTTTATAAGTTCTAGAAGCACCAAATAAATATCCTTCCCAAAGTATTGCAGGGAGAAACCCCGACGCCTCCGACTGAACAGAGAATTGAGACCCAGAATGTAGAAACAAGGAGCTCCAATGGACATGATGCTCAAGAACATCTGGAAAAAACCGAGGTTTCAATTCATGTGGATGAGACTACGTTGACAAGTTCAAAAAGTGATCAAGATAAAGCTTAGTTTGAAGCCTCAATAAAAAGGGGAGAAGAACAACCACCATTCACACCAGGTAAATCCACTACTGATACAGCCAGGCAACAACCATCCATTGAGATCGACATCTCCATTCAATCTATAATGGAGATACAGTTCAGTAGAGAGAACCCTAGCATCGAAGTGGTATTCATAGAAGATCTCACGCCTATTTCGGTATAAGAGATGCCCCCTTCCAACATCTTCTTCAGCAAGAAGAGAAAGGTTGTAGTAAAAAGAGAAATACATCAGAGGCAAGGTGTGTCTATCAATAAGCATAGAATAATGTATGATGGACATGCCTAAGAAGAAACATATTTCCCTACGGACGTGGCAGATTCATTAAGATCCTTTTCCACTGTAAACCAGTTTTCGGTGGGCAACCTGAAGGAGAAGTTGAAGTAGAATGATCTGCTGATGAGCCAGTTGCAGGAAAAAATAAATACTGTAGAGAAGGGATTCAAGAGTGATATGAATAAAGGATTTTAGAAAATTAGAGCCCATGACAGGTAGGAAATTCAACAGCTCAAGATAATCCTTGATGAGATGTAGAACAATTCACAGGCAAGCAAGGAATTGGTTAGACAGTTGCAGGTGAAAATAAGATTGACTGAAAAAGTAGTAGTGGATATATCATCTTTCCAAGCCCAAGATTTAGAGATACATGAGAATATGGGATCATCCCAATGATGCTTTTTGACTAAAACAAAAGGAATTCAAGATTATTATTGATTCACATAATGCTCTTTAGATAATATTTTCATAAAAGAGAAGGAGGCCACTGCAGTTAGAGTTACATTCTAGGAGGTTGTCCTGTCAGCAACAAAGGAGGAAGTTGCCAGGGTCACCATATTTTCCCTATCAGAACAAACCCGAGGAGATATAAAAATTAAGACCTAGGAGGCTAATATAATTGAAAGTAAAAGATTGGCCAGGGAGGTGAAAAGAGCTTGTGAAGAAGCATTCTATGCTCTTGAAAAAGATTCACTATACGTGGGAAGAGATAATATCTCTGAAGCCCTGGGACAGATTGATATGGAAAAAAATCAATCTTACTTGAAGGAAAGTATGGAAGAAGCCCAGGCCAAAATTTTACAATTGAGACAGGTTGACCTTACTCTGATAAATAAATGGATAGTCAACCATAGCTTAAGACTGAAGTTTCTATCTCTAGAAGCTAGGAGGGTGGAAGATAAATTTCCTCATATAGAAAGGAAGTTTTATACCTTTGAAGCAAATGATGCAACAGATCCCTCTAGGCTAGTGGTGCAATTTGTGGGCAGGTGTGTTAAATGTGTTGAGCATGGAAAAGGCAACACCTCCGAGAACCAATGAGACAACCTGTGCACATCATTTGTATAGATCATGATTAGAGACTAGTTGTTTCTGAGATGGAGAAAAAGAAGGAAAAATGTCTCTGCCAACATGACCAGGGGAGATGGAAGTGAAGTGCTTCAAATTTCACATTTTGTAATTTTTACTATTTTAGAAATAAGGAGAATTCCAACCGCTTAGGGTGGAGAACATTTTGTATAAATACACATTTCAAAGATTGAACATGGGTTGCTTCTTGCTGAATGTAACTGAGAAAATATCCTTTTGTGAGAATTAATACAAGTGCAGACTGAGATTCTAACCTTTGTGCAGTTTGAGTTATGTGTCTCTCCTATATTTCATAATTCTAGCATTTCTCTATGTCATTCCTTGATGAGTGAGTGATTGCAATTTAGTATTACTACTACTGTAGTCATATTTTAACAGTTGTTTAATAAGCAAGCGATTGTTCCTTTGTGTTTGTTGTGAGTGAACACAAGAGCTATGAGCTACTTGGAATATTGTATCTTATATCCTTTCAGGAGTGCATTCTTTATTTTCTTCTACTTTGAACAAGTTAAGATTCATCATGTATTGATGCCCAAATTTGTTTAGTAGTTCTGTAATTTTCTCTCATACCATTTGATTTTATAAATCGACTCAAACGACAAAAGACCACCTCTATTATGTTTTGCCATTATTTTCATTTGAGGATTTATACTCATATAACTATCGGAAGAAAAACCATCTTTAAAAAGATCCCTTTATATTCCTAATGCCTTGACATTACTCTTTGAGCCTTAAGTGTAATCTCAAGAAAAACATCTTATGTGGCCATTTCTAGGGACGAAGAAACGAAGTTATTTTTCCCTGGGAGAATGACATGGTAAGTTTTTCTCTTTGATAGTGAACGGATATTGAATACATAATAAGGCTAATTTTTATCTTTCACTTGGCAACTCCACCACAAATAAACTAAAATTTGGTAGAAATAATACTAGAAAAAACCCATATGATCAGCAGACTACGCCCGTATCCTATCCCAAAAAGTTATTAAATCCAAAGGGATACCTCAAGCAGACCGTTGCATCCACAAGTAAGGTTTACCAACCCAAAATCGTGGAAACTAATATTAAGGTTTCACTTGAACGGTCAATATTGCAAGAATATCACATTCAAATCCACTTCAGAGATACATCAACTGAGAATCTTGAGGCTAAAAACATAAACCCCAAGCTGGTTTTGCCTGAGATAAAAGCTGAGACTGATTCGACTTCCCACTTTACTAGTAAAGGTAAAAGATCCCTTTTGATACTCGCTTTTATTAATATTATGTTGATCCCTGAAGTAAACGTTTTAGTTCCCCGAAACTCTGAATATTATATCTCATATCATGATTCAACTCCAGTTGGTTCTCCTGTGTATATATCTTGTAAGTCCGAAGAACCCAGTCCTCATTTACCTTTTCCCCCTTTTTCATATTTTCTATCTTCTAACGGTTAGTTTCCAGAACCTCCTCTGCCTCATCCTGAGGTAGTCGAAGGGTCACTACAAGTTTTTCAAAATCCTCTCTATAACTCCCAAAGTTCATCCCCCTGAAATCAAATGGTTGTTGTTGGAGGAGGTGGCGTTGGAGGCAGTGTCGAAGGAGGAGGAGGAGGAACACCACCTCCACCCCCAAAAATATTTTCTAAAGTGGTGGCTAGATACGCTCCCCTAGTCCCTCCTCCTGTCCTTCACGACCTACCTGAAAACTACATGAAAAATTTACCAAAGTTTACAAGAGAGGGAGATTTAATGACAACAAAGCACATAAAATTTTTCGACCAATTCGCAGATATCCTCAGCATTGAGCATGAGGATGTCTATTCGAGAATTTTAGTGAAAATTTTTGAAGGACAAGTAAGAACATGGTTTTGGGGTCTCCCGATAGGTTCTATAGCCTCTTATGATGCCCTAGAGAACTCTTTTTTAAGGCGGTGAGGAGAGAAGAAAGACCACTTATATTATTTGACGAAATTTGGGGCTCTGAGGAAGAAGAACTCTGAGTTAGTCTTATAATTTACCTAGAGATTCAATGAGATCTATCATAAAATTCCAACAGAGGTTAAACCCTCTCAGCCCGCAGCCAAAGTGACTTTTGCAGGGGCTCTCGAGCCTGACTTTGCCTTACTTTTGAGGGAAAGGAGATCTGTCAACCTTTCAAGAATGCAGGATGACGCCATCAAAATCAATTCGAACATGATGGCGTTGGATAAACTAAAAGCAAAGGCTAAGATAGGAGCCAAAGAAACTAAACGCTTCAGAGAGAAAGCTGGCCCCTCTGGATCTGGGAGATCCTCGGAAGATAAAATGGATGATATGGCTAAAATAATCAAAGAATTATCAAATAAAATCTCTAGAATGGAGATATAGCAAGCTAAGCCTGATCCGTTTTCCAAGAGAGATTTCAAAAGGAATCCTAACCCTCGGATCTAACAAAGACAAATAAAAAATGAGGACCAAAAAATCAAAGCCATGTTTAAAACAAAAAACTTCATGCAAAGTGATGACATGCAAGACTATGAGGGTTTAGATGAATATTTAAACAATCTTAGTGATGATGACCCAGAACCACACCTAACCAAACAGGATTACGAGAGATATCTAGATCATGAACCCCTGTTTGAAAATGAGGAGGGTATAAATAATCTGGGAGAGTCATATTATCAAGGAATCACCGACTCTATAATGGCAGAGCTTCAACAGAAATATAATTTAAGGCCTAGAGATAAAAACTATACAACTGATCCACCAAAGAAGATATTCTCGAGAGGTAAAAAGAGTGAGGCATCTCAACCATCCACTAAAACAAAAACTGCTAAAATGCAAAATGTTGAAACGTCAAATGCCAAAACAAAGACTGCAGAAACAAAAGAAACACAGACTAATAGACCAGAAATAAGAGAAACAAACATCCCAACTAGAGAGGCTGAGAAGACGATTGAGAGTTTCAATCTGGAAAATGAAATTAATAAAAATAAGATTCTTGTACCTCTGGTTGAATTAGAAAAAAATCCTATGTACAGAAAACTGATTGCCAAAATGAGAACTTTCTCAGATGCAGAAAGTCATGTGGATACTATTAATTTAGAAGATGATATACCGATTATAATGTTTGATCCGCATATTGAAAATGCTAAAGATCTTGTTATTCCTTTTTTATATTACGCTAACTGTGCATGATCACCTACTCCATAACTATATGTTGGATTCTGGAGCCTCACATAACTTAATGCCCAAAGTTATTATGGAAAAACTGGGTCTTGAGGTTAGTAGACCGTATCGAGATTTGTATTCTTTTGATTCAACAAAAGTAAAATGTCTTGGTGTGATTAAATATTTGGTGGTTAATCTTGCACAGATTCCTGTGAAAATCATTCTCATGGATGTAGTCATTGCTGATGTTACTGTGAAGTATGGTATGTTGTTATCCAGGTATTGGGGTGCCAAACATCGAGGATTGCTTCAATTGGATATGTCGTATGCTACAATCCTGATTTGCAGTGGATAGTTCACCCGTCTATATAGAGAAACCAGGTTGGCGTATACTGTAAGTAACCCACAAAACCCAAATAATTATCTGGTATATGTCGTAGATCAGGATTTATGGAACTACATATTATCAATCAATGATGGTTTTAATGCATGTCCAAAAGACATTTGTACAGAAGAAGAAAACAGAAAAGAAAAAATAGAAAAAACAAACAAAAATGTAAATAGCGTAGGACTTTGGAAAATGTATTTTGATGGTGCTTCCTCTTGGGAAGGAGCAGGAGTTGGTGTATTGTTTGTGGCACCTGGAGATGAATTCATCATTCCTTTCTTATACAGACTACAGTGCGACATTGACTACACTAATAATGTATGTGAACATGAAGCTCTTGTCTTGGGATTAGAGGCTGCCAAGAAATTGAAAATTGAAAATTTGATAGTCTACGATGATGTTGAATTAATTGTAAAAAAGATAATGCAACAGTATCAATCCAAACATCCAAGACTAAGTTCGTACAGGAACTGTGCCTGGGATCTGATAGAAAACGTTTTCTCATCATTTAATATTCATCATATTCCCAGGATAGAAAATCAACAAGATGACTCTCTAGTGAAAGTGGTTGCTACTTTCATTCCTCCTAACGTGCTGAAGATAAAGTATCACATATAAATGATGCATGGGACTTCAATACCAAATAATTTACATCACTGGAAGGTCTTTTAAGATGATGAGAAAATCAAGCAGTTTCTAGATATGGTTGATGAATTTTCCAAAACACACATTGACTAGGAGAATTAGAATGACCCAACTTGGATCATGTAGGAAGGTGAAGATCCTCAGAAGTTCCAAGATAAGATTTATAATCACCACATGTTGGTGCTAAAAAACAATCATATCCCTAAAGGTTTGATTCCTTTGGAAATATTATTTGATCACGAAGATATTACCCTAAAATATACTTTGCAAGCTTAGCCTGAAGAGGTTGAAGATTGTAACATAGGCACCAAGGAAACTCCTAAGCTGGTAAATATATATAAATACCTTCCACCTAAAATTAAAATAAAATATGTTGAGTTACTCAAGCAATACAAATATGTCTCCTCTTGGTCTTATGATGAATTGAGAACTTATGATACCACTATTATAGAACATAAAATCCTGTTGAAACAGGGCATCAAACCTTTCAGGAAGAAGCTCAGACAAATAAATCCTATACTAATGCATGTGATAGAAATGGAGGTAAAGAAACTCTTGGATGCAAAGATCATAGTTCCACTCAGGTATTCGGAGTGGGTAGCCAATTTAGTCCTAGTCAAAAAGAAAAACAGTGATATCAGACTTTGCATGGATTTCATAAATTTAAACAGATCATCCCTTAAAGATAATTACTCACTCCCTAAAATGGATCACGTGTTAGAAAAAGTTGATGGGACTAATAGAATGTCTATGATTGATGGATTTCCAGGTTATAATCAGATTGCAATGCACGAAGACGACAAATAAAAAACCATGTTCACCACTCCATGGGGTACTTTCATGTATGATAAAATGCCATTTGTCTTGATGAACACAGGAGCTACTTTCCAACTAGCATTGTACATCACCTTTGTCAGCAAAATAGATAAGTTTGTCATCATTTATTGCGATGATTTAACCGTGTTTTCTAAATTTGATGCAAAGCACTTGGTACACCTCAAACACACGTTCGTGAAATGTCAAAAATTCGGTTTGTCTCTGAATCCCAAGAAATATCATTTTGCAATGTAGGAAGGTAAACTCTTGGGCCATATAGTATCTAGATATGGAATCAAAATCGACCCGAAAAGGGTTGAATCTATCGATACTATAAATATTCCTAGGAATAGAAAAGAGATCCAAACATTTTTAGGAAAAAATATTTTTTTACGAAGATTCATTCCAAACTTCGCTAAAATTGTTAAATTGATTACATATATGCTGAAAAAGGATAGCGCGTTCAAATGGACAAATGAAGCTAAAGTATCATTTGAACGCATCAAGAAAACGATAGGAGAAGCACCAGTGTTAGCCAACCTGGACTATTTGAAGATTTCTTTATCTTTTCATTTGCATCTGAACACACTATCACAACCGCACTCTTACAGAAGAACAATGAAGGTTTCGAGAAGCCAATAACATTTTTTAGTAAAAGCCTCAGAGATGCCGAGTTGAAATATGATATACTAGAAAAACATGCATCTTTTATGGTGAAAGCCCTCAAATCATTTAGGACTGATGTGTTGCATTCCAAAATAATTGCTTATGTACGAACCAGCTCTGTGAAGGATATATTAGTTCAACTAGATAGTGAAAAAAGGAGGGGTTGATGGCTAGCCAAGATTCAGTAATTTGACCTTGAGGTAAAACAAACCAAAATAATCAAAGGTCATGGTCTAGCTAATCTCTTAGCCAAATTGAATTTCAGAGCACTCAGAATAAATCATCTGTAAGCTTACGGAGATCTTCCAGATATAGAATAATTTGATGTACAAACACCTGAAACTCAGATTCAAGAAAAATTCTCTTCCTTGGCTTGGTATAGTGACATTGTCTTGTATTTCCTGACTCTTCAGTGTCCAAGTTATATGACTCCTTACAAGGTGAGAATGTTGAAGTTGCATGCAGTAAAATATTGCATCATCGAAAATCAATTGTATTGGAAAGATCCACTAGGGGTTTTACTAAGGGGCCTGATAGAATAAAAAACTGAGAATGTTATAAATGAGTTCCATGAAGGAGTGTGTGGAGGACACCATGCCTGGAGGGAAATGACCTATAAAATCCTGAGAGCGGGATATTATTGGCCAAATTTATTTACAGACGTGAATACTAAAGTCAAAGCATGTAATCCTTGTCAATTGTTTTCAGGTAAACAAAAGATTCCCGCACTACCCTTGATCCCAGTCAAGACAGAAGCTCCATTTCAACAATGGGGTCTGGATTTTATCGGAGAAATCCATCCACACTCTAGCGCACAACAAAAATGGATTCTAACTAACACAGAATACTTCACTAAGTGGGTAGAATCCATTTCGACGTGAAATGATACAGACTAAGTGGTGATCAATTTCTTAGAAGAAAAAATTATATCTAGATTTGGCTTTCCTCGAAAGATAGTTATAGATAATTCCCAGGCATTCAAATCCATGGAGATGGTCAGTTTTTGTCAAAAGTACAATATTGTACTGGGACATTCCACATCTTACTATCCTTAGGGAAACAGATTAGCTGAATCATCGAATAAGATCTTAATCACCATAATTAAAAAGGTGTTGATTGAAAATAAGAAATCCGACACGTTCATTTGAAATATGCTTTGTGGGAAAATTGAATCGACACAAAGAAATCAATCAGGATGTCTCCTTTTCAAATGGTGTATGGTACTGATGTGGTCCTCCCCATAAATCTCTCACTACCTGTGATGAATCTTTGGCAAGACTCGAAGGACGAGCTTAAAAATGTTACTAGAAGAATAAACCAATTAATTGAAGTTCAACAAAACAGAGCTGAAGTGGATGAGAAACTTCATAAATATCAAGACAACATGAAAGCCCTGTTCGATAAAAAAGCTAAAGAGGGAATTTCTTCCTAGTGACCTAGTTTTGAAATGGGATTCTTGAAAAGAAGATGCTAGAAAGAACGGTAAGTTTGATGACATCTAGTTTGGACCTTTCAAGATCAATGCTCCTAAAGGAAAGAATTCATTCTTATTAGAAAACCTTGATGGATAAATCCTTAGCGCCCCTATCAATGGGCGTTATCTGAAGACTTCATGCAATAATAAAATTCCAAAGCACCATTGTATATACCAGTTTGATTTTCTTGTATTAATTTACGTTCTTCATCTCTTTGGTAAGCTTTTTATTTTTCATTGTAAATACTGCTAGTTTTGTTTATTTCATAAAAACAGAAAAATAAAAAACAACTAACAACTATTGTTTCATTCTCTTCCAAAGTTTCTGACATTTTGCATGTTTATTTTTATACAGAATGCTTGTTGATAGTTGAGAGATAAGGATGTATCAGAAACACTATTCAGAACATTGGTATTCTCTCAAAAAAGGTGATAAATAAATGGTTTACTTAGTTGAAAATATAAAGAAAATTTGAGGTATGAGATTCTACCCTACTGACCCAAGTTAAATTGTCAAGGGGACATAGCTAAATATGAAGGAAATCGTATCCATATAAATATCGTCACCTGATCGACAACGAGAGGAACATAAGAATTGCAGCCTAATCCTAGAAGTCTTCTCTGAGTTTGATAAAATTAAAATTAAAATTAAAAAATGAAATAAAATAAAGAAAATAAAAATAAAAGATCTTAAAGAAAATATGAGAATCACTGAACAAGCTTGTGTGAGATTGACCATGTTCGCAATAGAACATTTGAACATTCTTACTGTTTCATTCTGCCCATCCTAAATATTTATTTTCCTTTGATTCTCATTTCCCCATGGTCTTCATAGAGAGAATCTTTCGCCTTAATTCTAAAAACTCAGAAACATGTCTTAAAATGATGTTAGGCAAAAATTTATACGCCCCTCTCAATTTAACTGAAATAAAGTATGTCTAAGATAATCCTAATAAAGTTATCTCTCTTATCCAGTTTTAAACTTACTAGTTCGCTCAAGGTTGATCCCTAAATTTAAAATCCCCAATGAAATCTTCTCGATAGGTGAAGGTGTATTGAAGATTGAAAGAAAATTAGTTTCAGAGTATACTAAAAAATTATGACAGACCTTTCCTTAAATATCTTGAACAAATATCAGCCCTTGTATGTTATATACAGATTGATTACCCCCACTTCATATATTAAAATATAATATAGATGGTGAAAGGAAATTCATAAAATGATTTCCCCCATCTAGTCCAAGGCAAATGGTGAAAAGAAATTAGAGAAATGGATTGCTCCCATTTTTCCCAAAGAAAAAGAGAGATGATGAAAGGAAATTCATTAAATGATTGCCCTCGTCTCAACATTTAAATGAAAAATTACTTATTGAAGTGGTGAAAGGAAATTTAGTGGGAAGAGTAGATAACTTCACCGGGGTACTAAACAGGCTCACTGGCAGTGAAGCAATGTCTATGATATTTGTATGGCTATCATACATATCTACATGATATACTCTAACATCTAATTATTTTTCAGTAATATTTACATTCTGAACCAGTGAGGGATCCCCCTAAGAAATTATGTTACATGTAGTTAACCTTGATGTGAATGAAATTGATCAAAACTTGATATTTCGGCTAAAGTTATTTTGATTATCTTAAGAAAATATGAATACAGTTTTGAGAAAGAGGAATTTCAAATATCCTAACTGAAAGTCATGATTTGATATGTTTTGAAGGTTTTCTAAGTTTCAGTTGAAACTCCTTTTCTTAGTATGATCCTTTTCCTGATGTGTTTCACATAAATGCAATAATGAATTCATTTACCCAATAAAGGCACTTGGTCTACTATTCTTCTGCGTCTCGCAGGGAGACACGATCCCTAGATGGAGCCTATGTTGGAACACATATATATTTCTAAGCTTTAGATTTTAAATAGATTTCATTCTCGTTTAGATAAAAACAACATGCGCTTGATTCTCACCGTTGATGAAGTATACCATCTAATAAAACAATCCTAATCTCTTAAAAGTTATGGAGCCACCTACTCATTAAAGAGTCAAATCACTAAAGACTGCATTCAAAATTTCAGGTTTCGGAGTTTTGCGCTGCGGGCATTTCAACATGTAGCAATTCCAAAGTCCCAATATCTGAAAAGTGTTTGAGGAATCCTAGTCATGACACATGTATACCCCCTAATATCTAATGCATCCTTCTAGGAAATGACCTGTTGGAATTTTAAATGATGTTAACTAACCAAACACATGAAGTGATGAATACCTAATAAGAAAATAAAACCCAATTAGAAAATCGAATAGTAGTTTCACGATTTCGGAAATTGGGTCTTCGCCATCTATCATATTCCTAATTCACGAAGCCCGAACTCTCAAAATGTCTTAATCTTTAATCCGAGTTAATTAAGGTTTAAAAATTATTAATGATTAATTAATCACATTGCAATTTTTCCTTTCGAGGATCCTGCCTCGAGCGATTATCAATATCCCGAGATCCAAAACCCTGAATTTTTTTAGGTTAATCACAATTATTTAAAAGGGTTAAACATGATTACAATTAATTAATCACATCATGATTTAACGTTTCAAAAGTCTTATCATGAAATGTTATAGGATATCTCGAGATCCGAAATTCCAAAATTTACTTAACGATAAGTGAAATTAACTGATGCATTAATGACGATTATCTCATAATTAATCTTTCGCTGAATAATAACTCGAATAAATGCAAATGTCATCTATGGTTTTCCCGATCATTAACCACCAGATGTTAATAGAATTAATAATCGATCTACGAGAATCATTTCGAATAGGATCCTGGACCACCGCCTAAATCTTATTCATTAAGGAAAGTAAATGCTCCATCAGTAGATATATTGGTAAATTGATGCAATTAAAGGAAAAGGATATTGAATTTTGAATCTCATGGTGCATTTTTACCGAGCAACAAGTTTTCAAGATAAATAATTTTATGCATTTCTTATGACAGATAAAAGATTTATAAGGCCTGATACCATGGCTCCATGAAAAAAAACTACAGTGTCTAGTGAAATGTTGAGCTGGAACACAGATTTCCTTTCCGACACTTCGCCCAGAAGCATAGACACCATTAAATCCTGGATGCAGTTATTCAATATTCTATAGCATGAATTGAACTATTGAGACGATTCAAGTGACGAGGAGACAAAGACCCTAGCTACCAAATACAAAATCATTGCCCAATCAGAACTACATAAGGCATTAAATAGGCCTAGACTCCTACCTTATAATGATATGACCAGTTGGGTGTTGGAAAACGTTGATATCCTGACCAAGACCATATTCAATTCACAAAAGGTCATAGTGGGGTCTTTCCAGCTAGAACATTTATAGGTAATGTACAAATTGTCTCCAGCACTCAATTTCATTTACAATGCCAGCTTCCTAGTGGACTTCGACAAGAAGGAATGTGCCCAATATGGAAAAAACCTGGCTGATTTAATTAAGGATTGGTCCTCTCACCCCAAGAAGTTCAGAGCCAACTCCCATGGTGTATATGCAGTTTCCCAACTAGAGCCTCACATGATGTATATAGAAATCATGATGTGTAGACTCTATGGGAGGGAAAGAACAACCCATTTCTTGTTACCATGGGTGCCTATTATGCAAAAAGTAGTAGACAAGTATTCTTTTGATTGGGCCAATATGTTTTCAGACAATTTGGTTAGATATATTATAGAATATCAGTCACTGAAAGCGAAGGGGAAACCTACCCCATTTTTCATGTCGGATTACATCATGGACGTCATTTTTTTTATGATGCCTTTTCCTCTAATGGGATGGACTGGACTCCAACTAGTGTTTCACCCATACATGTTTATCATTCGAAACTTTGGGAGGATAAAGTGAAAGATTTCTTCTACGAAATCTGCAACTGGGTGGTGGTGTCGATTGTTAAGCCCTAATATTGGCTCATTACCCCTTAATTGGGGCATATTATATTAGTAATTTTATTTTATTTATGTTAGCTTTAGGCCATTAGTTGTAATTATACCTCCTAGTCTCCTATATATACCAAGGAGACAATTTCATTTTGAATCATCTTATACTTGAACATTTAAGTGGGGTAAAAGGAGGTTTCCCCCTCGAAGAGGCTTATTATCTGAAATTATCTCTTTATCAAGGAATTGAGTACTTTTCCTAAGGTTTTTCTATCCTATATTGATGTTTGGTTCTTAACATATGGTATCATAGCTCAAGGTCTTGGGGTTTCGCTGCTACATCTGAGACACCATGGAATTTTTTCTATAACATTTTTTATACAATGTTTCAAAAGGAATGTCTTGTAGAATATTTATTAGACGGATCAAGGTACGTTGGGTTAAAAATTCATCTCCTAAGGCCTTATACTTTCGAAGATATAGCCTGTACAAGATAGGGTTCTAGAATCATCCTGAAATGAGTCATTGTGGAATTTTCGCTATAAAAATTTTTCTGTAATGTTTCAGACCCTGAACTCTGGATTAAATTTACATAAATTAGTAAGGTATATGTGGGAAAATTGTTAACTTCTGGGTCATCTTAAATTTGTATATACACCGTGTGTAAGATAGGGTATCTGACTAGTCCTATTGACTAGTCTCAAGAAGGTGTTCCAGGTAAAACAATCATAACTTCTTGCTAGAGTATCCAAATTGAGTGGGACTGGTTTCATTGGATTTTGGAAAGTATTTAGTATTTTGGGTGTGAGTTTTAGAATTTGATATCAATTATTTTGTGTGGGGCATGCTATACAAGTGAGATCTCCTGGAAAGGCCAAAAATTGGTAAGTTGTGAGGAAGTTACCATAAATTCCACTTGGAACATCCAATTTTGATCAAAATTGTGGCATTGAAGATAAAACATATCAGAGAACTACCTAAAATAAAGTTTCATACCCATAAGGGCCGAAACTTGGGAGATAGAATAGAATAAATATTTTCTAGCAGAACCACCTCAAAATCAAGATTCAAAAGTGATACTTGGCCAACATGCCACCAAAAAAGGGACCTTCTACACCAAATAAGCCTCCAGAAAATCCTAATTGGACTCTTGATGAAGGTGAAGAAATGTGTAGGGACATAAATGAACTACAAAAGAAGATGGATTCAATGGAAGCTAAGTTGGATACTAAGATGGATTCAATGGAAGCTAAGTTGATAGATTCAATAGAAGTTGAGTTGGATACTAAGATGAATGGCTTAAAGGGGGATATCATGGAAGTATTGAAAATTTTCGTAACAGAGAAGACACCCGAAAGTGAAAATGCATCCCATGAAATTCATGATGAGGACACAAGGAAGGTGGATCAAGAATGGAGAAACTCCAACTTTGATTTGAAGACCAACCACGTTCCTAAGATTGATATAAGGAATTTTGATGGAAAGGACCCAATCACATGGATACTTCAGATGGAGCAATTCTTTGATCTCCATAATGTGCAACATACACAAAAGGTACGAATTGCTTCTTTATATTTAGAACCTAATCAATTTGTTTGGTATTGATGGCTTTGTTCTCGCAAATC
>ML786791.1:86279-101232 GCA_009831015.1 Picea engelmannii | reverse complement strand
GCATTAGGGTTTAGGTTTTAATCAATAAATAATTAAAAAACTCCAAATAATATGGTAAAAGTAAATATAAAGAAGTAAAAACTCTTTTTACCATATCATTTTCACTTTTCCACTATTTGAGCCCCAAAACCCCTCTTTTACCCTCGAAATTCGACGTTGGATTGCGGGAGTTATGAGCATCCATTTGACGAGCCGTCAACGACAGTGAGGTAGGATCTTTGTCCTCTACTCTTTCATGGTTTTATTTTTCATTTTCATTAGTAAAAACTCATTTTTGAGTTGGTTTTGTGAGCCATACTTGCGCTCAGCCATTCTCACAGGTGGGCTACATGGGACCTATGAGAATGGGTCATTCTCATAGGTGAGCCCACAACAGCCTACGAGGTTCTCGCGCTGTGCCTAAAGGGAACCTTCGAGAACAACAAAGCATAATTTTTTTTTTAAGTTTTTCTCAATGAAAGAAAACCAAATTGTGAGTAGAGTTATTAATCTTCTTTTTGTGCTTATTATGCAGGTAGTTGGCCATCAAAATGGTTCTGGAATGGCATGAAAGGGAGTACGAAGAAGATAATGCCATTGCTGGAAATGATCCACCCACTATTGTTGCTTTGAGAAACTGTGGTCTTCTGAAGTACTTTCGTATCCTGGGCATGAGGGCGCAAATCAGGTTATTAGAGTACCTTGTGCATATGTGGGATCCCGATTAGTAGGTATTTCATGTAGGGGTCCACACATTGTCCTTAGATATTGAGGAAATTTACTTCTTGACTGGATTGTCACGGTGTGGGTACCATGTGAACCTGACTGGTAGTAGAGGTGGTGGGATGCCCATGAGTGAGTACTGTTGTTTACACTGTGTTCCCGAGGCAGAGAGGAAGAAAGGGAAAGTATCTATTTGGGGAGTACGTGATTTGACCCTCCGTACTATCTTGTTCACCATAGCTCAGATGGTAGGGAGCTCCGCTCCTCACATGGCGCTACAGAGTTACTTCCAGTATGCCATAGAGTGTACTGAACCTCGGGTTTTTAACTAGGCAGATGTTGTGCTTCATAGCATGAAAAAGTAGTTGACGAAATGCATACGAGGAAACCTAAAGCAATTCAGGTATGGATCTTTATTGGTGTCCTTCTTTCTCGAGAGGGTTCCATTACTGAGACTGCAAATTGAGTGGAATTTGCTAGCTCCCACCGATCCAAGAATGTTGAGATGGTGTCAGCTGATGGCCCGGCACGTAGTTGGACCAATCATCAAGTATGATAATACCTTTTTCGACTAGTTGCGACCACAGATGTTGATGGTCGACGATTATGCTTATGCCAGGTTGGATTTTCGAGGAGATCCAGACTTAGTCCTGCTGGAGGATGCTCAGTGGGGGGAACTTGGTAAGAAGCACACATTTTTTATTTTTAAATGTTTTTGTGAATTTTTATCATATGAAAAAAAAATTTATATGTTCGTCCAAAGACTAAAAACAAAATTCATTGTTGATGACACAGATGTTGGACCTTAGCTACCTCTTGGTACTTCTCTCATTCAGTGGTGAGGAGAGGTAGCGCCAATGCCACAATGGGATGCCAAGGATTATCAAGCAATGGAAAAAAACCTAGAGGGTTTGACAACATATATTCCAGACATGCCTCTTGGAGAGGTTTCATGATGCGATCAACGTCATACAGTAGGAGTGTCAGAGTCCATGAGTCGACTGCTCCGTAGAGTTGCCTGGGAAGTCGTGTGTTACCGTGAATGTCATCCATGACGTCACTTTGTAGAAGCTATGAGCTTCAAATTTTGACATTTTGGTCTTTGGATAGAACTTTTTGTAAAAAACTCTTTTGATCATTATATATACAGACGACTTCTACCGGTTTATCTTGTGTTGTGTGAAAATTGATGTGATTGATTTATAAATGATCCAAATGTCTGTCTAATACATAGTTAGCCAATGCATCAATTAATGTATTTAGACATCTAGGAATATGTTGATATTCAATATAATCAAAATATCGTTCCAAGAGGTGAATTCGCAAATACACTCATAACAAAGTAGGACTTTGAATAGTATAGACATTACTTAACTGTAGTACTACAAGCTGTGAATCGAGTCTCACAACCAAATGACGAATTCCAAGCGATATAGCATCAACCAATAATTCGATAACGGTGCTATACTCTACAATATTGTTGGTCGCATGGTCGAGACACACACCTTGTAAGGAGACAAGTTCATTTGTAGGGACGTAAATTGCCCATGCAGCAGAAGCAAGGTTCAGAGTACTACGGCTAGCGCCATCAGCGAAGCCAATATAGGGTAGTGAAGACTCCAACATCTGGAAATCAAACACAATGTCACGTAAGGGCAGAGACCAGATAACGACAAAAGAAAGCTATAGTAACACACAAGAAGTATGATACAATAAAAATACAAGTACTCGTGCACAGGTGATTTTATGCATAGTACTTCTTCAAGTACAACCCATTCCTGGGTTCACTCAAAGGGATACCATCGTAATATACTAACTCATAAGCTCCTTTTTCCAGAACTCGTCGAACGATATAAGGACCTCGCCACATAGCTTCAAATTTTCCAGCTCCTAGAATATCTCGATCTTGTTCATAGAAGAGAACGAGATCTCCTTCGAAGAAAACACGAGGCTTGACATGTTTGTCATATTGGGACTTGACACATTTTTTTTGAGCTTCTATGACTTGGGTGGCATCACATCGAGTTTCATCTAATCGCATAAGATACAATAGACGTTCTTCCTCAGCAGAAGTGTTTGGTAGGAGTTCAACAACTAGTTTTAAAGAGGGTATCTCGCAGCTACATTTTCTGTTTCAGAATAGGGAAAGTCGCATATCAACTCAACAAACAATAAGGACTTCTTAGACTTGGCGCATTCGAATTCCAAGTCAAACTCCTAGAGTATCACAATCCATTTGGAGTATTTTCCCCCTAGAAGTTGACGTGTGAGAATGTGTTGCGTAGGGTTGCAGTTAGAAATCACTGTAGTCTTACGTGAGAGGATATAGTGCCAAAAGCGTTGGACGGCTTGAACGGAAGCCAAGGCCAGTTTTTCGACATGTAAATACTTGATTTCATTAGGCATTAGACTTCGACTCAAGTAGTAAATAACATGTTCATCGTTAGCATCATCCTCTTGGATGAGAACCATACCAATGGTGTAATCCGAGGCAGCAAGGTAAAGGAAATAATCACGACTGTAATCGGGGGGAAAGAGAAGTGGAGCACACATTAGGGATAATTTCAAAGCTTCGAAAGCATTGTTGGCGATAGTATCCCATACGAACTCAGACCCATTTTTAAGTAACCACGTAAATCCACGAGTTATCTCGGCATAGTTTGGAATAAAATGATGAAGAAAGTTTGCTTTCCCTTGCAAACTTTGCAACTGGCGAAGTGTAGAAGGAGGAGGGAGATTAAGGATCACCTCAACCTTTAAAGGATCCACCTGGATCCCTTGAAACGAAACAATAAAACCTAGAAGGCAGCTATATTCCACGCAGAAAATGCACTTATGAGGATTCAAACGTATACGATAGAACTGACAGCGAACGAAAATGGCTCAGAGGTGGGTTGGGTGATCGACTCGGTGCATTGAATGAGAGGGTAAATTGTCCATATATGTTTGAATGATGTGATTGATATCATGGAAAGAATAAGACATAGTGCATTGAAAAGTTGCGCCAACATTCTTGAGACTGAAAGGGAGTTTCCGATAGGCAAAAGTACCCCAAGGACAAATAAAAGCAGTCTTATGTTGATCCTCGGGAACAATGTTGATTTGATTATACCCGGAGAAACCATCCATTAGAGAGAATATTTCACTTCTGGTGCAATCGTCGACGATCTAATTGACAAAGGGGCTAGGAAAGTTGTCTTTGGGACAAGATTTGTTGATATCCCTATAATCAATGCATACACGAATTGTGCCTTTTTTCTTGTCGATCGGAATAAGATTGGAAACCCAGTCAGTGAGAGCCACCAAATAAATAAAGTTAGCTTTGAGAAGTTTCTCGACTTCAAGCTTGATAGCTGCTACTTTACGTGGGTGAACTAGACGAAGGCGTTTCCGAATGGGTTTAGCGTTGGGGTATGTCTTGATCTCATGTATCACAATCTCAGGGTCGATACCCAACATTTCTTTGTATCTCTAGGTGAAGATGTCACTAAACTCTTTGAAAAGGGAAGTGTATGTGATGAATTCATCATAAGAACACGAAGCTCTGATATGGACATTTTTGATGATTCCAGGTTTGATGAATATGTCAAGAGGAATAGTGGGTGAGATATTGTTGAGGTTCCCTTCAGAAAAAACATCGTGTGTGGACCCAGGAACGGTTGAGATGACAACAATGATCGATGGGGTCCAAATCCGTTGGTATTTATCAATGGTATGCTACTCCAGAAAGAGGATGGAACAATGATGTCCATCGTCCCAAGGGGTGTCCTCCATGATAGACATGATCATCTCATAAGTGGGAAAAATGACAAGGAAAGGATCTAGAGATAACTCACCAAGAGAGGGGGTAGAAGGATTTGTTGATTGAATGGCCTAATAGGCAGATTCAACCGGACTTAACGAAATTTCATCGTCGTAACGAAGATAATCTCCAGGGTCAGGTACTATCCAGGGGTCATGATACATAGGAAGTGTGTGAATCACAGTGGAGATCATGTTGATCGAAGAAATAGATGAGCATGGAACATTGGGTGGTGGAATGGGGAAAGTACCCATTAACGAAGAGTCTTTGATAAGGCCTACACCGATGTTCTCATAACCTGGTGGGGTTTTAGTGATGAACGGTACATTTCCATTACGAGTATTGGAGTTAAAGAAGGCTAATTGGTCGATAGTGATGACCTTCCCTTGATGTGGGAAAGGTACCACACGGAAAAGGGTCGACACAACTGCACGCATGGAATCGATCCAGTTGCGGCCAAGCAGAAGACTATAATCAAGGGGAGCGTCGAAAAGTTCCACTTCAACTTGGACCGTTTTGCCTTCTAGCGTGATGGGCAACGAAGGAAGGATACCGTAGGGCTTAAAATCAGAGCCATTAAAGGCTTTGAGAGTATTCTGGGATTCATTCAAAGGGATCTGGAATGAAAGTTGAGGGGCTAACCTTGGAATGTGATCTTCCAAGTCAAAGATTATTAAATTTGAATCTGTCGAGTCGATTCCACCGATAGCTTTCAACAGTTCCTTTCGTTGTGTAGGACAACTCTAAAGGACTTCAAGGGCTGACATCGCAGCAGGTGCCTGGGCCAAATCTTCAACAATGTTGTAGTTCTGGGCAGCATGAGCATGAGGATTGAAAGCTGATTTCCAAACGAGGCCCTTTGGGGGGGGTCGAAGAACTATGTCGAGGCTCGTTCGTTCGAGATGAAGAGAATAGTTGGTAGGTGGAGTCATGGGAGAGTTTTGTACCAATGAACGAGGTAGATCATCAACCTTCTCTTTAGAGGGAGAATAATCTTTGGCTCGAGTGGTGAGTGCAACGTCGTTTTTCTTTGAATCGACAGTACACATCAATACATAAGATGTATTAGAAGATGAGGGTTGGTCATGAATGACCAACTGAGCTTGTTGTTGAGATGGGAAGGGTTGGGACAAAACGACTGGAGCAGGTGGTTTTGGAGCTCCTTGAAGGAACTTAGTGACCTCGGCATGTCGTGGACAATCCTTTGTGTAGTGATCATCACCACAGATAAAACAAGGGTATTGTGGTTTGTGCTTATCCCGATCATCAACAGGGGAAGTTTTGGTCCGCGCTGCTTGAGAAGTATTTTTGTCTTCCTTATTCTTACCCCTTCCTTTTTTGGATTTATTTTTACCGGCTAGGGTAGATTGAACTGCATTTACCTCAGAAGCTTGCTAGTGGGAGGGGTAGGAGACGGAGCATTTTGAACTTTAGAAGAAGTAGGTTTGGGGTTTGTGCTTGAGGCAGAATGTGGTTGGGCCTGGAAAGTGCCAATCACACCGTCGGACGCATGCAAAGTAGCTAGAGTAGTTGAAGTGGTGGAAGTGGAAGGACGAGGTAAGTCAGGTAGTAAATCGTAAAGGGTACCCATTTGTGAATAAACAAGGTCAAGATATTGAGAACGAATTATGGCATGTTCTTCCGTGACTACTCCACCCATGGCGATGTCACGACCAATGCCATTCAAAAATGATTTTGTGAACCATTCTACCAACAACTGATCGGGGAGTTCGAGTTTAATAAGATGTCGTCACCGTCGCCACTCATGAATGTGATCCAATATATGAGTGGCTTTGTTTTGTTTGAAATAAGTCAAAATATCGGTCCCAGTGTCATAATGAATTGGTAACTGGTAGTGTGTGAGGAAATCCATAGCTAGGGTGTTGAAATCAGAGAAGGAACCTCGTGGAAATTCTATATACCACTTTGCAACAGAACCTGTGAGGGTTCGTTGAAAAAGACGTAAACAAATAGAGTCATCCATCAATGAGTTGGATGAACACCATAGGTGAAAAGTCATAACGTGATTATTCGGGTCCTCTCCCACTTTGCCATCAAATTTAGGAATGTCTGATGGTATCTTGGCTTGTATAGCGGGCCATTGGGGAGAGTGATGAATTGGATCATTTGAAATCCTTGACAAATCTGGAAGATCCAAAGTGGCCAAAAACGGTAAGTGTTGATTCACCTGTGGGTACTGGTGTCTTTAGGGAGGAAGCCCTGTCGGTAAACCAGTAGGACCATAAGCAGTTTGCATATAATGTGAATACCGAGGCAGATTCGATGGTGGTTGGAGAGGATAGTAGATCATGGGATTGTATCCTAGAATAGGAACGTGAGTTTGAGCATTCAAGCCCCAAATAGGATTGAATGAACCTGGATATGGTTGACCCATACTAGGGGGTATTACGGATGCAGCTAGAAACTGTTGCCCCCCAGTCGATGGAGGAGGATGTTTTATCAATTGATTCCAATACTGGGCCAAGGATGGAGGTATGTGTTGTCCATAAGGTGGGGTCAGTACTCCCATCGAAGGTGGTGTTCCAATTGGGGGTAGTGCTCCAATTGGGGGTTGTGTTCCAATTGGGATTTGCATTCCCAGAGGAATCTACCCACTAAGAGGGGGTTGAGTCATGCCACCTTGATGAAATTGTCCACCGACAGGAATCTGGTAATTTTGTGTGAATGACGAAATAGTGCCACTAGGATTAAGAATTCCAATAGAAGACGAGGAAGGTACTCCAAAAGGAAATTGAGGGAGTGTTGGAATAAAACTGGGAAGAGAGTGCCTCGAAGAAGAAGGACCACCAAGAGAGTCATATGGGGTTTGCATAGGAGTGGGAATGGAAGCATTCAATGCACGGTATCTGGGTGGTAGTGTCAGAGTGATGTTGGGCGTATGCGGTGTGATGATGGGAGCAAGAATAACCATGGTAAATCAGATGTGAACACTCATAGTATCTGTGTGATGGTCCATTTCGATAGGGATGGTAAAGAGATAGGTAGTAGTAAACGGTACTGTCTCTGGGCTAGAGATTTTGGAAATCACAAGTGGGGTGATTTCGAAAATCACAGGTGAGCCTGGACCAAAAAGGTCCCGTTGAAAAACACCCGTGGACCAAAAAAGATCTTGGCCTTATATGCCTAGAAAGGGTCCAACTGGTGATCCAGAAGATGTAACAACTAAGTCTCCGAAAGAATTCAGTCGCATAAATGGTCGCTCAGAATCAGGGTGAAGTCGAAAGTGCTCTCAAGTATTAGTAATTCAGAAATGTTCTAGAGAGTCAGTGCGTTCCACTTGTGGCATGGTGACGGCTTGGACTACACTCTGTGGAGGAGAGCCCTCCAGTGAACTTGTAGGCAAGGGTTGAGAACCTTCCAAATGCTCTGGAGATAAACCCTACATTCTACGTGAATGACGTGGAGGAGCTATTTTAAACGAGTGACAAACTTATGAAGAAAATCGTATGGTCAACTTTGGTAAACAAACAACACGCGCTAGTAAAAAAAATCTAGGAAACATTACCAAGAAAACAAGACCTTTTAATTACAAAGTCACTAGTTGGTCATGAAATCCAACGTCGAAACAACGAGACGAGAAGGGGCTGGGCTAGAGTGGAAAATTTACGCTGACAACTTGCTTAACAGACTTACACCCTGGTGCAAGCTCCCACACATAATCATGGGTATACCCTCCAAGGAACCCGAGTGCGTTTGGCCAACGTCAATTCCAGGTACCGTGAAGAATTTCCCCTTCACAGTCACCTTGTGTAAGACCTTAGAAACATAGGCTGCTAAGGTTACCACCAACAACAACAAAGCCTGGGGGGACAGTCGACAGTCCGATCCACACACAAAGGCAAGGTATCTAGCCTGAAATCAAATCAAAAGGCTTCCACTCATCATTGTGGGTATACCTCTGAGTGACCCTCGTAATACGTGAAATCTCTACACTGATATCAACAAAGTAGGGTGAGTAACTTTGTCAATATCAATGCAACCTCATGTTTGACCCTTGTGTGAGAAGGGCTTCCCAGGACAAGTTGTTGGAAATGGAATTTGACACTCCTTAACACAAGATGCTATTGTGTGTTTTGTGCTTTGGAGAGTGTATCTCTCTACCTATTCCAAAGAGCTAGCATAGCTAAATGTTGGTGTAATAGAGCCCTAGAAAAGAGTTACTAGTAAATTTTATGATTTCACAATGTTATTAGGGGTTGTTGTTACTCAAAGGAAGCGGAGATGAAACTAATGTTGTATAAGACTCTGACCCAACGATGCATGGATAAGAATGAAATATATCAATTTTCATTCAATGAATCCTATGTATGGGAGGGAAAGAGAAGTTTTATGGATCAAACTTGAACTACAAGACACAATTTCCTTTAAAATGCAATTGCAACAAATCATGCAAGAATAATAATTCTCTATTGTTTCTTTTTCAATAATTTCAACAATTGATTTTCAATGCTTTCGAAGACAAAAAATGCTTTTGAAAGAAAAATGTTTGTTCACTTTTCAAAAAGGACCTACACCATTATGGTGAGAGTGCAAAAAATCAAAAACCAATGAACAAGCAATAGATAAAAACCCAAACCAATCTTTCAATGGAAACAAAAATAACAAGCAAACCAAACTAGTCTTTTCAATTGCATCAGCAAAGTGATATTTCAAACAATGAGAAAATGATAAAGACAAAGAAGCTCAACTTTCAACCGATCACCAATTCTTAACCAAACAAGCACAGTTAGATTCCAAAATCAGAGAGTATATCTTTGCAGAGAAAAGTCAAGAAACGAAAGTCAAGAAAAATGGACAGGAAGAGTCTTGACTTCCTAAGACTGTTCGTGCACAAAAATGAAGACAAGAGAACATCAACCAAAGGTCCAAAAAGGTCTAGTTAGGCATTTATAATTATCTAGGCAGTTGATCATGCCAAAGTCTTAAAGAAAAAATTGTGAAAAAATGGGTTCGCAGGCTGAGAGTGTTACACAGTGCGAGAATAGGTCATTCTCATAGGTGAGCTTTGAGAAAAGTGCAAGAACCTCGCACTGAACCTAAAGGAAGGGTACCAACTCAGTATATTCTCACAGGCTACTGTGGAGTACAGTGCGAGAATGTATGAAACTAATCAAATTTTTGGAAAAAGACACAAAATTTGAAGAGGCCTCTGGACCCAGAGGGTCTATCAGGGTATCCTTAAGACTCAGAGATTGATATGAATGGAGAAAGGTAAGGAAAGAGAAAATGGCCAAGGAAAAACACCAAAAACCACAAAGAAAACGGGAAGTCAGTCCCTAGTGGAGTCGCCAATTCTTTTATTGGACTAATCGGTAGGTGCGGACACTAACAGATCTCCCTAGATCCACCTGGATCTAGAACAAAACAGGACAGGACATGACTCTTTCCCTAAGTTTTGACCATTGAATTAGCTAGTAGGGAGGAACAAGTAACATACCTTTGTATCACTTCCTAGGGTCTTTATTGATCCTGCTTCACTCCGGTGCTCTCGTGAAGTCAAGACCAAGAAAACAAAAACCAACCAAAGTGAAGATAGCAAAATATATTCAACTATCAACTTATGTGTATGATCAAGGAATTACACAATAAAGTGAGAATAGCTTTATGGGAAAAGGACATGCCACTGTATCATATTAATTGAAAGTAGAACATTACAACCTGATCTCTTTGATGTTGCAAGCTCCCTTTCAGTGGCTCTTGGCTCCAGCACACACACTTGCTCAATCCTTGTATGAAGAAGATCAAATCCTCTTGATAGACTTGCTAGAGTCTCCAAGCTCCTGTTCAAGCTACGTCCTTCACACAATATTTTCACCAATTCTCCAATGAATCTTGCTTAACCTTTTCCATGAGAATTCCATCAATATATAGGAGAGAATGATATGGTTACTTGGATAATAATGATCCCACAATATCAGGGAAACCAGTACAAGGATAACCATTCGAATGCCAACCCATTCTTCTAGAAGATTCCCTTCTAGAACCATCGAGAATTCATCTTTTTCCAAGCTTTAGAGCAAGTTTGCACCCTAGTTACGTAGCACAGTGCGAGAAGTTCTCACCCTAGCTTAAGGCAGCCTGCGAGAATGGGTCATTCTCACACCTTGGTATACTAGCACCTGCGAACCCTCTTCAAAAGTAAGTTTTCTGGGAAGAGATGAATGTAACTTTTCTCAAGAGAGAGTTCTTATGAGGAGCCTAAGTTCACCATCATCAATACACCATCATGATGACCAAAATCATGGGTAACAAGTACATGGTATTTCTCTTGACTTAAGAGACTTGGAAGGTAAATTATTCAACATTAAAATCAGGCATGAAATAAATGTCGCACCAATGAAAATTTATATTGAATATTGGTTCAGAAAGGTAATCGACAAATTGACCAAAGAATGGAAAGAAACAATTGAGATGGTTCCTATAACCGTCAATGAAGACAATAAAAGGACAAAAAAAATCAAGTGAAGAGACATGAGAGACCATCATACTAAGTTCATGCTGATCATATCTTACTTTCTTTATCATTTTTTCATCCAGTTACTCTGCTTCTTTGACTAGAAAGGTTTAACCGAAATCTGATAACTTATCCTTGTCTTATTTCCAGGTCTTTCTACTAAGTCATCGCCCACCATCCTCCTTCTACATATTACTTATTGTTTATATTTGTTTTATGCTCCGCAGGAGCCCCAATCCTAGTCCTAAGGACAAACGCGTTTAAATTTCAAGGCTTTGTAACATATTATATATTTTTCATAAATTCCAAGAGAACTATTTTGGGATCAGTTTTGATTGTACCTTGTAACTCTGAGTTTTGAGTATAAAGTATTTGATATTGATCTATCATTATCTTTATTTGATCTCCCCATGTTTTTATTGTATTAAATTTCTCTTATGCATGCAAACCATCTTCTTTTATTTTATGTGATTGGAAATCTTTAGTTTAACTATGATGCATGTGAGGAAATTTTGCCTATCTTTTTCAAGTGTATGAAGTGTGTGGTTCCTGGTCATTTCTCAAGAACTATCTTTAAAAACAAACATTGTATTTCTTGTTATTTGTTCTTGAAATATTTATATTTCTTTGATTATCACGATGGACTTTTGCAAAGTCCTATATTCTAAAAATTTAGAGTTCCAAGAAAATCTTAAAACAAAGAGGAGTGCGACCTCCATAAAAACACAGGGGGATTTGTATCCCCATGAAGTTGTCATTTCGGTCCTGACGGATTCAAGCATCAAAAATTTTGGCAACCATATTGGGGACTGAATTGAAATTTGAAATCTGGTTTAGCATATTTTGAAAAATACATGACTTTTCCCAGGCTGATCAGCCCCACCTAGAAATTGGATTGAATAACCAACGAAACATATTGCACCAGCTATATAATCTAGTAATAATGACATAAAATACCCAAGAATAATTGGAAATGTCTTGGAAGACATTGGATAAATAAGAAGAAAGAGAAATCCTTTGAAGACAGAGGAGAGACAAGCAACAAGACCAAAGGAACGACAGGCCAGCTAGAGTAGCACAAAGATAAGGTCGGGATTGAAGTTGGATGAATACAAGCGACCCATTACCATAAGTAAGAGAAAGAAACTTTGTATTCTAAGAAGTGGAAAACATATTCTTTAAACATCTCTGAACATGGACAAAATAAATGAAGAACCACGAGAAGAACCACGAAGAGAACCTCGTGAGGAGAGACAAGGAGATGGAGTAGGTGGTGGAAGAAATCAAGAAAACCTAATATTTGAAAATCGAAGAAGAGTAATAGATTCCCCTTTAAATCTTTGAGGTGATCAACATGACCTCCCTGCTCTCCCTAAGGGTACCTTGAAGGAATTTTCTTGAGACGAAACAATTGATTCCAAAAGACACCTTAACTTATTTCTTGATGTTTTTTATTTTCATCGTGTTGAATATGATGATGTTATGGTAAGGTTATTTCTTCAAACCTTATCGACAAGATCTTATGAATGGTATATGACATTACCCAGTAGGTCCATTCATTGTTTAATGACCTCGAAGACATGTTCTTGGCTATGTTTTCCCCTCCAGTTGCATATCATACCCTTCTCACTGATTTCACCCAGATTGGTTTGAGGAAGAATGAGAGAATATGAGATTTTAATATCAGGTTCAATAAAACTTTGAGTAAGATTCCAGAAGATAAAATACCTAATGACCCAGTCATACTTGGTTGTTATAAGAATGTGATGCCCCCAAATGTGAAATATGCTATCAGAACATCCCAAATGGATACATTGGAGGAAGAAATGATTAAACCCACTGAGATGGAATAAATTATGATTGCGCTAGGTGTCGACCCCGACATTATCCTAGGAAAAGTATAAAGTTAAATGGGAGACTTAAGTATTTATAATCAAGGATCCTCTATCTCAAGAAAGAATGAAGAAGCAAATCCATGACCAACCCAAAATCAAACAATTGGAGGAGTTTTCAAGGGGACCATACCAGATGTGAAGGTAGAGCTTGTTGTGACACAAGAAACCAAGAAAATAATTGAAATTGCACAAATGAATAGAACCATCAGGAAAATGTAGAATGAGATAACCATATTAAGAAGGGGGGGAAATTATGTAGAAAATATGATAATGTCGGTCAAAAAGCAAAGAAGGAACCCTCCCCAAGAAAACAAAGTGAGGTTTGAAAACACTGATAATCCGTAAAGGCCAAGGGTTCCCAAGAAACCAATCCCCAATGCATGTGTTCTGGATGATGTATATGATGCGAAAATGGTTGAGAAAGGGAACTATTATTTACCTTATGAAATTTCTGAAACAATATAGATGGATAGATGCAAGACATCCATGTATATATTTGAGGTGTTGGAGTTACTTCACACACACCTTGTATTTATTTTTCTAGGATTTATTTTTCCTAATATTTTTCCTTGTTTATTAGTCATTATTCAGTCTCCTATATTTTAGGCAAGAATATTCTCTTTCAGTTGACACTTCAGTTTGACTAATTGAGTTGAGTTTAGATGTTGCATTGGTTTTTTCACCATGCAACATTGGGATAATCACCATGCTAATGCGCACTTGCCTTGGGATAATCACCAGACTAGCGCATTACCCTTGATTCCCTAATTCAACTCCTCACTACTCTCTTTTCAGTCATTTAACTGAAGACTGGTTGACTAGTTAACTCATCTAGGTGGCAGTTCACTCTCGTAACTACCTGAGAGACTAAACTAGGTGGTGGTTCACTCCCATAATTGCTGGTGTGTGTCTAGATCACTCTATACCACCACTATGTCTCATTATTTACTCATGTATCCTATATCTATTGTAAATTATTCACTCTTTGAGTGTGGAAACGGTTAATGGGAATTCTTTCATTCTTTCTCTCCTTCTTCTTCTTTCTCAAATTCTCTCTGGAAATGTGTGTATCATTGTTTAGCTAGATCTATTATGTGCAGGTTCAACACATTTACATGGTATCAGAGCCGACAGACTTCTAAGAAAAATATACACCAAATTCTTTTTTGCAGGTACTGAAGATTGAAGAACACATAAAGATGGAATCTTTGTTTTACTCACCAACAATACTTCTCATGCCTCATAACTATTTGGAGTGGAAGCCAAAAATTATGCTTCATCTTAGATGTAGAGGCTTGTACCAAATATCTATGGCAATGGAAATGGAGCTTGATTCCGCCGATGAGAAAAATGACCTTTTCAATAGACAAGATATGGCCATAGGATTTATCTACTTGTCTATTTCTCCAGAAATTCTCCACCAAGTATGTGATGTCTCATAAGAATTCACTCCAAATGAATTATGGACAAGATTGGAGGTTTTATTTGGGAATAAGGAAGAATGCATGGAAAATTTTGACAAGATAGAGAATGTAGAAAAGCCACTGGAAAATAAATCATCTTAGTTTGAAGATCCTTCTACAAAAGTATCTGCACAAATTTGTACTCCATTAATTGAAGATGATGTCTACTCTATTTCAGATTTGTTTTCTAAAATTCATGTGGAATATATATGGCATGCATCTCAGGAGTCACATGCAGACACTTTTCCATGCACAATGCATGCATCTCAGGAGACAAAAAGGGAGCCACACAGATCAGATTAAATTATGGTATTTTCTTAGAAATATTTGCTGAAACAAATTGGATATTTGAATTCCTCTCGGGAAAATATCCAATTTCAAAAAACAAATCATCCGAAATGGATTCCGAGAAGTAAAGTTATGATCGTTTTAAAATCAACAAAATTTCAGCGTTTTTCCGGAAACGGCCGGTCGGTTTTCAAAATTTCATCCAAAATTTATTTGGATATTTTTCATTACAAGAATATAAAGTGGATATGTGTGGAAATCTCAATGGTGCATATACTTCATCAGATCCATGCAGACATCTACATATTCAACAAAATCTTCAACGAGC
>ML786791.1:19247-31029 GCA_009831015.1 Picea engelmannii | reverse complement strand
TACCCATTTATTATATCTAACTACCATAGTGGGCCTTATTTAATAATATAGTGGACCTATTCCACCTTACATTGAATGACCTCCACTATTATCACTATGGGCCCTCTGGGCCCCCCCACTACCTCTCTAGCTACCTTACACATGCACTGAATTTATACTTGCGTGGTGAGCACACACATAGTAATCTGCACATGGGATGTGCAAGTATTGCTTAAAATAGAGGAGTTTTATTGGTACGCGCATAAGTATGAGTATAAGGTTTTTCATGACAGTGTATTCAACAATGTGTGTAGATAATTGGGCGTGATGGAATATGTTGAACTTGACATGGTGCATGCATAGGATGAAATGCATGTGGAATATCGGTGCATGGTACAAAAACTATGCATAGTGGATATTGGCGCACAATGAAAGAGTAGTGCGCGTAAGTTGTTAGTGCAACAAAGAAGAAATGCATAGTAGATATAGGTGAGTGGAAAAGCATTTTACCTTGTGATATTGCTATGCATGATAAATATAAATGAACAGGTCAAAGTTTAGTACAGGTGAAGTTTCTTGGAAGGCGATGAGTCTAATTTCAAATTGCATAATAATAAAAGGAAAAGAAAACACTCAACCACATCGAAGCATTAATTGAAAAGAATTCTAAGTTTTATTTTCCTCTGATTTAGACAGATGAAAATAAAATATAAGATTACAAGAAAAAATTATTTTAAAAGAAAACAAGATTCATAACACCACCAGATAGAAATTGTAATAAAATAGTCTAAAATCCATTTCTGTATTTATATAATCATACTAATCACAAAATTACAAAAGGGTGATGACAACAGTTAGCCTGTTGTGAAAAGGGTCGTTTAAAGAACATGCATATCATCTCTGGTGCTCCTTATCTCCGCTACCGGCTGTTCAAAAATTTGTTGAAACATGCTTAATTTTAGTTGAATACTTACTTCAGCTTAGCAATCTCCACCTTTAGAGAAGAATCTAACCAGACCAGTTTATTCTCTCCAACACTTTCGGTCTCTTCAGCTGTAGATTCCTCCTTCTTCTGTCGCTTAATCTTTTTCTTCTTAGCGGATGGCCTGTTGATGACTAAATCCTTCATAGTAGGATTCAGTCTAACTTCCAACCATGAGTCTATAGTCGGCTCTATGTGGAACTTAGTTGCTAGAATGTGTGCAAGGACCCTTTCCTCCTTATTTGCAGGAAAGTCTAGCATGTTGCCTGAATAACCAGTCTCACTCGATTTAGCCTTGTCCATGTATCTTAGGTTGTGGATACTGAATTGTTTTTTTTACAGAGAGCAGAAAGTCGAGAAGTTTGGATATTAATTTAGTTATGGATACGCAGATAACTTCATACTTGGGGAGTGGTAATTATAGAATTCCATTTATGAAGTGCAGACGGATTACGTACAAGAGCGTTGGGTTGCCATGCTTAGCCAATCCATTTCTAATGATTATCTTTTGAGTTTGTTACATGGCGGCATTCAACTGATGTCACATGGATGCGAAGTAACAAACGAGTGAAGCAGGGTGATTTGAATAGCCATCGCCTACTCCATGAGTGGTGGATTTGACATGTTGAGACACATGATACCACGTCTTGGCGAAAGTGGTTTCGGAAAATCACCTTCTTGCACAAATGTATCTCTGAAGGCACTGTGCGTCTGTGTTTTTGAGACTCGGGTCTTATCTAAAATTGTCATGGTGACAACACTAGGAAATTAGGAGAGATAATTCTAATCTGTATATTGAACCAAAATGGTGCATATTCTCATGAATTGTTGAATTGCTAGCCTGATAAGTTTCGATGGTTGCACATTTTTTAGAATTGACAACAACTCGATCAGATCAGACCAATGTGGAGTCCATAGGAATGTAAGAAGCATAGAAGAATTGCAGTCAACAAGATGAGAGTAGAGGGGTGGATGTCCATTTGGGAATGGAAGGAACGAACTCCAACAGACATGGAGAAGAAAGGAATGAAGATATGAATATGGCTGAGACCATTAAGAATTTCCAGAAGGATGTCCAAAGCCATAAATATGATAATGAAAGTCTTATGAAATCCAAAGAGCAGCAGGATGACTTCAACATGAATCTATTGGAGGGTTTGAACAGAAAATAAATTGGTTAAGGAGAGTGGCTCAAGTAAATCCGGGAGTCACAAACCTTCAGAGGATAAAAGAAAAGAAAAAATTTCTAGTAGACATCACCATCATTCCCAAAGGAATTCCAATAAGAGAGCAGGAAACAACTCAAGTCTATCCCCTATTAGAAGGTATAAGAGATCTGGGGTGGATGAGCTGAGAGGAGAAATGAACAAAATCAAACCTCCTACATTAGATGGTGAGCACAAGAAGGATGAAGATGCAGAAACATGGTTGCTAGGCATGAGAAAGTATTTTCAATTGCATAATTATTCTTCTCATGCAGAAGGTAGAATCACTATCTATAAACTCAAAGGAAAGGCCTCCATGTGGTGGGATCAACTTGTTCAGGTGCAACACATTGTAGAGAAAGGTGTTACTTGGAGGGAATTCAAGAAGTATTTTGAGAAGAAGTACTTGACTAAGAGATACTATGACAAGAAAATGAAAGAGTTCTTCGAACTCAAGCTTGGAAGTATGACCATAGATGAATATGAGAGAAGGTTTTTGGAACTGTTGAAGTATCTCTTTCATCAAGGATGAGACAGTCAAAATTCAAAGGTATTTAAGTGGATTTCCATCATTCATCAGTGACAAAATACAGTATGATGATCCCAAGACATTAGAAGAGACCATAAGGAGAGCTAAATGCCTATATGATTAGCATAAAGCAAGGCTATCTTTCCAAAAGGCTTGGGAAGACAATAAGAAATTCAAGACAGATTAGAAGAAGAAGGAAGCTAAGCCACCATTCTTCAAAAATAATCCACAAGGACAACAAATTCCTAAAGAACCCAGAACGATTGACACAAGGATTCAAGGGCCAAGGAAGCCACCTATGCAATGTTGGGGTTGTAAAGGGGACCATAGGTTCAGAGATTGTCCTCACAGAGGTGAAAAAGGTAGGGTTGTTCACAATGTACAGCGATCTGAAACAGTGGAGGACATGGGCATGTATGTGACAAGGATTTATGCATCCATGGACAACAAGAAAGAAGAATATTAGTCCCACATGATTGAAGTGGAAGGTATGATCAACAACCAAACCCTTGTTATTTTGATTGATTCAAGAGCTAGCCATAGTTATATAGACCCTAAGATGGTGGAAAGTTTGCAATTGCCAAGAAGCAAGCATGGGAAATCCTGGTTGGTGCAAATGGCTATAGGAGCCAGAAGAAAGGTTAATGAGATGGTTAAGTCATGCCTCATAGACATGAATGGACTGAACACCAAGTCAGATTTAAACATCTTTCCTTTAGGTTCCTATGAATGTCTAATTGGGATGGATTGGTTGGACCAACATCACACTCTCTTAGACTGTCACAAAAATGTGTTTACTTTCCTGGATGAGGAAGGGAAACTAAGGAAGGTATAGGGAATCCCTAGGGCAATAACCATTAGAGAAATTTCAGCATTGCAGCTGAAGAAGTGTTACAGAAAAGGATGTCAAATAATTGCAGCTCATTTGGCAGATACACCTAGAGATAAGGTGCCAAATTTGGAAGATTATGCAGTCCTGGAATATTTTGAGGATGTGTTCAAGGAGGTACCCAGACTACCCCCAAGGAGAGACATTGATTTCTCTATAAATTTGATGCCTGGAGTAGTGCCAGTATCAAAAAATCCTTATAGGATGAGTACACCAAAATTGAAGGAGTTGCAAATGCAGCTTGAAGAACTTATGAAGAAGGGGTATATACGCCCAAGTGTGTCACCTTGGGGTGCCCTGGTATTTTTTGTGAGAAATAAATATGGAACACTAAGGTTGTGCATTGACTTAAAATAGTTGAATAAAGTAACTATTAAGAACAAGTATCCTCTGCCGAGGATTGATGACCTCTTTGATCAATTGAAGGATGCAAAGATATTTTCAAAGATAGATCTCGGATCAGGATACCATCAGGTAAGAATTAAAGAAGAAGATATTAGCAAGACCTCCTTCAGGACAAGGTATGGTCATTATGAGTTCACAGTGGTACCATTTGGGTTTTCAAATGCACCAGATGTTTTCATGTCTTAATGAATGGTGTTTTCTGAGAGTATTTAGACAAGTTTTTCATTGTCTTTTGGGATGACATTCTTATATATTCCAAGTCAGAGGAAGAGCATGAACATCATTTGAGGATAGTGTTGCAATTATTAAGGGAGAATCGGTTATATGCCAAATTAAGCAAGTGCTCATTTTATCAGAAACAGATTCATTATTTGGGGCATATCATTTCAAAGGATGGGATAGCAATGGATCCTGAGAAGATAGAGGCCATTAGAGAATGGTCAGCACTGAAGAATGTGACAGAGGTGAGATCATTCATGGGTCTTGTAGGCTACTGCAAAATATTTATTGAAGGATTCTCAAAGATTGCACACCCAATCACTTCTTTACAAAGAAAGGGAGTGAAGTTTCAGTGGACACTAGATTGCAAGAAGAGTTTCCAACACTTGAAACAATTATTGAAAAGTGATCCAATATTAAGGATCATAGACCCAGAAGAAGACTTCATCATATGCACCGATGCATGTAATGAAGGACTTGGTGGAGTCATCAGTCAAAATGGGTTTGTCATATGCTATGAATCAAGGAAGTTGAAGAATCATGAAAGAAACTATGCCAATCATGATTTGGAGTTGGTATCCATAGTGCATGCCTTGAGGAAATGGAGACACTACCTCATGGGAAAGAGGTTTGAGTTAAGAACAGATAATGATGGTTTGAAATATTTATTTGATCATCCAAATCTAAATGTTATACAAAGCAAATGGTTAGAATTTCTAAGCGAATATGACTTTGATATAAAGCATATCAAGGGGAAAGAGAATAAAGTGGTTGATGCACTCAGCAGGAAGGTGTGTGAATTACATGCTACAACCATGATCATGTACAAATTTCTGGAGGCTGCAAATACAGATCTGCAGTACAAAGAATTGGTAGCAATTCTACAACAGAGTAAGATGATTCAGAAGGTGGATAATTATAAGTTGGGAATAGATGGAATACTGTTGCGTAAGAATAGGATTTTTGTTCCAAATTTCCAGGACTTGAAACGTATGATTTTGCATGAAACGCATAATGTTCCTTATGCAGGGCACCCTGGATATCAGAAAACCATGGCAGCGATCAAGAGCCATTACTTTTGTCCAGGTATGAAGAAAGAGATTTCCGAGTACATCGCTAGATGTATGGAATGCCATAAAGTGAAAGCTGAGAATAGGCACCCAGCAGGGTTGTTGCAAACTTTAACCATTCCTGAATGGAAGTGGGAAATGGTGACAATGGATTTTATTACAGGATTGCCTAGAACAGGCAAGATGTATGATTTGATCATGGTGGTGGTGTAAAATATTATGAAAGCTACCCATTTTATTCCACTGAAAACCACGCACAAGGCAATAGAGGTTGCTGAAATTTTCATGAAGGAAGTGGCAGGATTGCACGGGATTCCTAAAACAATTGCATCCGATAGAGACCCAAAATTCACCTCGAATTTATGGAAAGGAATGTTCAAAGGACTCAGAACAAATATGAACTTTAGTACATCTTATCATCCTGAGTTTGATGTATAGACAGAGAGGGTGAACAGGGTGATAGAAGATATACTGAGAATGTATGTGATGGAGAAACCATCGAAATGGGAAGACTACCTACACTTGGTATAATTCGCGTACAACAATGGGTATCAAGAATCATTGAAGATGAGCCCATTTGAAGAACTTTATGAAAGAAAGTGAAATACTCCATTGAGTTGGGATAATCCAGCTAATAGGATAGTAGTTGGGCAAGAGTTGCTCAAGGAAATGGAGGACCAAATGACAAAAATTAAGCATAATTTAAAAGTTGCCCAAGACAGATAGAAAAGTTATGTCGATAAGAATAGAACCCACAGAGAATTCAAAGTGGGTGATCATGTTTTCCTGAAAGTGAAAGCTAACAGGAGTTCCCTGAAGCTGGGAAGCTGCACCAAGTTGGCAGCCAAATTTTGTGGGCCTTTTGAAATCCTAGAGAGGATTGGTCCAGTTGCTTGTATGATTTCATTACATGCATCTATGTCTGTTCATAATGTCTTCCATGTATCATTTCTAAATAAATATATACCTGATGCTAATCATGTTATTGACTGGAATGTGATTCAGGTGGAGCAAGAAGACGCTTTTCAAGTGCATCCGATGTGCATTTTGGACCGGAAAGTCAAACAGCTCCAGAACCGAGCCATAAGGATTGTAAAGGTTCAATGGATCCGGTACGGTCCTGAGAATGCTACTTGGGAGCATGAAGATGCAATGCATACAGAATACCCACATATGTTTGAAGATTTTTGAAAACCCTGTTATATATGGGTGTATGATGCACTGAGGACAGTGCATAAATAAGGGGAGGGGATTGTAATATCCCTCAGTCGAACCCAATTGTAAATGTAATATAAATGTACTTAAGCTAGTGAGTTGTTTTGACTTCATTTGTTAATGCACTTCATGTGTCATAGTGCGTGCATGAACTGCACAGTAAAATGATGTAATATGCACATTCTAGGATATTGTGCCCAGTAACTAAGGTGCGCGTGGTATGGAGGACAAAGAGCCTTGTCTATATGATATGTTTTATAGGCTGGTGATCCGGTTATTATAAGCTAGGATGCTTATGTTTTGGTATTGGGATGGAACATCTATATGTCAAAGGCCAATGTGCCTACTTTGTACAAGACTCATGATTAATATAAAATACATCGCTGCACGCCGACCAACCATGATAAAGGAGATGGGGAACTGAAATTCACCAGTTAGGGAAAGGGAGGGCCAAAATTCAAGGGAATATTATATTAATATTTCCTAAAACATAAAGTATGGATAATTATTTTATCCTAAGTTCTAAAGTTGGGGACAAGTGGACCAAAGTAACTTCCGATATGACAAGTGTCAACTTGGGGACATGCATTCATATCGTGGGGAAACTAACTCATTTGGTCACTTTTCACGAGGATTTTTTACCAACAGCTCGACCATCATTCTCACCATCACTTCCACGAGAGTTTCACAGTGATTCTTTTCCACACTCAGTTATCCATTCAATGATTCCATGACCATTTTCACTCATGCATTATATTATCCTTGAGATAACCATTTCACCATTTCGGAGCCTGTTCCCATAGCCCTTTTCATTTGGTGTACCTGGTTAGCTTGGAGTGGGATTGAAGAAGCAGGTTTTCAGACCCATGAGCAATTCTCTGAGCGAGAGAATTGTTTGGGATTGATTCCCGAAGGTGCTAAACTACAGCTACAGTGCTCTGAGACTTCCGGTCCGGCCTATTGTTGAAGCCCTAGAAGGGAAGTGGGGAAGTCGAGAGATTGTTGAGCAGAGAAGGGGCACACTTCCTTGGGTTGGATAGGCATGTGGGCAATGAGAGCTTGTAGGTTTTTAGTTGAGTGAGAACCTAAGACGAAGTATTTCCTCTTGCCCATGAACCTTAGCATGGATAGGAACCCTTTACCCTGGGTGGATTTCAGTCCCAACTTGGGGGTGACTCACTATTGAGAGTGATGAACAATGTATTCTAAGGATGGGAGGTTCATGGATGTTCTGTATGCATTTGGTGACAATATTTCTAATATAAGTACCAATTGTATGATAAAATGACATGTTTCTTTGTTATTTACATGCCTATGTTACGTTTTATCAAATATGTGATTATAATTGCTTGTATGTTTTTGGGTAATTCCCTGTAAATGCTGCATATCTGTGGTTACTGTTATTTCAGTAGAAAATTCATATGTTACAAAAATTAATTGTTTGTTTATGTTTATATGTAAAGCTTCCACAAGAGTGTTGTATGTATATGTTTTAGTTGCATGCAGTTTAAAGAGTAAATTTATATGGCATAGCTCAGTTGACTACTGGGTATGTTACTGTATGTTACCGTATGTGGCATAGCTCAGTTGACTACTGGGTATGTTACCTCACTTGTTCACTCTCACACTCACTCATCTAGTGTGCATATCTTGAAGGAAGTTGTAGTTGCAGGAGGAAGAAGAAGATAGATGCATGCTCATTCTTGGTTTATATTTGGTGTTTTGGTATTAGTATTGGTATTGTATTGGAAATCTATTATTGAGGAATTTTTTGTTGGGTTTTCTTCCCCATGAGGATTTCCTAGGATAAAATGGTGTGTACCTTGTGATTGTGTTTTTGTTAGCAAAATTACTTGTCTTCGGCATCGGGATGTCCAGGTCTCAAGTTGCACAAGGAGCGCCCAAGCACAGTGCACAGAAGAAGTCCTGTTCAGATCTAAAATCAAGCAAGCGGGAAAAATTATAGTGTCAACAGTCCGGATCCATCTATATGAGTAGATCAACGATTGATGGGTTGTTGCAGCTAACCGAGTCGCGCTAAGTATGGCGCAAAAGGGTTTTCAAGGGGTGTAAATCACGATCAGTACAAGCCCAATAGTTATTTCTCGAACTCGGGGTTCGTAAGTTCAGAGGGCGGACTATGTCTTTTAGTTGCGCGAGATTGCGAGTTATGAAAAGTGCCCAGAGGGGGTCAACCTCCACCGACCATCGCGTCTCGGGACTTCATGAGGGGAGAATGCCAAAGTTTGATACTCCACCTCATGAAGCCGTGAGTTGCGAGAGGCGTTATTACTTGGGCTCTATCCAACGGTTACATGCAGAGAGCGTTGACCAGAAAGGGGGCCAGACCCGTATCACCATCTCGGGGATCGGGAGTTTAGAAAAGAGATTCGAGGGTCTTTGACCCATGAACTCGTGAATCGTGAAAGGGAAAGAACTTTTAAAGTTGGTCCCACAATATCATGGGGTAGTCTCAGCCGTCCATTTGAAGGGGACACCTAGCACATGATTAGGCTCCCTACCTTTTCTCCCATTGCTGTTTCGAAGCGCAAAAAAAAGTTCCATCATATCCTGATACGTGAAGTAGCGAGAGCATTCAGGACCTAGGGCCCACAACAACATCGGGTGCGTTCAGGACCGTCAGATTTAGAGGGGCATGTGGCGCCAGATTAAGCCGTCTCGGCGTTTCACTCATCGTGATTTCAAGAAGCATGGATCATCCCCTTCATATCCGCGAATGCCGAAAACACCTTTGGGAGTAAGCATAGGGTTATAGCTTGTGGTCACTTGGGAGACAAAGAGAGTTGTGCAAGAGGGTACAAAGGCACCGAGTTCATTTACAGAGGAGATCATCGTGACCTCCAAGCACCATCGGATCCGATCTCAATCATGTGTCTCGCTTGGAGTAAATGAAGGCATGAATGGGTGGTTGAAGCCTCCTTTCATTCATTAAGTGTGAGGTATGGAGGGTCTGGCAAGCGGTCTACTCGAAGGGGTCTTGTGTACCAATTTTTCCAAAGAAGCCATGCCAAAGTCTTCGAAGAGACAGAGAAGTCTGCACACGCTAGCTCGACACTTAATGGCTCAGCTACCCTCCTTACAGGAGCCATGCACAGTTAAGGTGGTGCGTGAAGAAGGATTTCAGTACGAATTTGACTGAAAAGACACCAAGCCCTGGGCAACTGGGCATGCCTCTGTTAGGAAAATTTCTCTGAGTATATAAACTCAGTCTTTGTATTTTGTAAAGTATCGATGGTAGAGTGAAGCTCCCGATTGTAAAGTTTTAACACACTCTAGTTCTCTGGTTATGCATCTGTATGTGAGATTTCTTATTTTATGACAGACAGTATTTCTTACTCCATCTAATTTTCATCTTATGCTGAGAGAGTTCATGAACGATTGATTCGTTTGAATTATTGCAATCATGTTATGATAAAAGATTTATTGTTGCATTGTTGTATTCTCCAGCATTTTGCATTTGAATACAAGAAGATCTTGCGTTTAGATGTCTTCTCCCACAGCCTGTTAGAAACTTGATGTTTATGACAGGCCTTTGCACCTCTCTGATACAAGCCTTCCCCCCACTCACCCTTACTACAACTTACTGTCTGAAGTTTGATTAAGACCTCACCTACCCACGCCTACCTGGCCTAGTTTCAGAGTTAGAACCACACCGTCTTGAGTTGGCTTCCAATTGATCACCCCATTAAAAAAATCGTGACATAAACTAATGGGCATCAGGCTCTGCTCCTGCTGCAATCCAGGGGTGGCTTCTGACGCTAACAGTTTCTTTCAGTGAACCTATTTATGTTGTTTTTTTGGAAGTGCATTGAATTCTCAAGTAAATTGGAAATAATCTAATAACAATGGTAAAAACTTAACAGATTTTTCATGAACTTTGAAACCATACTAACAACAAAGGAGATATAAATTCAGTTGTGAGTCAAATAAATCAAATTACCAACAAGATGATGATAGAGAGTGGCATCAACTAGAGGTGATTCACAACCAACTGTTAATTTGAATCTTGACTAAAATAGGGTCGGTGAAGGCTTACAATCACTTGTGAAATCGAGCAAGAAAATCCAATAATACTTAAGCTAAGAAATGAATATCCCATTATCCATATGCTATACCTAAATAGTAAAACTCCTAAGTCTACCATCTTAAAATTCTTCTTTAGATCATTTTTCAATTTCTTGATTAATACAATCTTACTGCCTATAAGAATTAGATCATCCACATAAAGAAAAACTATGAAGACATCATCTTGAAAGAAATAAACATACAAATTTGGATTAGATAAACACTAGATGAAGCCACTCTTCGAGAAATGAGTATTGATCGTCTCATACCAAGCCCTAGGTGTTTTGTTTTACCATACAAGGACTTGTGCAACTTGAATACAAACTTGAAGTGTCATAAATGATTAAACTACGTGGATTTTGCATATAACTTTATTTATGAAGATCACTATTTAAGAAGGCACTCTTGATATCCATTTGGTGAATTTCTCATTAAAATGATGCAACAAGACAAATAATTTGTCTTATGGTGTTCATTTTAGCAACTAGAACAAAGGTTTCGATGTAATCAATACCTTTTTTCTATAGAAATCTTTTGGCTACTAATCGAGCCTTATGATTTTCAATTTGTCCATTTGTAGTTAATTTTGTACTATAGGCCCATTTACATCCAACAAGATTCTTCTTAGGAGGAACAGGAACTAAATCCAAAGTGTGACTCTTAATTAAAGGATCATATTCAACAACCATTTATTTCTCCCATTTTGGCATTTCTTTAGCCTCTAGATAAGTTGAAGGATATTGTTTGTCTAACAATTGTTCCATAAGAGAAAATTATGATATAGTTTTTTGAATATTGAATGGAATACCAACATCAAAACCTGCAGATTCAAGTGTTTTTCATGCCCAAATAGGAAGAGAGATAGTAGTATGATGAGAAACACTAGCATCTTCAGAAGATTTAGGTGGATTACTAGAATCAACAATAAAAAGGGATCTAGTACTACTACATCACTTGAAGAAGTATTTATAGACACAGGATTGATTGAAGGGTGAGGTAAGTTCAAGGCAACATGAGGTTCTACAAAATTTGGTGGTGTAGAGATTTCATGGAATTGTACATCTCTATGAATGATAACATCTTGAATAGATGGATCAAATAACCTATATGTTTTAGAATCCTCACTATAGAAAACAAAGATGAATATATGATATTTGGGTTCCATCTTGTTTTGTTTTTCATTAGGAATATGAGCCCAACACT
>ML786790.1:267246-277671 GCA_009831015.1 Picea engelmannii | reverse complement strand
TTATTCTTCTCTTGTATGCATGTGAAGAAAGGGGTTTCAGATTCGGGTAGAAGGTCAAAAGTTAAGTCTTGAGGGTCATTTTCTGCGTATAAGTTTAGAGCCCTAGCTTATTAGTCCGTAGGGTAGAATACCCCACAACAGTAATAGTATGCATCCTCATTACACAGAACAAACATCACCTTCAGTTGTTACATGTGTTCTACAAAAAGGCAATGTTGTAAAGTAGAAAACAACATTGTTAACATTTAAGGTTTCTAAAAATCCCAAATCCTTTCCAAAACATGAAAAATAGAACACTATTGAAAGGAAAATATAATAGGAACATGTGGATTTCATATTTCCCTAACAAAAATAATAATCCTACACAAAGCACATTGCTCATAAGAATGAAAATACACAAAGACCTCAAATAATAATGTATTGAAATGGAGTTCAAGAACATCACGAGGGCTTGTCTCTTGTGGTAAGAATCCACATCGAAAGAAAACTGATAATCATTAGGGAAATTGCAAGCTTCTAACTGACGTTTCAAACTTCCACATTCACATTTACAAGTAGGTTAATTTATGATGGTTTATGGATAATGAAATAAAGCCCAAGTATGATGCTAGAGAGGATGGTCCTCCTTTATCGCAAAAAACATGATATTGCATACTCAACCAAACCACAAAAACAAATACATGTATAAATATAGATGTCGTTGTTCTTGATCCAATTCCATAGTGATGGGTTGGAGATAGAGACCGAGAATTAGAAAAAAAATAGATCTTGCCTGGTTCATAGAGAAGTACTTGTCATAGTAATCATCCGAACCCTATGGAAGAGGCCCTTTTTCCTTACCTTTGGAATAATGCATTATCACCACACCCGTGGCATTGGACCAAATAGTGGTATTAACAAAGCAAGCACTTTCCATTTGGTAGTTATTTACTCTAGATTTACTCTAGTTTTAAAGCCATTATGGCTCATCTGAAACCCTGGGCTCTCAACCGGACGATCGGCTTCAAAATTCCATTTTATGGACTGTATAAGAAACCTCAAAGATGCATTTGCATCGAATATCTTCATTGCAAGGCGTCGGTATGAACTATCGAAGCACCGAACAAGCCTTGTGAAGGAGGAACCCTGAGTACGGGCGACTGAGGTTCGAAACCCACAACGAAAATTGTCTGCGACTGAGGTTCGAAACCCACAACGAAAATTGTTTGAAGTAGGACGAAAACCCGTTTAAATCCAATATTATTCTTGCATCGAAGTTTATCTCTTATCAACAACAGTAGTGGGCAGGAAGAAAAGAGGAAAGAACAAAAAAAAATCGAAGAGATGAAGCCAGGTCAGGCAACAACAGATGTAACCCCCATCGAACAGAACAAGAAACCTAAAATTGAAGCTTCTTTGAAAAATAACCCTACTTCTTCATCCCATTATTCTTCCTTATGGGCTTCCATGGCGCCCCTGGTTCAATCACCACAGCTGGCTCAACCATCTCGTTTGAGCTTTGATAAGTCTTGTTTGAGCACCTTCTATGGCGAGCACGATATGGTGGAGATGCGGGGTAAAACCGAGCACGATATGATGGATATGACACGGGAGGAAACCCCCCATCCTTATCCCTTTACATTCTCGATGAAAAATAATATGTGACCTCCCTTCTCTTCTGTTCAATCCAAATCTCTGAAATCTTAATCCTTTCCTAAAAAGCACCTTGTCGAATCTGATGCCTTTGATAAAATTTTAACATATGTGTTGAGCGCAAAACCATTTGAGTCTGTGTTTGTCATGTTTTGACCGCATTCCTGTGTTAAAACTGCCCTCAGAGCTTGTTTCAGATGTGCTCAAAATCCCAACAGGCCTGCAACGCTTTTTCAATAGTTTTCTCAATAACTACCTGTTAAATCTGATGTTCCCATGTGCTTATTTATTGATTCATTCTTCAAAAGGGCAGAAACTTTTTTTTTTTCCACGTTGGAGATTCCGCGCTGGAAACCCACCCCAGATACTTCCCCACATAGTGGCTGGTATGGGAGTGATAAAGCTTCGCAACCCCAAGGGACACAGGTTTCGAACTCATGACCTCTCCCCAAATTGGAAGAGTGTGTGCATGTCTTAACCAATTGTGCTATCCCATGGGACCTTAAAATGGCAGAAACTTACAATGTTGTGTGAAGAATTATCAATAATAATGTCAATTTTTCCCTCTATTACTATGATGTTCTGGGGGCAATAAATGTGATTATGTGAATATGTTGTGCCTCTTCCTTCACTCTCTCACTCTTCTTGATAACACATGCATGCTAATTTGGCACTGATTTCTCTTGATAAATCTCGTGGGTCATGACGACAAGTGAAGGATTCGAGCATTAACTACAGATTCACCGCCATTTAGCCCCACCGGCAAATTCAATGCCATTATGACTTGAAAACGACTACAACGTTTTGCGTATCGCATGAGGACAAGTGATGGGTTCAATTGGATTGCTTTCTCTTGCAACTCAGAAAATTTTCCTGCCTTTCCTTTCGATTACTTCCTCCACACTGGGTTGGGCTTGATCGTGATCTTGAACCTCAACCTGAGCATACACTTTATTTTCTTCTTTAAAAGGGTCATCACAAAGAATTTAAATGAATAAATGTTCGCTAGCTTGTTCTATCTTTAATCGAAATCAAATAAATCATATGAAATCACAATAAATAGGAGGAGAAACCAACTCCGGGGAAAATGATTGAATTAAGACATCAAATTGACACATCATCCCATCGAGAATCATAAAATATCTACAAATATATGCCACTAACAAGGAACTACAATATATATTTATTTTTGTATTCTAAAACATATGAAGAAGAATATATTAATTTTAATTCATTTATTATAAGTAAATGGATTTTATTTGCAATTTATATTGAACGAAATTCATTATCCTTTTCTTTTATTATTAAATGTTTTTTTTCTAAACTAATGGACTAAAAAACAACTAACACTGTAATTTGAATGAAGTTCCTGTCAATTTTCTCCTGTCACTGCATTGTTGAGGATTTCCACCGACCAAATATTACCGATCGTATACACTTAAAACAAAGTTTAGAAGACATGTGTTGATATCCCTGCTGAACATTAATATTAATGGAAATTAAGTATTTGCGTAGAGAGACTTTTTCAGGTGTGGTTTATGACAAAGCTGATAGGTTGGTGCGTAATAAATTGAACATTAAAGACATGTGCTGATGAGTTATTGTTGCAAGTGGCATGATTGTGTCATGAACACCCTACAAATTTAAAGATGCTTCCAAATACTTTGTTTATTACACTAAAAAAAATGCATGTCATTGTAGCATGTTTTCTATAGAACTATGAAGATAATTAACTATATATATATATATATATATATATATATATATATATATATATATATATATATATATATATATATATATATATATATATATATTAGGATGCGTAAAGTGTTGCATGTTGTCTCTTTCCCATTGTAAGTGATATTCTTACCATCTGCTATATTTACTTGCCTGTATCATTTGGTATATCGTCAGAAGTTGCAGTAGTATATAATGGATTCCCACAAACACAGTAGTCAATCATCCTATGATTTATCTTCAGAAGCAAAGTTTAAGAAATATTCATTGTTAAAAACGATTTTAAGTTCTAGTTCTTCTGACCCACTGTATAATACTTGGTATTAGCAAAAAATGTTTTGAATGAAGGAGAAGATGAATCATAAACATAATGTTTTTCAGGGAGCTGAGTGGGAATGCAAGCTTTGAAGAATCTACATTTTGAGGATCTGGTTTTATACTGAAGCAAATGATTGTCCAATTCAGATCTACCATGTACTGGTTCATAAATAGGACATTGGCTTCTGAAACTAGAAGAAGACGCTTGTGAACCAGATGATTGTCGATCATAGAATCTTGTATAATTTCTATCTATTCTACTATTGTTAGATCTACCAATCCTTATAATAGTATTTACTAGGTGGTTTGATTCAACTGAGGGTTTTTGAGTCTCTGATGGGTGGAATTTGGGTTTTAGAGCTTGATAGTCAACTTTCCATTCATATGTGACAGTAAGTTGAGAAAAACCCAAAGTAAGAGGGGTGACATTTCCTGGACCAACCACCACGCTTTCGAATGTAGCATGCTTAAGGAGGTTAGGGTTGAGGGCAGGCATTGTATTAGAAACAAAGCAAATATAGGTTGTTGTATGCAACTGGGAAATTTCAGAGGGGGTTGCCATATCAAAACCTGGAAATTGTATATATGCTTGCAAAAGGGTATAGATGAAGGGATCTGTAAGAGAAACTTGAAATTGAGGAAGGATGGATGACCCAACATGGCCATTATGCAGAGGTGCTTGAAATCCACCAATTAAGGCATCATTAAACTGATTATGTCTAGAGTCTAAAACACAACATAAAGCAGAGGTATTTAAACCAGGGTGAACCAGAGGATTTATGCTGAACTGTAACAAACCAATATGAACATACTTATACCCGTGTTCTAATACCCAATCTACATCTTCTTGCTTTATAATAGGGATTTGGTAGACATTTTGTCCAAGTGACAGAGGTACATTTACAGAGCAGTAGCGAATTAAAGTAGTAGCTCTGAACTTAAACATGGGAAAATCATAGATTTTTGAAGGTTCTATCTCAGGCATAGTCCAATTTATGTCTGGTTCATACTCTTGAGCTAATAAATGAGTATTATACAGTGGGTCAGAAGAACTAGAACTTAAAATCTTTTTTAACCATGCAGATTTCTTAAACTTCGCTTCTGAAGATAAATCATAGGACGATTGACTACTGGGTTTGCGAGAAGCCATTATATACTACTGCAAATTCTGACGAGATACCAAATGATACAGGCAAGTAAATATAGCAGACGGTAAGAATATCACTTACAATGGGAAAGAGACAACATGCACCACTTTATGCCTTCCTTGGCTTTGACTGGCTTCTTTCTTCTGTCTCACAGCAACGGCTAGAAACCATTCACAAGAAATAATTCACGTCTTCTACTATTCAGTATTTACACATCTCGCATCAATATCTCTCAGACACATGGCTCATATAGATGAACTCACAAAACATCAATAGTCCAGACAACAGATGATTTTATTATTTCTTCAGGAAAATTACACACGCATGGCTCTGATACCAATTTTACAGAGTAGGATCATATACAGACTTCTGACAAACTTATGACATGGAACATATGTTCCTTGACTTATAAAGAATGAACAGACAGCCAATTTTACAAACGAGATCAGTGTTTTTCATTCGCAAGTTCCTGAAGGCGAGCGAAGAGGATACACACTGCTCTTACTCTAGACTCAGACTCTTGCCTCTCATTCCTGATGATCTCAAATGAGAACATTGAGGCTTTATTTATACTAATTTTCTAGGTAACCGGTAGTCAGATACTGGTGACTGCCAGTCATAAAGCTAGATTCCTTCAAGTGGATGGGGCAGCTAGTGGACTCCAGCTGTTATCTCGTCCCTCCGAGGCTCGGCCATACGGGGACCCATACCAACTATTATGGAAAGACATGACAAAACGAATAAAGTAAAACACTGTGGAGTTCAACTGGAACCCACGAAACAGTCGGGACACCACTGTCGGCCCGATAGACATGAATATAACTGTTACAAATAGAAACATAGGCCCATCATGCTTCCATTCTATTTATTATATTATGTTCACCAACAGAGTTGAAAGAATCTCCACTATCATCACTATCAAAGTTGATTTGACTGGAAGGTGGCAATCCAAAATGATTGGAGAATGGCAGGAGGCCACTAAAACATTTGTAGAATGGTGATCCTTGCATGGCTGGGATCAGGTCTTCTTCTGGTACAAAAATATCTCCGTAGAAATTACTTGAAACTTTATATCCTTGAGGAGCAGGTGGTTCAGTATTGATGTAAAACAAGTCACTACCTTGGAAGGGCAGATTGAAAATGAACCATGCATTGTAATGTGCAGCTTCTTCGACTTCTGAGTGTAACCAATCCTTAAAAGCATCTTTGTTGTCTTCGAAGAATAGAACATCTCTTGGGCAATATTGCCAAAGTAGAATAAATAACCAACCAGACCACCAAATATGGTTTTGATGAGAAGTATCACAATAAAAAAGAATCCAAATTGAACCAGTGTATCTTACTTGGTTCATTATGGCATAGTAATCAACATAGATCAGACTGGGACTATATATATATATATGTCCTTGCATACAACCATTAGTTATTGTCCCTCTAGACATTCTATGGCTATGGATAAAATAACTGTTATTAGGAATACAATGATTATACGCTTGGATCCATTTTTCCAAGATATTTTTACATGCAGGACTAGACTTTATACATTGTTCCATACAAACAAAACAATAGCAATAGTCACAATGTTCACACAGTAAAACCCATTTGTATCCTGGTGGAGTAATAGGAATGCATTGTGAGGAGGATGCCATTATTTGATTTCACTGACTGCTTGGAGTTGCTTCTCTCGTGAGTAAATCTACAATACAATTGTCTTTACCAGGCTTGTATTGAATATCAAAATCAAATCCGTCAAGCCACAAACTCCATATCAGAATCCCGTTATTTCCCTGTTCAAGACAACATTCCTTTCATATGCTTAAGATCTGTTCTAACTGTAAAATGAACAGGTTTCAAGAATAATCTAAATCTTTTAATTCCATTTTTCACGGTAAGGATCTCTTTGTGAGATGATGGATATTTTGACTCTGCTTCTGAGAAACATGCAGAAACATAAATGCAGACTTCCTCTTTCATGGGGCTGCTCTTCTGTAGTAGTACTACTGCCCATGTCTCATTGAAGGCATCAGTTTCAACTATCAATGGTAGAGAAACATTAGGCAGATGTATCCTAGGAAGATCCTGGATCTTCTGCTTGAAGATTTGCACAGCCTTCGTCATGTTGTGATTCCAAGGAATGGTTCCCTTTAGTCTTTTCTGCAAAATCCACACATCTTTAGCTTGATGGTCTTTGAACTGGCGGATATAATTGAGACTGCCGAGGAATCTTTGCAGCTGTTTTGTATCTATAATTTCATTAGGAAACTCTGTTATCTTTTTCAGAACATGTTCTTGTAGCTCAATGGATCCTTGAGACAGTATCAACCCTAGATACTCAATCTTTGTCTTAGCCCAACAAATCTTGGACTTACTTAAGACTAAGCCATGGCAAAACAAATGGTCATAAAAAATCTTAAGATGAGCAATATGAGATTTAATATAAGTGAGCAAATGATTGAAGATGTCATACATTCTTTTCTGAAATTCAAAAGGTGCATTCTTTAGACCAAAAGGCATTACCTTCCATTGGAACTGACCATGAGGGACGACGAAAGCAGTTTTGTACCTGTCCTTTGGATTTATTCCAATCTTCCATAAACCACTTTTCAAATCAAATTTGTTGAAGACATTGCAATTGCTAATCTTTAAGAACAACATGTCTTTCGAAGGTAGAGGAAATATTATAGGTAATAGAGCATCATTGAGGGATCTGTAATTAATAACCATCCTTGGTTTTCCTCTTTTCTTTTCACTATGATTATTGACATAAAAAGCAGGACAAGCCCAAGGGCCGTGACTTGATTCTATTATATTTCTTTCCAATAGTTCTGTGATTTCCTTTTGGCAATATTCTGCTTTTGTAGGAGACATATGATTGGCTGAAGCCTTTTGAGGTTTAGCATAATAGTCTTCTTTATATGGGAGATCTACAAAATATTTTTCTCTGGTCCAGAAGGCATCAGGATAGTCATATGTACAATCTGTCTCAATCAAACCCATTCAGTTGGTTGTGAGGGGTAGGCTCTGAAGACTGGTTTTTCGAAATCTGTGGAGAAAATAAAGTGTGTTCTTCTATTTCTTGTTCAAAGAGCTCATCATTCTTTTTCTTTAGGAAGTTTAGCTCTTCTTTTTATAACTTTACAGATTTCCAGATATCTTTTATCATTGCTTATTTTCTTTTTATAGAAGCTTCTAATGTGCTAATTGCTTCATCCAATGAATTAGTATCCTACAATTCTTCATCTTCTTCTACATCATCAAGAACTTTTACTAGGTGCTTATTAGCATAGGATTCTATTTGATGTAGGGAATTAGGTTCCTGTCTGTTTGGAGAATATATTGATGACTGATGTTTGTTGGGCATAAATGCAACATCAGGAGGTGAGTAATGTTGTACATTCACCACGCTTGGCTGCTGATGTATTTTAATCTTGGAATCAAGAGCTTGGAGCTGGGCACGTAAGCGATGAGCAAGTTGAAATTGTCCTGGGGTTAATTGAGAAAGCCTTGATTCTAAGGAAGAACGTTTGTGGAGAAGGACTGGAAGGTCTTCAAGCGTTGTCATCATTTTTAAATCTAAAAAATTAAGAGATTCGGGTAAATCATCAGAAGAATCTGAATATGGATTTGGAGAATTGGGTGGAGAAGGAATATCTGGTTCAGATTCGGTGAGGGAAAGGTATTCACCTTTTGAACAGTTAGAAACTAAGTCCCATTCAGCTGGATCATATCCGGTTGAAAAGAGATCCATAATATTATGTTGGAACTTAGATTTCTTCCACAGAGGACACTGTGTAGCCCAGTGGCTAGGATTTTTGCAGATATAGCAATTGGTATTGTTAGACTGTGTAGGTTTAGGCCTGCGCTTGAAATAGGCTTTGTGAGGATATGAGTTGCGGGAGTTTCTTCTAAATTTCTTTGGGAATTTATTTGGAGAAGGATTCTATTTCTTTTTCTTCTCACACTTGAAACATCCACAATCTGATTTATAGTGACCTGTTCATCCCTTCTTCGGTGAACAACCAAAATGATAAGTTTCAACAAAAACATCACACACACTTGAATCAAACCCAAGCTGTTTCTTAACAGACTTGTTGGTCTTTCTACAAATACTTTCTTTCTAGAGTGTAGTAGTGATGTGTTCATGCAATCCAGCCAAAGATAGATCATCTAAAGAGATATCTAGTTGCTCTAATATATCTCTAACTAAATATGGAATTTTTCCAGGCATGGCTAAAAGATATTTTCTGAGGTAAGAAACATTGCTTGGGTCTGGAGAGCGATATAGAAGATCTTGCATAGTGCACATAAATTCTGGTAGCTGGCTTATATGGCATAGTTTCTGACTCATGAAAAGATTTGCATAATGGTCAGAATCAATATTTTGATTGCCATAAAATTCATGAACTACGACTTTAAATAGTTCTTCTATTGGGGTGTCATGATTCATGATTCTAAGTTTATCTTCTTCTTTAACTCTGTCCCACCAGATTCCTAAATTTCCCGTGAAAGCCCATGTTAGTTGTAAAGCCAATTCGTTCCATGCAACACGATTCCTGTATATTACCTTTTGAGTCTTTGCCCATGCTTGCCATATTTGGATGATTATCATCATCTCATTTCTTGATCTGCAATTTAAATTAGTCACTGGAGCCGGATCTATCTTTTCCCGACTGAAACTAGCATGCTCATCAGAATTTGCTGGATCAAATGACACTTTTTTACTGGAACCATACTTTGCATTACACCATTTTTCCCAAGCAATCTGGAAAGGATTTCCTGCTGCTTCATCTTCTGAATATCTGGGGCCAGTAGAAGCTTGACCTTCTTCTAAGCCTTTAATACATGATGTTAGAGAGTATTTAGGAAAAGTATTTTCAAACTCAGATATTTGAGTTTTTACTAGGTCTAACTTTTCAGACGCTAGTAAGGCTATTTCCATAATCCTTGGATGTAGTCTTAATGAATCAATGCTCAATTGTTTTAAGGTCAATTGATTTTGTTTGCTAGTTGAGTCTATGAATATGAAGGAAGTTTGTTCTTCTACTTCAGAGAAAAGAAGAGGAGGGGGACAACTCTTCTCTTTTTCAAAAGCTTCTTTAAGATCTTGGATAGCAGACTAGATGGTGTTCAGTTTTCCTGAAAGATGTTTAAGTTGTTCAATGAAAGATTGTTGATTGTGCTCAATAGATTCTAAATTTGAATGGATACCATTCACATGACCCTTAGTTTGCAAAACATCGTGAGCAAGGTCATCTAGATTTTGCGCTAAGCACACAGACTGATAATTTGAGTAATTTTGTAGTCTAATCAATTCTTATGATTTTTCAGCATCTATTTTTCTATATTGAACAAAATCAAGATATGCTACTAAGGTATTTCTCTTGAACAAAGGAGTGAAGTTTCCTGGTCCAAGATTCCTTTGTGGAAGAGTGGAATCATTTTCCTTATCTGCTCTAGGCAAAGGGTATTGCATCATATTGATCTGTCTGGGAGCTGAAATCTGTAAGCATTCAGAACAGTTTGAATGTTGTCTGAGATGCTCGGTATTAGCAGAAAATGGTAGATCTGTTGGTTATATATATATATA